>JAXQQM020062044.1:0-50190 GCA_034641835.2 Pinus albicaulis
CTAGGTATGAAGCACAAATGGGGAGTTTTAAATGATTTGGTTGGTTGGTTGCTGGGTGAGTCATGGGATCATGAACTGAAAAAGTAATGGGAGAAAAGGAACAAAGCAGCAGGATGTTTCAGCAAAGAGGATAGGTCAGGACGATGCCATCCATTGGGCTATGGAGACATGAAAGGAAATTACTTGCATCCACTAGCCAAGGCTTCCAAAGGGAAAGTCATCTAATACTAAAGGATCTTTTAGATTAGATGGTGGGATGGAACATCAAGGAAGGAAGGTGAAAGAAGGAAAGACAACCAATTTTCTGTCTATAGATCAGATCAGAGGTCATTTAACTCCAGACTTGCTTGGACATACTCAAAGGCAACTTTCAAGGAGGGAAAAAGGGGCAGCTTATAGATCGGACCAGAGGTCATTTAACTCTAGGTCAGCTTTAGCATGCTCCGAGGGAAAAACAAAAATAAATTTGACAAAGAAATATCCAAGCAACAAACCCCTGAGTTCATACATCAGCCAGCAGGCAATAACATCCGCTGCACTGGTTAAACCACATGAATTCACTCTTAGATAATACATAAAGCAGAAAACATTAAAGGTAGGGAGAGCAGGAAACATAGGGCACCTAACAAGGGTGAATCCTATGTTATACTTCTGTTGCCTACCAGAAGAACATGAAACAGCATGTGAATGAAATAAATAGAGTTAGAAAAACATCACCAATAGTAATAGACCAGGATCCTGTGAAATGTGCTTTGATTAATTGATGCAAAACCAGTCATGTACAATAAAACCAATGGCTAATACAGTCTAGAATTTCTCCTCCCAGCCTATTACATACAAGTACTCTGCTACTCCCTCTCAAGATTGTTCTCACAGTCAGATGAATCCTTCTAACAGCAAAAATGCCCAACAACTGAACAACCTTTTCATTATGTTCTCGGGGATTTCTTATAGGAGAAGAGGTGAAAACAGAGGTAGGTACAAATTAAATGAATTTCATTAGGAAATAATGGTGGAGGATTTTCTGCCCATGCTGATTAATCACTCTGCGGCTCTGTATGTACTCTGTAGGCTGTTTCGGAGACCTCTGTCAGGTCGGATTTGACCTTAGATATTTCTTTGGAGTCCTTTCTGGTGTTTGGAGCTCTACGCTAGCCTTCCGGAATAAATGCATTGGTGGAAAGTCCGCAAGGTCTCCAGGCCTCATAATGGTATCCCTGACAGTCTTTAAGAGGCTTTTGTCAGTGCAATTGACTGCTTCCGGGCTCGAGGAAGTATGGAGACTGCTGTAGGAAGGTGTACCTCTGGAGAAAACACATTCTGCTGTTAGGTAGTGCAGTTATGACTTGTCGGTGTGCTCATTAGTCTTCAAGCTGAACCTTAATCCTTTGAATATAGGATTAGCGCTTTAAATCTCCAATTACGGGCTCAAATCCCTTAAATACATCTCTGCTAATTCGCTGGCAAATGCTGAATAGACCTCTCTGTGCTGTCTACACAATTAAAATAAACCTGTTACAAACCGGGCAGGGGTGGAGAAATGCTGTGGAGGCGGAGGAATGGTGGCGAATCAGTGGTGAAAATAATGGAGAATGGCAGAAGAAATGGTTAATAATGTAAGAACCCAAAGATTAAATCTTGGGCGTAATACAAAGGAAAACACAGGAATACAATGAAGTGAAGCTATGGATGCGGGACCCGGTCACGACGGAGGGCGATTAATTAAACCTTAATGCAAAACACAAAGGTTTTGGACTTTGGCGGAAATACATAGAAAATGCATGAAATGCAAATGGAATGCGATGGAATGACGTACGAGGTGGGCTCGGGGTCTAATCGCAATCGGAGATCGGAGCGGGTGGCAATCGCGACATGCATTTCAAAAGTTCCGATTGCGACTGGCGGTGGGAGCGCGATTGAGCGCTGACCGTTGGATCCGAAGGCTAGATCAACGGCTCACATTCAATCGGAGGGAGAAATGGGAGGCACGATGGTCGCGAAGTGATTAGCGCTGGGCCGTAGGATCAGCAGGGAAATGGACGGCCAGGATTGAATCGGGAGATCGCAATCGGGAGTCGGACGAGAAGGTTTGCGATTGCGATTGGAAGGGGACTTGCGAATGAGCGCTGGCCGTTGGATCAACGGGGAAATGGACGGATGGGATTGGATCGGGAGATAGAGGGAAGGAATTGCGATTGCAATCGGGCGAAGGGTGCGATTGGTGCTGGACCGTCCGATCCGGCGGGAAGATCGACGGTGGAGAAGCGGATCGGGGGATCGGAAGACAGGGTGCGATCAATCGCATCGCAAGTTTTTGCGATGGAACGATTGGAGGGGAAGACGTAAGGGTTGTGATTGAAGATCTTGCGATTAGCGGCCCGCCGTTGGATCTTTAGGGTAGATCAACGGCTTTGATCACATTGCGGGACTTGCTTAATAAAAAATCGCGTCGGAACTTTTATGATGTGTACAAAGGATTTTAACGCTCTGACCTGATCCTCTGATGCGATTAGCGCTCAAGACTTGTGCGCTCGGTCTCAGCGCATGGGCATGTGGGGGGAAGTGGTTAGAAGGGGGCTAGCGGTGAGGGGCTAGGCCTATAATAAGGTCAGAAAGTGGGTTTTGGCCCATTTAAATGGAATTTGAAGGCCAAGGAAGGGAAGGATAGAGAGGGAAAGGGGAAAATGGCTAAAAAAAAGGTAAGGGTAGAATTTTAGGGGGATTTTGGGAGGGTTAAGAGGGTAAAAATGGAAATAGAAGGGGAGACAAGGGGGAATAAAAAAGAGGCTAAGTGAGGGTGAGACAAGGGGGAAAGGAGGCCTTTGGGCATTTCTTCACAAACAGAGAGACTTTATAATGGAAATCAACAGAGGGGATTTGTCAAAGGAGAAAGGCAAAAGGAGGCTTCAAGGATGATGTGTCTTCAGGGGAGATGCATTCCTTGAAGGCTCAAAAACAATTTAGCCCCCTTTTTTGCTTGCCAAAAATTTGTGGGGGGGCTAACAGTGGCTCCACATGGGGATGGCTTCTTCTTGAAGGAGTCAAGAATTCAGAGAATAAATCTTTGGTGTAGGCCAGATGCCTGCTGCTTGGCACATCCCTTTCTTTCTTTGATCAGCTGCCACAATCCGTGAAGACATCATATGAGCAATAAAATTCTCCCACACAACTACCTACCCACACTATAGTCCTAACATTTTTTCTTCTGGGTGCATTTGGACTTGCAGACCCTTTACATCATCAACTTTTTCAACAGGAAAATAAACTTATTCTAAATCTACCCTTATTGCTCCATGAGACCAGATTAGACTATTGGTCTCACATGTTTCTCTACCTAATCTAATATCTGATAGGATTAAACTGTCTTGCAGATGTCTTCTCTACATTCTAAAACAAAAATTGGAAAAACAGTCAAGCCAGGATTAGACTGTCTGGCTTGTTGGACTTTGCAGAAATTAAAAACAACTAACTACATGCTCACAGATTGAGCTTATTTCAGACTCCCTACCTACCCTACTCTAACTGGGAATCTCTGATGTTCTAGGTGATACAATAATGCCAATGCAGCCAGTCAAGTAGTAACAAAAAAGGATATGAGCACTGGCTGCCTGTCAGAGATAACCACAGGGTGCTCTGCGTGTGGTTCTTCAAAACTGAGGTCACCATCAGTAGTGACCATTCTTGATGAAACTAGCCCATGCTGGAGATCATCGCTGGAGTATTTGAGGAAGCTAGGGCCTCCATGTACTCTGCCACAGGATCGACGAACGCATGATGTGCACATTCTTCTCTCTGGCCTGCCATGATTGGTAGGCTGTCTACGTCCTGGGCAGCTTCGGTTATTGCATTTTCCACTGCATCTTCAAAGTGGCTCTTGAGAACCAGATCATCTTCTTCTTGTACACCGAACAACAATGGAATTTCTGCATTTTTAGGGGGCAGGAGACTTTCCAAGAATGCTCTGGGGTCTCTGAACTCGTATGATTTCTCTTGTGATTTCAAAAGTTCGAGCTCGGCTTCATACCTCTCAACCACCAGCTCTAAAAAAAATTTCTTGATCACGGGTCCGCCTTTTGAGTTGAGAGGAATAACCCCTGGAAGGTCCTCCACCTTATACTTTTCCAAGTCACTAGATATTATATCACGGCATACTGCCATGAAATTTGGAAACATTTCTGCAAACCGTTCAGGGTCTTCCATTAGTGACGTGGCTTGGTCTTCGGCATGGATGATGTTGTACTGCGACATGGTCTCCCAGTGGAGTCACGTGAAACCAAGATAATCAGTGGCCTGCTGATCACTTATGGAGTCTTTTAATCATTCAGGAATTGTGGAGTTGCCAGGTGGATGATTTACAACTTACTATCCACCACAGTGGTTTACCAAATCAAGGCTGATTGGTCTCTATCCCCAGTTGAGTCGCCATTATGTTGGGGTTCCCATGTTTTGGCAGATTTGGAAATACCAAAAGATGAGACAACATCAAACCACTTTGGGGCCCTAGGATCTAGCCCTCCTGGACCCAGAGAGGGATCTCTCCAATAAAACAAAGAATGATATATCTTTGAAGCTCAAAATGAGATATTAGGCTAGGTATGAAGCACAAATGGGGAGTTTTAAATGATTTGGTTGGTTGGTTGCTGGGTGAGTCATGGGATCATGAACTGAGAAAGTAATGGGAGAAGGAACAAAGCAGCAGGATGTTTTAGCAAAGAGGATAGGTCAGGACGGTGCCATCCATTGGGCTATGGAGTCATGAAAGGAAATTACTTGCATCCACTAGCCAAGGCTTCCAAAGGGCAAGTCATCTAATACTAAAGGATCTTTTAGATTAGATGGTGGGATGGAACATCAAGGAAGGAAGGTGAAAGAAGGAAAGACAACCAATTTTCTCTCTATAGATCAGATCAGAGGTCATTTAACTCCAGACCTGCTTGGACATACTCAAAGGCAGCTTTCAAGGAGGGACAAAGGGGCAGCTTATAGATCAGACCAGAGGTCATTTAACTCCAGGTCAGCTTTAGCATGCTCCGAGGGAAAATAAGAGATAAATTTGACAAATAAATATCCAAGCAGCAAACCCCTGAGTTCATACATAAGCCAGCAGGCAATAACATCCGCTGCACTGGTTAAACCACATGAATTCACTCTTATATAATACATAAAGCAGAAAACATTAAAGGTAGGGAGAGCAGGAAACATAGAGCACCTAACAAGGGTGAATCCTATGTTATACTTCTGTTTCCTACCAGAAGAACATGAAACAGCATGTGAATGAAATAAACAGAGTTATAAAAACATCACCAATAGTAATAGACCAGGATCCTGTGAAATGTGCTTTGATTAATTGATGCAAAACCAGTCATGTACAATAAACCCAATGGCTAATACAGTCTAGACTTTCTCCTCCTAACCTATTACAGACAAGTACTCTGCTACTCCCTCTCAAGATTGTTCTCACAGTCAGATGAATCCTTCTAACAGCAAAAATGCCCAACAACTGAACAACATTTTCATTATGTTCTCGGGGATTTCTTATAGGAGAAGAGGTTGAAACAGAGGTAGGTACAAATTAAATGAATTTCATTAGGAAATAATGGTGGAGGAGTTTCTGCCCATGCTGATTAATCGCTCTGCGGCTTTGTATGTACTCTGTAGGATGTTTCGGAGACCTCTGTCAGGTCGGATTTGACCTCGGATATTTCTTTGGAGTCCTTTCTGGTGTTTGGAGCTCTGCACTAGCCTTCCGGAATAAATGCACTGGTGGAAAGTCCGCAAGGTCTCCAGGCCTCATAATGGTATCCCTGACAGTCTTTAAGAGGTTTTTTTCAGTGCAATTGACTGCTTCTGGGCTCGAGGAAGTATGGAGACTGCTGTAGGAAGGTGTACCTCTGGAGAAAACACATTCTGCTATTAGGTAGCGCAGTTATGACTTGCCGGTGTGCTCATTAGTCTTCAAGCTGAACCTTAATCCTTTGAATATAGGATTAGTGCTTTAAATCTCCAATTACGGGCTCAAATCCCTTAAATCCATCTCTGCTAATTCGCTGGCAAATGCTGAATAGACCTCTCTGTGCTGTCTGCACAATTAAAATAAACCTGTTACAAACTGGGCAGGGGTGGAGAAATGCTGCGGAGGCAGAGGAATGGTGGCGAATCAGTGGTGAAAATAATGGAGAATGGCGGAAGAAATGGTTAATAATGTAAGAACCCAAAGATTAAAGCTTGGGCGTAATACAAAGGAAAACACAGGAATACAATGAAGTGGAGCTATGGATGCGGGACCCGGTCATGGCGGAGGGCGATTAATTAAACCTTAATGAAAAACACAAAGGTTTGGGACTTTGGCGGAAATACATAGAAAATGCATGAAATGAAAATGGAATGCGATGGACTGACGTACGAGGTGGGCCCAGGGTCTAATCGCAATCGAAGATCAGAGCGGGTGGCAATCGCGACACGCATTTCAAAAGTTCCGATTGCGACTGGCGGTGGGAGCGCGATTGAGCGCTGACCGTTGGATCCGAAGGCCAGATCAACGGCTCACATTCAATCGGAGGGAGAAACGAGAGGCACGATGGTCGTGAAGTGATTAGCGCTGGGCCGTAGGATCAACAAGGAAATGGACGGCCAGGATTGAATCGGGAGATCGCAATCGGGAGTCGGACGAGAAGGTTTGCGATTGCGATCAGAAGGGGACTTGTGAATGAGCGCTGGCCATTGGATCAACGGGGAAATGGACGGATGGGATTGGATCGGGAGACAGAGGGAAGGACTTGCGATTGCGATCGGGCGGAGGGTGCGATTGGTGCTGGACCGTCCGATCCGGCGGGAAGATCGACGGTGGAGAAGCGGATCAGGGGATCGGAAGACAGGGTGCGATCAATCGCATCGCAAGTTTTTGCGAAGGACCGATCGGAGGGGAAGACGTAAGGGTTGCGATTGAAGATCTTGCGATTAGCGGCCCGCCATTGGATCTTCAGGGTAGATCAACGGCTTTGATCACATCGCGGGACTTGCTTAATAAACAATCGCGTCGGAACTTTTATGATGTGTACAAAGGATTTTAACGCTCTGACTCGATCCTCCGATGCGATTAGCGCTCAAGACTTGTGCGCTCGGTCTCAGCGCATGGGCATGTGGGGGAAGTGGTTAGAAGGGGGGCGGGGAGGGGCTAGGCCTATAATAAGGTCGGAAAGTGGGTTTTGGCCCATTTAAATGGAATTTGAAGGCCAAGGAAGGGAAGGATAGAGAGGGAAAGGGGAAAATGGATAAACAAAAGGTAAGGGTAGAATTTTAAGGGGATTTTGGGAGGGTTAAGAGGGTAAAAATGGAAATAGAAGGGGAGACAAGGGGGAATAAAAAAGAGGCTAAGTGAGGGTGAGACAAGGGGGAAAGGAGGCCTTTGGGCATTTCTTCATAAACAGAGAGACTTTATAATGGAAATCAGCAGAGGGGATTTGTCAAAGGAGAAAGGAAAAAGGAGGCTTCAAGGATGATGTGTCTTCAGGGGAGATGCATTCCTTGAAGGCTCAAAAACAATTTATCCCCCTATTTTGCTTGCCAAAAATTTATGGGGGGGCTAACAGGTTTTATCCTCCATGTGCAACGCTTCCATCTCCACTGTTTCTTTCTCTGCCACTGGATGCAGCAATAAAATTGCCTCCAGCTTCTTCTCCCAAGCTCTAACTGCAGTAACCCCATCAAATGTAGACAATAGAAGCCTATTGCCTATGATTTCTCCTTTTCCATAGGGCCTTCTCTCCTCCATCTGCTGAATAGACTTTGGGAATGCTATAGCTCCCCTGAATACTGCAGAATGGGATTTATAGTCACCCAGGTACTTGCTTAAGATTTGGAAATCCAAGCATCTCCCATGTTGGTCTTCAAGAGAATAGGAAGTGCATGGACCTTCCTCTTCTCCCCTTCTCTTCTCCTCCTCCTCAGGGAGGCTCTTATTTATTCCAAAAATTAGATGAGGCTAGGCTCATATTCTTCATCATTCTCCTATGAAATTGAACTCACAGGCTATGCCAGTTCAATGCTCTGATACCACTGTACTGTTCCTTTTTCAGAAACATTTTCAAATGACAAGGAAAATCTATTCCAGAGATAGAATGCAGGGACATTTATTGGATTTTTCACCTTTGAACAAAGGATGAGCTCCAGAGGCTACCTGGCCCACTAGCAGACTCTGTCTATAGAGTGATTGTCAAAGGAAAATATCCCAAATAGGGAAATACAACAAGATTGGGAATCTCTTAAGATAACCCCAACATTGCAGCTACATCAATAAAAAATACATCAAATGGTAAATAGCAGTGAATCATATACATATGAAATGATGGAGAACTCAATGGCCATCATATTATATCATAGCAGCAATAAAGTATACAACTCTTTGAGGAAATGATCACTCAAGCAAGGCACAACAAGCCTCAAGAAACCTGTACATGAGAATATGAAATACACAGCTGCATCAAGAAAGCCCTAGGCCATGAATGCGCAGTTCATCTAAGGGACTGCTGCATAAATAATGAAAATACATAGATATGACAATTTAGGCTCAAGTAAAGAAGGGGGAGCAAGCTCTCAACCTCTGAAAATACAATACAACAATCTTTTAAGAGGATTGGATGAAATCTATACAAAAATGGCATTTTGCAGAAATGCCGGAGTTGCTGGGCAGCAGCAAATCAAGAGCTGGAAATGGATGGAGAAGGCTGAAATAGCTACTGTAGATGAAGTTCCCTTCTCCAATGAAAATCTGAAGTGAAAGGATGATCCTTTCACCCAAGACTTCCCCTCCAAAATCTGTTAATCCCTCACAACAAATATCCACCCGTGAAAATGCTGTCTAAGAGAGGGACTGCGCTACCTCTGATGGAAAGTGGTTGGCCTGATGCCAAAGATGGTGGGATATGCTCAAGAACCACCTTTGCTGATCTCCCAATGAATAGAACATCTCTCCACTGAAAAACAAGCTCCAGATGGTGTATGGAAACCTCCCCGGCAACACCCAACAACACTACACAATCTCTGCTGCAGAAACTGCGTTGATGTAGATGACTGAAGCTATGGACTGAATGCCTAAATATGGGGAATGGAGTGCAATCCTTCATGAGATACTCAAGAAGGAGAGGAATTCCTAAATAGGACTCCCTCATGCCCGAAGGCACTGCAGCTCTGTTGAACGAAAAGAGGCAGCAACAAGTCTTCAAGACTCAAATGTAAAATGATCAAAAGATGTCCCCAATGGCTGCCTTGCTCCTCTTTTATACAATGAGCCTTCCCTCCATGGACCCTATTTCGAATTAGGGTTTCCTCTTCTCTAGAAACTTCCCTCCTACGTTGTCCCACATAATGCTTTCCAACTCATGCCAATGCAGTTTGACTTGGTCAACCTTGGCCAAGCCTTCATGCAAAAACTCGTTTTCACACATGGGGGTGTGAAATATAGCCCCAACATGATCCTCTTTCATACTTAGAGGATTTTTATTCTCTAACCAAGCAAGGAATGGGTCCCCTACCCATTTTATTCATCTCCTTAACAAAATTTAATGTTCCATAAAATTTGGAACATTACACAAACAATGTGAAATACCTAGGTTTAATTAAAGATTTTCGTGTCACATTAGTTCAATATCCTGGTAAAGTATACTCATGGACATTGTAGTAGCTGATATCCCACCCAAATATGGAATGTTATTATCTTGCTCATGGGGTGCAAAATTACAGGGATCTCTACAATTGGACATGTCATATGCAACCATATCAATTTTTGGGCAACCAAAGAAACTCTATAGGGAAACATTGATGAAATATATGGTGAGTAGTGTAGCAAGATGAATAAATTACCCAATTTATGCTATAGCTACTGACCTAGATTCTTTCACCTTATGTAACTATGAAACTAATAATGAAATCAAAACTGAACCAAAGGACAAAAAGAAAACACAAAACAATGACAATATCTTTCATGAATCTTTATGGCATTTAGATTTTGATGGCTCAATAAACAAACTAGGAGTAGGAGAAGGATTTTGGATAACTAATATTGAAAGGAATCATGCAGAAGGCCATGCTTTCAGATTGAATTTTAAATGCACCAACAATATGGCTGAGTATGAAGCCCTCATTTTAGGACTCGAGATTATCAGAAACTTAGGAAGTAAAATAATATCAATAATGGGAGATTCAGAGTTGATTATTAAAAAGATAAAAGGAGAATATTCTATTTATAATCCGAGATTAGGCCAATATAGAGAAATTGTATTAGATTTGATAGATGAACTGTTGGAATGTAATTTTTCTGCAATACCAAGAAAACAAAACATACAGGCACACTCCTTAGCAACTTTTGCTAGTACCTGTAATTTTCCCTTTCAGCCCAATCATAATTATACTGCAGAAGTAAAACACAAACCAATAATTCCAGATGACCTCAAATATTGGAAAATTTTCTCACAAAATCAATAGATTTACCATTTTATGAATAACGAAGGCGAATTTCAGAATTGTAAAATAGATACATATTGTACATTAGATTAGGATTTAGATAGTGAAATTGATTTGAATAATATAGATGTAAATAAAGTAAAGTTTGTTAGACCTACTAAGTTTAGTCAATCAGATATAGATAACTTAGAGAGAGTAGAAATTGATGAGATAATTGATGATGAAAACATAACTGTAGAAAAACAAGATAAACCCACTCAAACTACGGTTACTAAGGAAGAGTTAATTCAAATTAGTAATTCACAACCTTGATTCAATATACAAACTGAAATTGCAAAGTTAAATATACCAATTCCTTTGACATAATTGGTAAAACATGATTTGTATAAAACAACTATTACTGAAACATTACACATGAATGATGTAGAAGATTCTGTAAACTTGAATGATGATCAACCAGAGTTGATTTTTGGTCCCGATATTAATGGAAAACACAAAGATGGATCAGTTCCACTGTTTTACATTAGCCTAACTGTTCATGACCAAATATTACACAATGCAATGTTAGATTCAGGGGCTTCACACAATCTAATGCCCAAAGCAATATTGGAAACCCTGAACTTAGACATCACAAGGCCTTACAAAGATTTATTTTCATTTGATTCAAGCAAAGTGAAATGCCTAGGTTTAATTAAAGATTTGCGTGTCATATTAGTTCAATATCCTGGTAAAAGTATACTCATGGAAATTCTAGTAGCTGATATCCCACCCAAATATGGAATGTTATTATCTCGCTCATGGGGAGCAAAATTATAGGGATCTCTACAATTGGACATGTCATATGCAACCATATCAGTTTTTGGTCAACCAAAGAAACTCTATAGGGAAACATTGATGAAATATATGGTGAGTAGTGCAGCAAGATCAATAAATTACCCAATTTATGCTACAGCTATTGACCTAGGTTCTTTCACCTTATGTAACTATGAAACTGATAATGAAATCAAAACTGAACCAAAGGACAAAAAGAAAACACAAAACAATGACAATATCTTTCATGAATCTTTATGGCATTTAGATTTTGATGGCTCAATAAACAAACTAGGAGCAGGAGTAGGAGTTTGGATAACTAATATTGAAAAGAATCATGCAGAAGGCCATGCTTTTAGACTGAATTTTAAATGCACCAACAATATGGCTGAGTATGAAGCCCTCATTTTAGGACTCCATATTATCAGAAACTTAGGAGGTAAAAGAATATTAATAATGGGAGATTCAGAGTTGATTATTAAACAGATAAAAGGAGAATATTCTATTTATAATCCTAGATTAGGCCAATATAGAGAAACTGTATTAGATTTGATAGATGAACTGTTGGAATGTAATTTTTCTGCAATACCAAGAAAACAAAACATACAGGCACACTCCTTAGCAACTTTTGCTAGTACTTGTAATTTTCCCTTTCAGCCCAATCATAATTATATTGCAGAAGTAAAACACAGACCAATAATTCCAAATGACCTCAAATATTGACAAATTTTCTCACAAAATCAACAGAGTTACCATTTTATGAATAATGAAGGTGAATTTCAGAATTGTAAAATAGATACATATTGTACATTAGATCAGGATTTAGATAGTGAAATTGATTTGAATAATATAGATGTAAATAAAGTAAAGTTTGGTAGACCTACTAAGTTTAGTCAATTAGATATAGATAACTTAGAGAGAGTAGAAATTGATGAGACAATTGATAATGAATCTGATATATCAAATCTCAAAGATAATTTCTTACCAAAAGGTTTAACTCCTTTAGAATATTTATTTGACTCAAATGATGATGCTAGAAAACCCAAAATGGAGCCACTTAGATCTGATATTGAGGAATGTAACATAGGCACAAAGTTAAAACCCAAGATGATCAAACTTTCCAATGCCTTACCTCAACAAGAAAAAGAAAAATATATTGCTCTTTTTAAGGAATTTCAAGATATTTTTGCTTGGAGTTATGAGGATCTAAAATCCCATGACACCAATATAATACAACATAAAATCCATATAAAAGAAAACCAAAAGCCTTTTAAACAAAAGTTAAGAAGGATCAACCCTGTTTTGATGTCTTTGATTGAAAAAGAGGTAAAAAGAATGTACGATGCACATATAATTGCACCAATCAGATATTATGATTGGGTTTCTAATTTAGTTCCAACCAGAAAAAAGTCAGGAGAGATTAGATTATGTGTTGATTTTAGGAATCTAAACAAAGTATCCCTAAAAGATAATTATCCTTTACCAAAAATGGATAACATTTTACAAAGGGTAGTTGGTTCTTCTAGGATTTCACTTTTAGATGGATTTTCAGGATACAACCAAATTTTAGTTCAACTAGAGAATCAAGCCAAAACAACTTTTACTACTCCTTGGGGCACTTTTAAGTATGTAAAAAATCATTTTGGTTTAATGAATGTAGGGGCTACCTTTCAAAGAGCTATGGATATAGCCTTTGCAAAGGAAATTCATGAATTTTTAGTGATTTAATTAGATGACATTACTGTATTTTCTAAGAATGATTATGAACACTTGGATCATCTTAGACAAGTCTTTATTAAATGCAAAAAGTTTGGAATCTCTCTAAGAAAACTTTATTTGGATTAGAAGAAGGCAAGTTACTAGGACACATAATATCTAAGGAAAAAATTAGAATAGACCCTGCCAGAATAGAAGCAATTCTTAACATTAGTCCTCCAAGAAACATAAAAGAGTTACAAGCTTTTCTAGGAAAAATTGACTTTTTAAGAAGATTCATTTCCAATTTAGCTGAAACAATGAGAGGGCTTAACAACATGCATAAAAAATATTTAGTTCTTAAATAGAATAGTGAGGCCAAACAATCATTTGAATCCATCAAACAGGCCTTAACCAAAACCCCAATCCTTAGTCCTGACATTAAAAAGGATTTCATCATTTTTTCATTTGCTTCATAACACACCATTGTTGCAGTTTTACTGCAGAAAAATGACTAGAGTTATGAGAAGCCCATAGCTTTCTTTAGCAAAACACTTAGAGATGCCACTTTGAAATACAATATCATGGAGAAATAGGCCCTATCTTTGTTAAAGGCCATTAAAGATTTCAGAGTGTACATTATTTATTCTCACATTATTGCCTATGTCCCAAATACAATAGTAAAAGACATTCTAACTCGGGATGGTCCTGATGGTAGAAGAGGTAAGTGGATTGCCACAATTTTGGAATATGACATAGAGATAAAACCCACTAAACTTATAAAAGGTCAAGGTTTAGCCAAACTTATGGCTGAATCAAATTGTCATGCCCTAGACATAAATTTTATTTCCCAAGAAGATAATCAGGAAGAGATGGCGACTCTAGAGATCAGTGAAGCCTTTTCAAACTCACCATGGTATGCAAATATCATACTTGTATTACTAAACTTACAAGCTCCTCTTGGATTATCAAGAAAAAAAACTAGTTTCTTAAATCTTAAGGCTGTAAGATTTTGTATATTAGACAATGTAATTTTTGGAAGGATCATAGTGGGATTTTGTTGAATTGTTTGTTAAAAGAAGAAGCTGACAAAGTATTAGAAGAATTTCATGCAAGTGACTGTGGAGGACATCTCTACTGGAAGACTACTGCAGACAAAATCCTGAGAACTGGTTTTTACTGCCCAACTTTGTTTGCAGATTTAAAAAGGTATGTGACCTCCTGTCACAAGCGTCAAATATTTGAGGGTAAGAAAAAACTGTTACCCCTGACCTTAAAACCCATTTCAACTGAAATTCCATTTCAAAAATGCGGACTTGACTTCATTGGTGAAATTCACCCTCCATCATCAGCCCAACACAAGTGATTCTGACAGCCACTGATTATTTTACCAAGTGGATTGAAGCCATTCCCTCTAGGAAAGCCACATACACTATAATTATCTCTTTTTTAGAAAGCAACATACTTTCAAGATTTGGATGTCCCCAAAAGATAATTAATGACAATGTAACTGCATTGAAATCTAAAAAGATGATTGACTTTTACCATAAATATCACATTACCCTAGGCCATTCTACTGCATATTACCCTCAAGGTAATGGCCTTGCTGAATCTTCAAATAAGAGCCTTGTAAACATCATCAAAAAGTTACTAAAAGATAACAAAAATACTTGGAACAAGAAGTTAGTCATTGCCTTATGGGCAAATAGACTTGCCACCAAAAAATCCATTAGTACATCTCCTTACAAGCTTGTCTATGGAATGGATGTTGTTTTTCCATCTTCTTTAGGAGTACCAGTAATGAAGATTATCCAAGAATTACAAGTTGAGACAAATGACATTCAAATAAGGATAAATCAAACCATTCACCTGCAACAAAGAGAAGAAGAGGTTTACATTAAGTCTCAAGTTATCCAGGATAAAATAAAGAAATTTTTTGACAAAAAGAGTAAAGAAGATGATTTCTACATTGGAGACAAAGTGTTAAAATGGGATTCAAGAAGAGAAGAGAAAGTTAAACATGGAAAATTTGATTTTATGTGGAAATGACATAATGTTATTTATGGTTACAGAGGTAACAATGCTTTCTTTCTGAAAGAAATGGATGGATCAGATCTGCTAGGTGGACCAGTAAATGGCAGAATGCTGAAGCACTACTACTCCTCAGAGATAAAAAATAGTTAGTTTTATTTACTTTTACCATTGTACATATACATTGAAGATTTTAGATTGGATTGGATGTTTTCCTAACAAAGTTGAAGCCCGGAGAAAAGGCCCTAAGCTTTGAGAAGTAAAATATCATAAGTATGAAATAATTGCAGAGATCAAAAGACATTTACAATTTCATCTTAGTCAAAATTCAAAGGCTACTAGTCATAAAGTTCTTGACATTTCACCAGGACCCATCCCCATGTGGAGCCACTGTTAGGGTCCTATAATAATAGGGTTCATAATTTTTGAATTGACTTTGATAGTCTTGTAAATATGTACATACCTTGCTTTCTGCAAGTTGTTTTCCCATATTTTGAAAATAATAAAAAAATTAAAAGAGGGTAAACGTCCTAAAAGAATATCAAAGGACATAGAAAAGAATAGACCCCAAAAGAAAAAAGAGATAAAAATAAGACCTGAAAGTGAGAAAGTCAAAATGCTACTACTATTTACTTTTACTACAAGAATAATGATTATGTGCAAATTGTTCAAAATGCCATAGTCCATGATCAGTTAAATAGTTTAATCTTAACTTTTCATGCTTTTAATTTCATGTTTTAGATAGAGAATAAAGATAAGTCAAACAATTTAAACTTGAAAAATTAGTAGATAGTTAGAGAATAAATGAGGAGCTCAACAGATTAATCTGAGCCCTCGAATGAAATAAGGTTATAATTAGATAGATTTATTTCTTTAAAAGAAAAATGGATTGAGGGTTGCAAGCTTAAATACACCCATGAAAATGAAGTAAAAAATGTTAAAATAATAATAGGTAGGTAGAAAGCAGCTGTGCAAGGCATGTAATAAAGCATCATTGGGAAAAATTACTAATTTCCCTTTCCCCACAATGATCCAGTATTATAAACCTTTAGTTAAAGAGGCTCAGAGCATTTCTCTGACTTCTGTTGGGACCGGACCTAAGGCTTAATAACTGATTGGTTAAAAATATTGGATTCCCTTTATAAAATCCATTTTCCTCAGCATATTCACCCTTTTCCAAAAAGATAATCCATTTTCATAAGTAAAACTCCTTTTTTTTAGTGAAAGTAAATTCCCTACTTAATTAATTTCCTTTCATCCAAAAACACTAAAAAACCTACAAAGTACATCTTATCCTAAGTTTATGTGTAAATATCAAAATGGGATAATTTCTATGCTAAATGCCTATTTTACACATTCTACTTAGTTTATTTTATGTATTTTCATTCATTATATTTCATTTCATATTAATTTTTAACTTAAAGTATTAAATCCCTTATAATACCCTTCCCGTGTATATTAATTAATTTCTTTATATAAATATCCCAAAAAACCCATTTTTTAAGGTTAAACTATGGTCTTATATTCCCCATGTGTCAAAATAAAGACCCGCCCATTCCCCATAGGTTAAAAACAAAAACTCGCCCCAATGGTTTTAAAACACAGGTTAATGTTTTATATGCCCAACAAACCATAATCAAGCATTGATTTTATATTAAAAAACATACGTTTTTAATATAAAAATCTATCCTGCAGCATAATACAAAGCCTGGGCCCCATGCCCCAATGCCGAGCAACTCCCAAAACAAATCCCCACCATTTGCATGAACACTCTCAAATCTGATGATCATAAAGACGTATCACATTTTAAACTGCGTGATCAAAACCCATTTCAAACTCTGCGAACTGGGTTGTTTTCCACCTTTCTCTCTCCTCCACGCGGCAACATCTTACTGGATCGCATTCGATCCAACCGACACAGCTTACTGCCCAATTTCTATACGATAAACAACGATGGTTTTTTGCCTTTGAAGCTGAAACTGCGCTCCCCACCATGATATGACATGATCACATTTAATGATGCTTTGATTAAACCTAAAACATGATATAACCTTCATAATGTGCACATTAAGCCCCTTTCTGCATTATATCTTTGCATTTATCCTCCGACTGAAGAAAGATGCCGATACACTAGTTTTACGCCTAAAGAACTTGAGAAAGCCACCACAGTTGCTGTCAAGACTACTGGAAACACCCAAATTGCTTCTAGAGACCTTCAAACACCATCAAAACCTGTTTGACACCTAAAAACCAAGTTAAAGACCAAATACCTGCACAAACAGGTATTTTTCGAAGAAAACAAACTTGTTTATCATTTTAGAAGGAATTTCCAAAGAATTAAGCCTAATAAAGCCAATTTATCCACGGAAAGACCCTTTAGTTGCCTGAAAAGAATAAATTCATTGCAAAAACCTTGAAAAAACCTCTGTTTTCAATACTGCGTCTGGTTTTTAAATTAAAATTGAATATTTCTAGACTTTGCAGACCTTGAAAAGACTCTGAATTTATCCATAAATCCTTTGCAGGTAACCTCAACCCTTCGACACCCAATTTGAACCAATTTCAGTCTAGAATTATCCAAAAATCAGATAAAACCCTTGTTTTATCATTTCCTAAACCTGTGAGAGTCTAAAATCCATTTTAAAGCCAAAATTGAAGGTTGAAACTCAAGGAAAAGCTAGTTTTTGCCTACTTTTATCCAAAGAACCTCTGCTAAAATAAAAAAAACACTTCTGTAAACAATATTAACTTACAAAAGAGTCCAAAAAAGTCCAAATACATAATTTCAGTCATCCAGAAAGTCTAAAAGATGTCAAAATCAAATCCAGCCATGTCCTCCAAGACTGCAATTATTGTAAATCCTCTACAACCTCCTGTTGTATACATTGAACATACACCTTTAGCAGATGTGGATTATAAAATAGCAAACCCAGTGATAGAGTTCAATCTGTTAGACCTCCACTGCTGGAGTTATGAAAAGTCATTGGATCAAGTTGAAGAAGTCCAAATTTGGGAGTCAAACCTATCCAAATATGTTGTTCCACTCACCCATCAATGTCCAGAAGTTATTAGGTTATGTCAGACCCATTATTCCCATGGAAATATAGCAATTGTAAATGAAAATAAAGAACTCTTGTTCACAATTACTGCCGAGTCAATAAATCGGATGCTACAACTCAAACCTAATCGCAAAGTTGTTCCCTTATTAATTGAAGCACTCAAAAAGCTTTACATTGGTCTTGAATTTCCCAAAAGGTTTGAAATTTTCCAAGTGTTCATGCCTTTACATGTTGCAATTCCATAAATCAATCCTCCTTATTCTACATCAAAATTTCCTGAAGGGTCTAGGCATGTCATATCCATGTTGTCCTTTATCCTAGGGTATTTTACAGATGAACATACAGATGAGTCAATCCTAGGTTTTCTATGTACCTTTCCACCAGGACAACCTCCTTCTGTCATTTTATTTTATGCTGAATACATAGCTGATAATATCCATGATCAACTTGTCAAATTACCAACTGAAGTAGTATTTAGGTATACATCCTTCTTTTTCCATATGTTCTTATATTTTCAAGCATACAAGTTCCCAATTACACTTCAAAAGCTTGATATAGAAGAGAATCCACTTTCAGTCATCTTTTGGACTTCTTTGATCAGAAAATAGTCCACAGAGTTTAGTTATACAGAGTTTACAAATCACTTTATTCATCCACTGATAAACATGTTAACAAATACAATACAACCAAGAATCAATGATGAAATAAAGAAATTTCTGCAGCTATAAGAGCACACTAGAACTAGAGATTGGTATTTATATAAAATACATACAAAAATCAGAGTTTTTGGGTTCAATCTATTACCCTATAAACTTCCTAAATATGTGCCAATGAGAATTTTTGCCTTGGAGTATATCAAGAAAATCTTAAATTCAGATTCTATCAACTTCCTAGCAGCCAAAAATAAGACCCAATTTAAGTTGAAGAATCAATTAGGACCTTTTATTTGTAATCACAGAGATGTAGAACAAGAAGCAAAAAAATAGTTACTTGAGTACATATTTGAAGAAATCTTCTCATGGAATTATGATCCACAAGGAATACTAAGCAAAATTAGGGTTAAGTGCAAAATAACACCTTATATTCACGAGAAAAAACCAGAGATTGAACAATATGTCAATCAAATAGAGTGGCTAGAAGACACCTTAGTAGAAGCGTGATACTAGTCACACCTTGCAAACTGCAAATCAAGGAGAAAAAGCTACTAAAAGAGTGAGAGAAGAAGGTACTTACAATGCTGAGAAAACAACTAAGACCAGGTTTAAACTCAGATACAATAAAAAGTCTAAAGTCAATTCAGTTGATAAAGGAAAAGTGACCATAGAAGTGGAAGATATAGATGTTCCAGAGACAAATATAGATGCAACTATAGTCATTACAAATGAGAAAGCAACAAAGATTTTAAATGGAGCAAAACCTTGATAATTCCAATATACAGGTAATTGAAAAGCAACAGAGTATGGAGGAATCCTCCTCACACACAACATAAGATAAAGATCTTCATATCAGAGAAAAATATATAAGTAGATTAAGACAAGGAATGAAGAAATAAAAAAATGAGATTTATTCTTAGTATTTGAAGCAAACACCAGGTATCCAGAACAAAATTTTACCAGCTTTTGATTATTCAAACAAGAAGTTAATTATGTCAGTGTTTCAACCAACAATCAAGACTCCCAAGGCAGTGGTATATTACAAGAAAGTTGATCTTGAAGTGCCAACAGAAAGTATCCATGCACTAGATAAAATTGAATTTCACAGGCAAAATTCTGAGATGCTATGAGTGTCAACAAGCTATGAGTGTCAACAAGCTCCAGAATACAATAAGCTCCATAATACAATAATAAACATGAGAGACCAAATGAAAGTTGACAAGGCTTCTTCATATGCTAAAGATATTAGGATTAAGTCTTTAGAAGAGTTGGTTATTTAAGTAGGATATGATCCCGCCAATGTCAAAGCTGTAGAAGAGTTAGTGAAGAAAAAGAATGTTGATATTGCAACATTGAGGAAACAACTCAAGCTTCCACCAACTGAAAATCCATAGGCCAAAGAAATATTTCAAGAGGAAAACTAGAAAGATAATATGATGAAATTGATTCTATAATTAACAGGACAGATAAAAGAAATGGAGACCCAAATGGACAAGCTTGTCCATGAAAAATAAATTACAAAAAAACATAGGAAACTCCTACAGTAATTCCCATGGTTACTACAGTTGTGCCTTCAACTCTGGCAGAAGAGTTGGCACCAAAGTACCACTGGCTACTACAGTGTCAGTAACCTCATCCACTACTTCAGCCACAGAATCCTCTACCACAATAGCTCAACATTCTAATGAGGCTAGTAAATTAGTTAAAGCCACGGAGGAAATCTCACTTCACTCTGGCAGAAGAGTTGGCACCAAAAGTACCACTAGCTACTACAGTGCCAGTAACCTCATCCACTACTTCAGCCATAGAATCCTCTACCACAACAGCTCAACATTCTGATGAGGCTAGTAAATTAGTTAAAGCCATGGAGGAAATGTCACTTCAAACCAATGAGATCAACAGATTGAAGAAAGTGATTGACAATTTTGAATATACTAAGAAGCTAGCCCAAATCAATGCCAAAACTCATGAACAAAGGGCTAACAAGTTAAATGTTGAGTTAAAGAATTTACAAAAGGATTTAACCTTGAAAGAACCAATTTCTTATGTGAAAAATAAGTTATGGAGTAAAATCATTGAAGCCATCAATGATGTTTGGCCATCAATCCAGGTAATTTATGAGCAAAGGGATTTATTGAAGGCAACACAAACATAGATTCAGAAAACAAAAGATGAGCTAGGTGACAAACCTGGACAAGCCATTGAATTAATCAAATTTCTCAACAGCAAGAACAAGCAATAACTTGAAGAGATAGAAATTACTGATAGAACAGAGACAATCCTTGAAATAAGGAAAGTCATTTCAAAGAAGAATTTAATAAAGCAGTTAGAATAAAAATGTGAAAACATGAACATAGTCATAACCAAGTTTATGGTCAAGTTTGAAAATTTGAGGCAAAGAGGTTTGCCTAACATTCTAGTCATTAATGATAAACTCATGCCATAGGAGGACCACAACAAAAATATTAAAGATTATGCAAAAGAGCAGGTTGACAAAACAGAAGGACAAGGAATTCCTACAGGGAAGGTTTTACACAGAAGTTTTGAAGGCTTGTTTTATCTTCATCATGAGATAAAACACCTTTTTGTTATAAAACCAACATTTTCCAGATACACTGAGGCATATGAGAACTTTAGGAAGCTGAAAAAGATAAAAATTCCTGATCAAGAAGCTTGGGAATCACTCACTGACTTATTGTAAAAGTCAAATTGCAGATAAAAGGATAAGACAGTTTGTTGATTTTTTCACAGTCAAAACAGACTTTTTACAGCAGTAAGGCAGTTTTGACAGAGTTTAAAGTGTATTAGAGGTAAAGAGTATCAGATAAGAAGATAATATTTCAAAACAGATTTGAAATATCATTTCCAGCAAAGAAGACACCAAGGCGACCAGCTGCAACTAATCCACAACAACATTTTCTATTTTATTTGGATAAATAGGGCAACTTGCTAAGTTGTTAAGAAACTGTCACTATTTTGTTGTAAAAGATATTTTATTTCCTTAGAAAAATCCTATGATTATTCTAGGATATTTTGTAAACATTTTTGTATATATACTTCATCTTTTGAAGTATTATTGTGGAATAACTTGCTGAAGATTGCTATAGTCATTTTTGCTGTACTTTAAGGCTTTTTGTTGCAAATTCGAGTAGCAGACTGGATGAAATCATCTAGCATCATATTTCAGGATTCACGTGATGAGCCATTGAAGTGAAGTACTTTCTACTGTCATTGTTTATCTTCTTATGTTTACATGCATCCATATATGTTCTCTAAATTTGAATGATAAATCAGGAGTATTAGTACAAGATTTGTTAAAATCACCCCGTCTTTAACTGTTTATCATTTCTATGTTTTCTGCTGATTTCTAGAGCAGGGAACCCTTAATTTCTCCCTCTTTTGAATGACCTCTGTCTAATCCTTCCTTATCTGGATCAAAGAATCATTCATTTCTCTTTATCCGGATCAAACCACTTCACCGAACAACCTTCCAAGATCTTCAAAGACTTATCTATCTTGCCCTAAAATCATTTGACTTTTTGACCTTGATCCTAGTTCTGTCTACTTAAATTTTGACTACTTAGCCTAATCGATAAACAGATCTCCCACTATCCATCTCATTAAGTGATTTTTTCCACCAAACCAAACCAAACCAAACCAATTTTCACGTCATAACTAGTCTAATATCTTATAATTAAAACAAAGTTAAATCTTAAAGAGAGAACCCTCTCTGAACCCTAGGAAGGCTAGATACTAGAGTTTAAAATTTGGTATGTGGTTACCTCTAATGTTCTTAGACTTTAAATAAAAAATCTCACAACTTTAGAATTATAAGAGTGATAACAGCCCCTATTGCAGGTGTCGGTATCGTCATTGTTGCAACTGAAGGTTAGTTCCTTGTTGAAACTAAGGGTTAGGTCATTGTTGCAGCTGCTGGTATGGTCCTTGCTGCAGTTGAGGCTTAGATACATGTTGCAAATGCTGATAGGGGCCTTATTGGGGCTGTTGGTAAGGGATACCGGATCTAAGAGGATAAGTTCTATATTGTACCAACGAGGGATTGGGATAATATTGAAGTTGAGGACCTTCTTGTGGGTTGGTCAAAACTCCTGGTAGTGGGATTTGTGGTTGGTGAACGTATGGATGTTGAACAAATGATTGTTTAACATGAGGTTGTTTAACATGTGGGTGTTGGAAATAAGGTTGTTGAGTCAAAGGGACTTGAGGACCTTGAAAATGTGCTCCTACAATAGAACTAGCCACAGTTGAGACTAGTGTTCCACCTGTGTTAGGGATAGCACTAGTGGGTTGGCCTGCCCACGATGTGGGCCATAGTTCACATAGTTTCCATTAGAACCAATAGGAATATAGGGTTTCCCCCCTAGACTGTAGAATAAATGAACCTGTAGGTTAACCACTAAGGGGGGGGGAACTATAGTTACCATAGATATGGTCAATGGAGCAGACGATCCACTAGTAACCTGTATATGACCTACAACTATTGTAGGTTGGGTAGTAGGCATTAACATGTTTGGACTGAAAGAAAAAATTGTAGGAGTGACAAAAATTGACCATATAGGGTTGTGATATAGTGAAGTCACACCAAAAGTGCCTGAGACAAGCTCACTGAGGGAAGTGTAACCTGGTGGAACCAAAGTTTCACTATGACGAGTGGGTGCAGTGGACCTGCTTCCCATATTGTAAGAGAGAGAAGGAAAGCCCCTGGGAGGAAATTGTGCTTTAGGGCTGACTTTTGGGATATGAGTTGCATATGTCTCCAAAGGAGTACTATGAGGAGTGTCCTCAAATGGAGTATCACCATTGTTATCACCAAATTGAGTCCTGATGGGCCCTTCAATGCTCAACTTGGAGTAACTATTTTAAACGACTTGCAGCAGGAAATTAGCCTTTCCAGCCTGAGACGACTCTCTCAAAAGGATAAAGGATATTCAATGAATAAATTGAAAGCAGATGGCTAACTCTGTAATAATATTTTGAATGTGTTTTTATGCAGGTGAAAAATGTATAGGGTTTACTTCCATTGGGCGTATGGAGTTAGTATGAAGAAATCCAATGACAAGTGGATCTTCTTGTGGAAGCTAAGGCTTGTAGATGCTTCAATGGAAGGACAACACACATAGAAAATATTCAATAAATTAATGTTTAAAGGAATTCAAAGCATGAGAAACACAAATTCTGAGTAATCAAGCGTTAAGACATTGGAGGAAAAACATTAAGAAATATAGAACAATAACTCATTGAAACATACTAAGAATCTTCGATGAAGAAAAGTTGTAATGTCACTGTATATTTCTGAAACTCCAAAGATTTACAAATTAATCTTCTGAAATCACCTCTCTTCCTCTTTCATAATCCTGGATATAAATAGATTTTTGTGACTTACATAGGATCTTCCATCTGGCTAGATCATCTAACTCTTTGATTTGACACTTCACTCAACCATAACCTAGATTCATGGAAATAAAACAGACACATACTAACTTTAAGAGTTAGAGACCTTTTTTTTTTAGTTTTTTTTGTTTGTATTTTTGTATTTTTTTTCACAGAAGTGGTTATAGTTTTATATTAAAACCTTGGCTTCAATGCCTTAAATCAGATTACAAAATTTGGAAGTAAAGTCCAATTTTCCTCGTCTATCAGGAATTCTGTTACCTGAAAACTTATATGCTGGTGATTCTTACATTTGGTAATCGAATCAATCTCTGAGATTTTCCCTAACTTGTGAATACAAACGAAATGCTGCAATAAAATTAAATAAAACATATAGACCAGATATTAAGGGATTATATCCCACTCTTCATCCCTGTCTCTTAAAAGAGTGCCGGCGGAAAGAAGAGCAGCTTAATTTTCTTCCAAATCTGCGTCCTTATTATTTTCCGGAAAAACATGGAAGAACTTCACACTTTGAAAATATTTAACCAGTATTTTAATTCGTGTTACCAATCTTGCTAGCCTGAGATCCTTAGGAACAAAATTGTCCACAATAATTTTTATTATGGATTGGGAGTCGCCAAATACATTCGCCTCTTTGATGCCGACTTCCTTGACTTTCTTGAGGCCTTGAAGCAGTGCCAACGCTTATTATTGGGTGTTGGTGTTATGCCCCAAGCCCTAGGCATAACTATGAACAATGTTGCCCTTAAGATTCTTAATGACACCTCCTACCCCTTCTTTCCTAGGATTTCCTTTGGCAGCCCCGTCGAAGAATAAAGTATATTTAGACTGATTACTGATCCAAGTGGAGAAGTCTTTCTCATTAAGTTTTATTTTCCATTCTTTGTTTGTCTTGCTCTGCCTTACTGCTATGGAGAATTGAAGGCCCATAATGTTGCCCCATTCCAAATCCTAATGGCTTAAATTTATTCCCTCAAGCTGTTCGCCCAAGCTTTCTTTCAGCAGGCTTTTGATTTTGGCCATGATTATCTTAGCATTTTGTGCTTTACCATTAAAGATTCTCTTATTTCTTTCAAGCCAGATTTTCCAACAAATAATCTTTGGCAAGGAAAGCTAAGCGGCCTTAAAACTGTCATTGTTTAGGAAGACACTTGGATAGCTGTGCAACGAACAAGAAAACATATCAGCAATGGAGGTGGGGGTCGCAAAATTGTTTCCTCAAGGTCTCAGTTCCTCACCCCAGATTTCTGCAGCAAATTTACAGTCCAACATTAGATGACGGGCATTATCCTCATTTTTGCAGCACATCAAGCATCTAGACGACCCATGGGATCCTCTTTTCTTCAGCTTGTCCTCTGTCAAAATTATATTGTGGCACATGAGCCAAATGAAGAAATCAATTTTTTGGATGGTCTTCTATTGCCACAGTCCTTTCCAAATCACTGGATTGGGCGGGACATGCGAAAACTCCTTCATTTTGGTGTATCCCTACGCTAATATATAGCTCCCAGAGTGAGAGCCCCATCCTCGCTTGTCCTGTCTCCTTGCGTGGATCGGAGCCTTGCCTTTTAGATGTGAGATCAATGCTCTCCAATCATGATTCATATCCAATGGAACCTTCAGCTGCATGTCCCACAGTGTGATCAGGCCAGCGTTGGACATCCAGATTCACAGCCCATTCAGATCCTGGATATCGAAAAGTGGGGGCTCGTTCATAATATTGTCATCCCAAATTCAAAATTTTTTAGCATTGCCCGGTATCCAGTAAGCATGATGTTGGATCAACGGGATGGCTTGCATGCAGAGCTTATGCAAATGCGATCCAATTTTTGTGAGGGGAGCTCTGTCCAGACTTCGTTTCCTTTGCCCACTGAGATATTTCTTCCACAAATATTTTTGAGCCCATCCTGGCTTTGTAGTGATTACCCTCCATATGATTTTTTCCCCCATAGTGATGTTTTGAGTGCGCAGATCTTTGAAATTTAGTCCTCTTCCAACAGTGGCTTGGTGACTTTGTCCTAGCTAATTAGGGGCATTCTCTTTTCATTTTGTTGACCTCCTTTCTAGAAGAAACTTCAGATGAACTCTTCCATTTTTCTAAGGATCCAGATAGGGGCTAAAAAAACAAAAAATTGAAATATCGGAAAAATGTTAAGGACAACCTTGATCAGTACTGTCTTACCTACAAGATTGAGCCATGTGAATCCCCATGCTTGAATCTTGATTTTAAAATTGTCTAAAAGAGGAAGCCAATCTTTTCTAGAGGAGTTTTTTTGGAAGATTGGAAGGCCCATGTACTTGAATGAGGTCCAAACGGTGGAGCCAACAAAGCCCAAACACCCAGAGATAGAACTGAGAGTGCTGCTATAAATATTCCAACTATAAATATGGAATTTCCCCTTATTTAATTTGCTGCCCATCGCATCACAGTAGTCATCCAGAAATTCTTTAAACCTTGTAGCAGAATGCATTGAGGCTGTGCCCAACAACAGAGAATCGTCGACAAACAAAGCATGATTAATGTTCTTAACTCCTTTGGAAATGTTAAGGCCTAGGATCTCTTGGTCCAGTTTCTTATTTTCCAAATAGAAACTTAGAATAGAGGCTTGAAGAACAAAGAGGAGAGGGGAAAGAGGACACCCCTGCTGAAGCCCTCTTGTAGCTTTAAAGAAGTCCGCTACTCATCCATTCACCAAAGGGGTGATCCAAGGCTCAGAGATGCAAGCATGAATCCAATTGATGAACTCAAGCCCAAACCCAAACTTGTGCAACACATCAAAAAGAAAACTGTGTCAAACATGATCGAAAGCGTTAGCTAGGTCCAATGTGACCACCATTCCATTTTCTTTTCATTGCAAGCTTGAGTGAATCACCTCTTGCACGAGGATAAAATTATCCACATTCTATCTCCCAATAAAAAAACCTCCTTGGTTCTCCAGGATAATATTAGGAAGAATACCTTTAAATCTATTGGCTATCACCTTGGTTATAAGCTTGTAGCCTATATTGCATAGAGAAATAGGACAAAATATGTTAAAAGCACTGGCTCCCTTTTCCTTTGGAATAAGGGCAAGAAAGGTTGAGTTCGTGCTGCCCCCAATTTTCTGACAGGCTTGGGACTTCAAGACCATCTTGTGTAGATCCTTTTTCACTAACTGCCAACAAACTTGGAGGAATCTAGCTGTGAAGCCATCCGGATAGGTGGCTTTTTCTGGCTCCATAGAAAAGAGAGCAACCTTTATTTCCTTTCTAGTAACCTTTGCTTCCAGCTGTTGATTCATCCTGGAGGTTATCTTGGAAGGAACCACATCCAAAAACTTAAAATTCTAGTCCAGAACGCCTTCTTCACTGTATAGGTTTTTAAAATGAGTGAAAGATGCCCTTTTAATGCTCTTGAAATCATTGTGAGTTATGGAGTCTTCCTTGATTTCTGAGATGGAGTTGAAGCTTCTTCTTGCTTGGGATTGTTTATGGAAGAAAGAAGCGTTTCTGTCTCCCGCTTTTATCCAAAGACTGCGAGAATTTTGTCTCCAAAATTCTTCCTCCGACAGACAAGCCTTATGAAACTTCTGTTGTAAATCTACATCCCTGTCTAGAGCTTCTTTTGTGATTTTTTCATCTTCCATTTGCAAGTGGTGGAGCTCGAGACTGTCTTGGGCTTGCTTTCTTTCTACCACTGGATTAGGCAGAGTTTTGGCCCAAATTTTCAAGACAACTTTCACTCTTCTAAGCTTTTATTCCCATACGAAGAAAGGTGACCCCTTGACAGGCATCCTCCAACTTTCCTTTAACTTGTCCATGAAGTGTGAGTTCTTGACCCACAAAGGGCTAAATCTGAATGGAATAGGGCCTAAATCTTTTTTAGTCGACAGTTCTAGTTTAATAGGCTTATGATCCAAAGCGCTGTAAGGAAGGATATTCATTCTAGCCTCTATTCCTAATATGAGAAAAGAGCTTTGAACAAGAAATCTATCTAATCTTGTTGCAATATGCCCTGGACCGACTCTTTTATTTGACCAAGTATACTTACCGTTTGAGGGGTTGATGTCGAGAAGGTCCCAACCCTGCATGACTTCCTCCACCCATTCCCTTGCCGGATCCATTACGATGCTTCCTCCTCGCTTCTCAGACAAAATCAAGGTAAGGTTGAGATCACCAGCAATAATGGTGTTTTCCAGATTCTCTATATCTGACAAGTTTCTGATTGAGTCCCAACAGGCCTTCTTCTCCCCCACGTTTACTGGGGCATACACATTAAAGAGGCTGAAGACATCCTTAGTATCCTGTTGCTGGAGCTTCAAGAACAACCAATGAATGTTTTGGATCTTTGCAACCAGTGTGTACTTGTTTTTATTCCAAAGAGTGCCCAGACCGCCCAAAGCTCCTCGAGCTAAGACGGCCTGTCCTCCCCCTTTGTTCCAAAATTTCTTACTTGTTTGGAGGAAGTCTTTATCCTCCATTTTTGTCTCCTGGATTAGAAGGATATCTGGGGCTTCTATCCTTAATAGGCTTCTTATGGCTTCTTCTTTCATTTTTCTCCCCATTCATCTGCAATTCTAGGAGACAACCTTCATCACTTAATTTTATGAGTGTGATGAGCTCCCTTGGAGCCCTGTCCCTGATTTCTTGTCATCTTTGAAGTTCTTGCCAATAGCTTCTCAAGGGTTGGTTTACTGCCCTCGAGCTTATATTTGTAATTTTCTTGCTCTGTCTTTTCCCGGGTAGGCATTCATCCTCTTGTCGATCTTTTAGCCGATATTTTTTATTCCCCTATCTCTCCTTCCTCCTCTGATTCCTCTGACTCTTGTTCTTCCTCTTCAACTTCTGCATGCTTCACCTTAGGGATTTTTGGGACACTTTCTCCTTGCCTCGAGCTTGAGGGTGTCCCTTTCTCTGGGGTCACTTTCTTTTTCATTTCGACCTCCTGGAATTCCAATGAAGCTGAGCTTAAGGGCCCAAAATTGCTCTCTTGGCCCTTCGAGGGAGGATTTTGCTGATCAGGAGCCGGCTGAGGACCTTTACCTTTTGGAGCCCTAGAAGGGTTTGGGGCCTTATGGGTAGTCTTTGTTCTCTTAACCTGCTTGTAGCCTTCCTCTTCTCCTTTCTCCGCCTCTCCATTGCTCGAAAAACCCTTAGCAAAGTGTCTGTATTCGTGGCATTTTCGGCACTTGAAGGGAAGCTACTCATAAATTAATTTTTGTACATGAGACCAGTTGCCAATATTGATTTTTATTGCCTCCAATAGTCCCACCGCTAGATAGACCTCGACACAGATTCGAGCACAGTCATATTTATCCTTGTTGTTTGTCTGGTTTATGAATTTTCCCAGTGCATTGCCTATATTATTCAAATATTCCCAATTCCAGCAATGCATTGGGAGATTCAGAAACCTTAACCACACAGGAACAACTGTCAGAATATCCACTGTTGGATCAAATTCCGACGTCCACTTATTGAGATACGGACCCTGAGGTCCCATAAAGTAAGGCCCATTCCGAAAAATTAGATCTTTGTCCTCTTTTGAAATGAATTCGATTAGGAAGTAGCCTCTCCCCAAGAAGTACGAGGTTATACGTGCTTGATCAATGACCTCCACTTTTTGAAAACCCAGGCCTCCGTTGTTTTGGGAGAGGGCCAAAGTCCTGTAAAATTTCCCACTAGGGCCTGATCTGCCAGAGACAAGGCAATCTGAATCTGTCCCTCTAGTGGAAGGGATATTTCTGGAATGTCATCCAGCTTCTTCACGAACTTGGTGGCTTCCGATTTCTTATTTTTTGGTAGCGTAGCCAACAACGTTTTGAAAGCTTCATCTGTGGATGGAGGAGGGGGAGGAGGGGTCTGGGGCAAACCCATATACTCCATGGTTGCGAAGGAGGTAACCCTAGCACCAGTCAGCGTGGGCGGGCTCATAGTCATTCTGCACAACATTTTTTAATCCTGTTTCACTGTAATGAGTGGTATTTACCTTATTACTAGGGCCTAAATGAAGAAATTAGAATTAAAAGTTAGAGCCCTATTAAGAATATACTACTTATTAATTACCTATTTAACTAAAAGGAAAACCTATTTACATCTAAAAGGATGATTCCTTAAGTAGCACTGACCATGACCAAGATATAAATTCCCTCACTGTCTTTATGAAACTGATCCTCCTATTTCTAAGGAAGTGGTGCCATCACACATGATAATGCTTTCATGATGAACTGATGAGTTGGACAGCTTTGTCGAAGACCAAACCTGCATGAAAAACATTCCTCTGAGTCTTTTTTACCTTTACAGTGGCTATCTAACCTCCAATGAATCATTAAAACCCAAAATTTCTTCAAAAATTTACTTGCTGCAGAAACAAGGTATTTAAAGCAATTTCGTAGAAATTTTTTGTAGCAAATTTAGTTCACCAGCCTTTGCCACCTGTTAGCTCTCTTTTCTGATGTAGACATGTTTGTTGGGTTTAAAGAGCTAATTTAATTTTTAATTTTTTGTTTTATTTTATTTATTTTTTATTTTTTATTTTTATTTTATTTTTATTATTTTTATTTTTTATCTGGGCCTTGAATTTGAGTTTATCCATTCTTTTTTCCATATAATCACCTACAACATTTTCGTAGCAGATTCTAGGTTTCAAGCCTAGACTTCACTACGAAACTGCCTGATATTGCAAAAAAATCAAAATTCTCCATTTTTCTTCAAAATTTCACCTGTAGGTCTGCAAATTGATATGATGAAGGATGATAAGAAAAATTGGTTCAAAATTCCTCTTACCCTCTTCAAAAAGCATCATTTTCACCTTTAGCAAGTTTATTTACCAATAAAATGATTGTTTTTGTTTTTTTTTGTTTTTTCTTGAAAAATAGGGTTCAAAGATGAGCTCCTACCTCCCTATCCTTGGTATCTGTTGAAAAAAGAGAGGATTTTTTTGTAAATAAGTTCATATTGAATAAAAACCTCTCTTAGTTTTCTGAAAACCATCTCCAGTTGTTGGGAATATGCATTAGAAAAACGTGTCTAAAACAGGAAAATTCATAATTCTGAAAATAGATCCCAAATACATCTTCGAATATCAAAATTGGTAGCCCCTATGAAAAACGTGAAAGAGGTTATTGTTCCTTGTTCTGTGCTTGAAAGTAACCTCTCTCAATATTGCATAATTCGTCTCTGTTAACCCATAATCTTCTCTTGAAATTGACTGCTCACACAATGCAAAAACACAACAAATACTCTTGTAGCCCCAACATAAATTCAAGCAAATTGAATTGGTGAATGCTTCAGCAAAGCTATAGTCCTCCATGAATAGATTAAGGTCCATGGGCTCCTATATAAGCACAAAGCCTCCTTTGTATGTGTTAACACTGGAAAATCGTACAGCAGAAGACAACATCAATTAATGTCGAGCCTAAGGATTTATAGGACAAGGATACATTATGGAATCAAAAAGTATTTAAAATCTCTAAGGTTTTGAGAAAATCAAATTTGAACTAGTCATCAATGCTCAAATGCGAGCTTTTTCCTTCGAAAAGAGTGCCTTTTGCACACACTGGAGCTTGATAAGTGCGCATTCCTGGAAGTGGAAAAAAGTCACTTTTCGGGACCACAAGCAAGCAAAGGACAATTTATCCTTATGTGAAAGCCGCTTAAGGACAACACCAGCACCTCCTTAGGCATTGTGTGAGCACAAAAAAGCATATTTGAGCACACAATGGAATGATACCCTCCCTTGGGTCACCATCCATCATGTACCAAGGGAGGGAAGGAGGATTTGAAGCTCACCTATTAAAACCCACCAAGAGATGAACAAATGGTGATCACAAAGTTATGCTGGCCAAAGTTGCCCAAGAAACACCAACATCGTGTGTGACCCAAGGAGCTAAAGAAAAAGAGGACTCCATGGTTGGCCACCCAACATCTTAGTCCACTACAGCAGAGAGAGAGAGAGTTAGATTGCGTCAAAAGGCAAAACTTGAAGGACAAACATCCTTGCATCAGGACCTAGAGTCATTGCCTAGGGGCCCTTTGGCAAGTGGGTAAGATTTGTTTTCATTCCAAGCATTCAATAAGAAGAGGCCATCGAGCCATTGTTTACCTTGTTACTGTTTGGAACTCTCTATATAGATCCTTTTGTGTTTTTAGTTTTAGTTTTTTAATGGAGCATACTTTAGTGTATTACTTCATTTAATTTTTATACTTCTGAGCTCCCCCAGATACTGCCTGTTACCTATAGTTTAGAGAGTAGACCACACTCTCTAAACTCATGTGATTTCATACACCTGTGTGTCGAATCCACCACAACATGATTGGCAACTCCACTGACGTGTTTCAAGTTTATGTGGTTGTGCCATCTTTTGCAGGAGACCCTTAGTCTATGCTGGAGTGGAGCTGACAGTTCTCTGACCCATCTTGCAGTCCCTAGAATCACTGAGGTGACAAACTGAAGAAGGCCACTCCTAATTTTTTTTCTTACTTGCAAGAATTTTGCGTGCAGTTTTTTCACACAGACGTGCAGGGTGCACGTTCAAGAGTGACCTGCGCGCAGGAAAGCGTACCTGTCAGAGGTTTTTGCGCGCAATTTGCAGAAATATTTTTTCTCCCTATCTTCTGCATTTTTTCTGCTTGTAAGTGTGTTGGGCAGCCCCTAATGTATCTTCCAACACCTGTGTTGATACCCCACAGCTTCTAAAAACTGATTTTTGCTGCTTTTTGTAGGCATTCAGTTAGTTTTCATTTAAGTTGGTTTTTTGCAAAAAGTGTTCACATAGTTTAAGTAGGGGGCGAATTAACCATTGCTTTCCAAACAATTTATGTTTTTTGAAAATTCTGGTATGCACACTTAGTTTAACTAGTCCAAGTAAGTGGCTCATGACCACACATGCATAAGTTAGTGTAGAAATTGTTTAGTTTAAATTTCAATTTTTGCATTTAGGAAATTGCAGGACTAGTATTGAATCACAAATTAGAGCAAGTAATCTCTGCTTTCTTTGCGCCATTGGGTGACCCTAGACAAGCATATGAAAAATCTATATTTGTGATTCAATATCTCCCTTTAATCACTCACATAGACTAATTAGGAGGTTTTGGAAGCGGTCCATTATCCGCAAATGCTTTTTATTTGAGCAAGGAACAACGTCTCATAGTTTAACTAGGGGACTTTTGTAAAGGATCAACGATATCCATATGTTCAAATTATGAGATTGCTCACCATACAATCACACACATTCACCCACTAAGAAAATAAATCCACGTAAAAATAACTTAAATCAACTCACTAAACTATCCCCACAGGGGGCACAAGAGAAATTATAGATTAAGTTAGGATCAAGGGGGTAGGCATCCAATAAGCTGCCTTGATCACACTTCACATTTGAAACATAGAAGTTGCATATTTAGGGAGCTTTAAAATCCACCTATCAGCCCACAGAAAAGAAAACCCGAGCGCGACAGAGACCCGATTCAGAGAGGGTTAGGCTTAGGTGCAGTGCGTGCGGTATCAGTTGGGGCTACTTGACCCAGCTGATACTCGGTATTGTTAGCTGATTACTAAGAAGCCCGAGACTCAAACGCTCACATGGGACGCTGGTTCTTAGTAGCCAAAACTAGGGCATCCTTTACCCTATAGGTGACGGTGCAGGCAAGCACTAGACCCTCTACCCTTACCTTGGTTGATTCTCTTCGGATGACTGGGGGCGTCGCCAGTGCTTTCGGGACGTTGTGCCAGCACTCACAAGAAATCGTCTCAAGGCCTAGTTACTTTTGAGTGTGTGAGGACGTTATTAGGTCTTCTAGGATTTTTTGAGTGTCACGCGCAAACAAACAAAAACAATTTTTGCTTGATTTCTCACATAGATTAAGTTAAAGGAAAATTCATTTCATTTTCGCTTTGTCTTATGTATGTGGCCATAAAATTGTCGTGATCATAGACTCGATCCCCTCAAAATTTTTTCCAAAACCTAACTTGGACGAACCCCAAACGGTTCCAACGGAACCTCATCGATCCAGGCGTCTTTTGGATCTCCCCCCATTATCAAGAGGGGTTCCAGGTCTTTCATCGTTTAGGCGTCAAAGACGGAACGTTGCCACAGTGGTTGGTTCCTCCTTTCTTGGAGCAACCTTAGTTGGGAACCCTAGTCGGTCTCCCAACACCACAACATACATCACTCCCCCCTCATCCCCTAGGGGGTAGAAGAGTGCATCCCACATGGGAAGCCAACTGAATTCACAACCGGGTACGTCATAGACTAACCCTCATTCTAACCAGAACTTCGTGTCTTCACACGTTGCCATGGCGTCAACCTCTCAGTCACCCTTATTAGCGGCATTAAATCTACCAGATTTAATCCAGCTCACCAATGACCCCATCACACACGACCCTAATTGGCCTCCCATGCCCATGAAGCTCCCTTCATACATACCAAAGTTTGAGGGCAAGCAAGTGGAAGACCCAGGGAATCATATAATGACCTTTCACTTGTGGTGCTCATTGAATAGCATCATTAATGATACTATTTTATTGAGGCTATTTCAACGCACTCTAATGGGAGTGGACGCAAAATGGTACGTCGACCAACCCCCTGCTTCACATAGAACCTTTAGCGCCCTCGCTACTGCATTCGTCACATATTTTCAGTTACCCATTCACCACGATTCGGGTTACTGACTCATTTTAGACAATCCCCCTCTACCCACATTTCTGAACATCTCCATGAGTGGAGATGGCACTGCAGCTTATGCAAAGCAAAACTCGACGACCGAGTCCTTTTAGATTTATTCTTGAAAAATTTGACGGCGGAGATTTCAAAGGATGTGGTGCAACGTAACCCCACATCCGAAGAGGATGCAATCAGTAAAGCCCAACAACTTGAACTAATCTATACGCAATCAGGATAAATATACAATATCCTACCACACGCCCCGCGAGTGTCAATGAAAAACACTCAAGAACAAAAAAAACTTGAGTAAATGCATAAATATAACACATACTTGTGGAACCCAAAACATAACCAAAAGGGAGACTAATATCTGGATCACCTTGAAAGTCCATCCCCGCGTAAGGGTATGGAAAAAACATCTACGGATTGGCCTTGAACCAGGCCTCCGTCGTGTCATTCCAATAACGACCCACCCTGCTACCACCACTGCGTGGCATCACAGGAGCCCACCTCCTCATGCGTGGCTCCCTCGGCCCCCCGATAGGCACAGCCACCACGGGCCTCAGTAGCATGACCCTCTCGTACATAATGTTGCACAAAATTCTAGCATACGCAAATGATTTGGATCCACGCTGGACCCTGTTCAGTTGTGACACCATACCATCGAAGCAGAAGAAAGAAAAATCGAAGAAATGCCCGTTCCTCAAGTGGCAGGCCCGATGCCCGATGTGGCACAAACGACCCTGCTAGTCACACAATAATGGCCAGAGCACACCGCTCGGCCACATCTGTCACTGAGGCGATATTGATGCACCCCTCAGTAAGAGGCGCACCACCGCAATGCCTCCTCTGGAACCTGCCCATGTTCACCCGTACAGTAGGAAGTGGGTACCTCATCGCCTCTCCCTAAGGTAGTAATCCGGTCACAAAGTAAATATCCCCCTCCGGACGGATAATCAAGTTCGTCCCCCTTAGGAAAAACATGTTGCGCCTCACCAATGCCGTATGATATAACGTAACAATCAGTTCTGTGACTGAAGGAACTCGTTTTCAGCAAATTTCAGGAGGCCCCATGCGGCCAACTGACGGCACGCCCCAACATCAGCAGCCAAAGTGGTCTGGATCTCGAGCCAATATCGTTCTCTCCACCCGAACCTGCCAAGCAACAGGCAACCATCAGTACAGAGGAGAAAAATCATAAAGGACAACAAAAAACCCAAGTTTTTCAAAAACACTACCTTTGCGTGCCTGTTTCATTCACAGGCACGCCCTTGTGCGCAAAAAGGCAGGAACAACGTGCCTTCGTGCAACTGTACCTAAGAAATATGCGCAAGGGGGGCACCTATTTTCCTATATCGCCTGCACAATCTAGGGAAAAAATCCCCTTTAAGGTCGTACAAACCTAATTTGTACGGTCCCCGGCGTCACCAAACTGGAAAAATCAAAATGCAGGACGTCATGAAAGTTACCTCAGCATAATATCGCTAATCCCCGGTACACAGGCTGACCGCAACGACAAAAAAGGCTCTACTATCACCTCTAATCTACCAAAACTTAGAAAGTACAAATAAATAGGAATAGGGCCATAATCCCTTATTTATCACCCTTTTCTAGAACTTCGGAGGTCCATAACAGGAAATCAGAAGTTCCATTCTGCAAACCGTAAGTTGCACCATCATCAGTATACCATAACGAACGAAAGAGATGCCCCACATTCGCTTTCTGAAGAAATATTTTTTCAAGCGTCGGCAGGTATGCACCCTCCCATCTTCCTTTCCAAGATTCATGTTTTTCAATAATATTGAATGAAAAGAAGATGCTTTCACTTGAGGTATTTGTTTTTTGTAGGAAAAACCCACAAACCATTCACAACACTGACCACTAAAAGTTCTGGAGTAGGTATCATTCTACCCTCAGCATGATAGATTCCCAGAAAACTTTGCATATCTTGACATCATTTCTCCATCAGAAATAAACCATAGGGTCCTCATACCCGACCACGTTTATCATCACCTCACCCTGCATATGATAAACATTCGCGATGCTCGGTAGAGCCTCCCCTCCATGGCGATCGTCATCTCAAGTAGACCATACATCACCCCACAAGTGACGCCATGGCCATACCATTTTTAGTCCAGGAAGCACCTAATGCCCATCCATACACCATGCATAAGGTCAAGTTCACCATTTTAACTAACCCCCTTCCCGGACGATCGAGTTGTACAAGCAGAATGAAAGCGCACCTCCGCACATCGCATTTGGCCCACCATACCTCCATCAAAATTAACCCATTTGCGACATCTTCCGCTTCATCAAACCCGCACATGAGACCAACCAATGGGACCCCTATCCCCAACAAAACACCATCCTCACACCATCAAGTGAGCAACCCTCTTTCATGTTTTGGGGTACCTGTTTCTGTGTTTTGTACAAACCAAACCCGATTATTTTATTCTTTTGGTAAGTGTACAAAGATCACAAACAATGCCCTTCGCCTCTTCGCCCTCATATTGCAATTTTCCTCCCATGGAAACAATCCCCCATCTCCCTTGGTCGAAGTATTTCATACCCCCCATGCACGCACCATTACGACAATCATAGCCAGTTCATACCCACCCTGGAAGTCCTACCGACTACAGGGACTTTTCCCATCAGAAATACCTATCACTGCCACCAAGCTGCTCAAATATACTTCGACTTCGGGCCACTGAATCCCCATCATCCGTTTTTAGCTACCGCTCACCAACATGCCTATGTTAAACCCATTATGGTTCGGTTAAGGCTTCCTTTTTGTCGACATCAACACCTCTTTTCCAAAAAAGAAGCAATACCTTGGATGACCCCTCCCCATGGAAAGGGGTATCCTCGGGTGGCACTATGGGAGACATCATTGTCCATAGATGTCATCGATCCTCTTGACATTTGACTACAACAAAAGCTTTCATGTCACGATGGTATCGTACCTTACAACCATTGCACTTTGATTAAGATCTGTCGAAGACCCGTGCCTTTATAAGCGTTTCTGACAACAATGCTTACACGGGAAGGTCCCAGCCAGTACATATGCGGACATGGCACAATAATTTTCCATACCAAAGTTACGCATAAGGGTACCACATTCCACCCATCGTCAAAGAAAAAATGCCCCTGAGGGCATCAACAGTCGTCGTCAACAACCACCAACATCATTACACAATAGTAGCACAGACAACACATGTATCTGTCAATTTTGTTTAACTAGCCATAGCATCACGAGCATGGGACATGCCCGCCTCGTTGAAATTTTTCAAATATGTTGTATATTTTGTCTTCTTGCAGGGGGTCCCTTAGGCCATGGTTATCTCGGAAACGATGCAAGGTGTTGTCTATTCTACACGCAGGCCTCACTCTCTCTCTCTCTCCCTCTCTCTCTCTCTCTCTCTCTCTGCTTATGATACATAAAAGAAACTATAATTTATTTTGGCTATACAGTTCTTCCTAGACCTCACACATTAGGGGGCAACTATTAACACTGGAAAATCGTACAGCAGAAGACAACATCAATTAATGTCGGGCCTAAGGATTTACAGGACAGGGATACATTATGGAATCAAAAAGTATTTAAAATCTCTAAGGTTTTGAGAAAATCAAATTTGAACTAGTCATCAATGCTCAAATGCGTGATTTTTCCTTCGAAAAGAGCGCCTTTTGTGTGCACTGGAGCCCGATAAGCGCGCATTCCTGGAAGTGGAAAAAAGTTACTTTCCGAGACCACAAGCAAGCAAAGGATAGTTTCTCCTTATGTGAAAGCTGCCTAAGGACAGCACCAACACCTCCTTAGGCATTGTGTGAGCACACAAAAGCATATTTGAACACACAATGGAATCATACCCCTCCCTCGGGTCACCATCCATCATGTACCAAGGGAGGGAAGGAGGATTTGAAGCTCACCTATTTAAACCCACCAAGAGATGAACAAATGGTGATCACAAAGTTATGCTGGCAAAAGTTGCCCAAGAAACACCAACATCGTGTGTGACCCAAGGAGCTGAAGCAGAAGAGGAATCAATGGTTGGCCACCTAACATCTTAGTCCACTACAACAGAGAGAGAGATTTAGACTGCGTCAGAAGGCAGAAATTGAAGGACAAACATCCTTGCATCGGGACCTAGAGCCATTGCCTAGGGGCCCTTTGGCAAGTGAGTAAGATTTGTTTTCATTCCAAGCATTCAATAAGAAGAGGCCATCGAGCCATTGTTTACCTTGTTACTATTTGGAACTCTCTATATAGCTTCTTTTGTGTTTTTAGTTTTAGTTTTTTAATAGAGCATACTTTAGTGTATTACTTCATTTAAGTTTTATACTTCTGAGCTCCCCCCAGATACTTCCTATTACCTATAGTTTAGAGAGTAGACCATACTCTCTAAACTCGTGCGATTTTGTACACCCATGTGTCGAATCCACCACAACAGTATGCTTTCTTCTTCATGGCCATATCCCTTTATAACCAAGCTACCTTCTTAAAAATGTGACACCTGTAAAAAACAAATTGGACAACATGTTGCTTGCCACAAAGCTAAAATCTTCTAAGGTGAAAAATGACTGATACATGCAAAGGATGAAGGGTTAATGACAGAGAGGAGCTTGGGTGATTTGTTTAAAAACATGAAATTCGAATATGAGAGTGTTATGAATATAATTCATAACAGATATAATTAATATAGTTATTAATAGTTAAATAGGGATTATGTAAGTAGTCATTAAGTTAGTGAAAGGACATGTCTAAAGGACATGCCCATTTATGAAAGGCCACCTGCGTGGGTATATAAGCAGGGCCTCATTGTAACATTTTATCATCATATTTTATACATTTTATATATAATATATTATTATTACAATACCTCTTGTGTATTTTATAACTTAAGTCAACAAGCCTACAAATTTTTTGCTCCATTTGGTATCAGAGGAGCGATCTTCTCGCTTGGAAGGAAGCACCTACGACACTATAAGTTTCTTTCAGCTGTTACATGTTGTGCCTCAAAATTGATACCGCTTGATGTATTCATCAATGACGATGGATGATTTCAACAAAAAGTTGATTGAACTTGAGAGTAATATCAATAATTCCAATAAATTCACTAAAAGATTAGTCAATATTGAGGATAAGGTTACAGGAAATTTTGACGACATCAAAAAAATTTAAGACAAAACAAATCAGATAGAAAGAAAAATGTTGAAAATCCGTAGTGAGTCCAGAGACAATCATAAAGAGGAAATGTAGAAGATGAACACCATTTTGGACAAGATAAATCTAATGCAAAAACCAATATTCCCGAATATTGAACATAGTCAATAGAAAAATTTAGTCGATTAAGAGAATTCATAAAATAATCATGAAGAATCAATACACTCTAAAGAAGACAAAGTTATGAAAATTTCATATTCAGATAAAGATAATTATGAAGATAACATGCTTGAGAAAGAGAAAATGGATTATGATTTAGTTAAAAACATATCCAATACAGTGGATTTTAAGCAGATAGAGACAGTGACGAAACCTGTCGCCATTAGCTCATCTGCTGACCGGAATATCAAAATTATTGAGAAGGTTCTAGAGGATGAGGTTGAAGTACCCAGAGAGGATGCATGCTTAGGGGCTAGTGCCATTAATTTTCTGTTGCTTGAAGATGTTCAGTGGAATGTCGAGCGAGCTAGATTGCAGAGTCTAGTAAATACTATTCCATCTGGTTAAAAGTTTCCCCTTCTCATCATCAGCTCCAAAATTTGTGAAGAAAGCATGCCACATAATCAACAGGTAATTGGATCTATGCATGCTAAGATAGAAAGGGAGTTGGAGGTTCTTTGTTTGGACAGGACAAAAATTGGTAGCTTGTCAATAAACTCTATTACAGAAAATGAGGCTGGTGGTGCTAGAGGTGGCTTCTTTAGCGATGGACGTTTGATAGATGGTCTATTGTGGCTTGCCTCTGAAGCTCCTGTGCAACCAAGTGTATATCCCTCAGATCTTATGTTATGAATATTTTATTAATTATTAGTTAGATATAGTTTTATTAGGTTTTATTAACTGAAAGGGCATGATCAAAGATCATGCCTCTTCGCCAAGGGACACCTTGAGGCTATATTTAAAGCCTAGGCGATCCCTCATTGTAATCATCTCTTATCTATCATCATTAATAATATATACTTATTCAAGTTGACCAGAGTTTTTACACTCCATTGGTATCGGAGCTATCGCTCTTCGGGATCTGTGTGATCACCAGAATTAAGGAATCAAATGAATTCCAAAAAAATGCAGATTTTTTACCCAACCCCCTCTGTTCTCTCACCCCAATCTGCCTTCGATTCCCAAATTCTCCTCACGAAAAAAAAAAAAAAATTCGGTGAAGATCGCAGAAAAAATTCAGGAGTTAAGAAGAGGTCGAGGAAGACTTTCAAGATCACTGTTTGGGTTATTTTTTTTTTAATTTCATCATTAAAGACATATCTGTGGAGAAAACAGTGAACAGTCACAGCTCGAAAAGGCACAAAAATTCTGTTTTAAATTGCAGACTTCAGTCCTGTGGTGGCTCCGTTCCACCGCATTCCTTACTGCCGCCGGCCCTGTTAGCCATCGGCCACCACAGCACATTTTTAATTCACCCTCACGCGCACTGCAAATCCATTCTGCTAAACCCGACCACGACTTTACAGCCGCCCCCACCTGTCTGCCCTACCCATTCCGCTGCTGTCCCAACCATCTAGCCGCTGTTGTCCCTTACGATATATATGAAGTAAAAAAAAAAAAAAAAATCATTCCAACAATTCTGTACAAGGGTCGAGATTAAAGGAAAACTCACCGCTAGAAAAATTCAAAAGTTAAAATTTTAAATCGGTTGGCCTTCAAAAAGTGCAGACGGGTTCCAAAATAATTTGCTATCTCAAGGTCAGATCGAATAGCATATTCTTGAGTTCAATGTTCCACTGCTCGTCCTGCCTGTAACCATCGTTGTCCGGTCGACACCCTTCTCCGCCACCACTTGAGTCTTGACACTTCGCCGCTCCTCCAAATCGTGCAACAAATCACCGCAACGTCCACTGCGTGTGCACACAGTTGCGGCTGTCATTGTCATCACGTCCATACAACAAATCAAAAACTTACATTTAAAAAAAAAATCATGAACAACGTATAAATTCACGGGTGCTGTCCACGTAGGAGCTGCCGATGCTGTGCCACAGAAATTAACCAATAAGAAAGGGCGTCTATTTAAAAAAATTACGTTTCAAATCGTTTCAAATCGTGAACAGTGTGACGGTTGAAAAAACAAATCGATTGTTTTAAAAAAAAATTCTTGAAGCATCGTTGTTTAAAAAGTCGATTGTTTCCACATAATTATTTTCATATATAACTATAATATATGATATATAATTATTGACTGTTCGTGAAAGGAGGCGATTGTACGAAAAAAAAAGGGTGAACAGTTTACATATAATTAATTTTTTTATTATATATAACAATAATATATATATTATATAATTATAATTAATAATTATATATATATATATATATATATATATATATATATACTGTATATATAAAATTTGTACAAATAAAATAATTATTATTATTATTTAAAAATAATAATAATAATAATTAATTAATTAATTTTTTTTTTAAAAAAGGGAAAAGAGAACTGGCAGAAGAATATTCCCCACCTCATACGTGTTCAGTATGTCTTTATCAATGATGACGGTTGATCAGATAAAAAGGAAAATATGGCTAAAACAAATGGAGGCAAAGGAAAATGAGAACAAAATATTGCAGAAATTTAATGCCATCATGGACAACTTAGATCTAATGCAAAAACCAATAGTTCCTAACATGGAACAAAATCAACAAAACAATTCCGCAGATTCAGGGAACTCAGAAGAGCATCAGGAAAAAACCGATTCCCCACATCACCCTGAAGATACAGATGTTTATAAACAACAAAATGTTCCATCCCCAGAATTGAATGAAACATGTGAAGCGACAAACACATCCGAAGCCACTGATATAACGCCAGAAGCTGTTGAGGCCTTCTGTGATGAAGCACATATGGTTGTTAAGAAGGAAGCGTTTGATGATGAGAAGAAGTTGCATCAAACGATAATTGTTGGTAACTTACCTCTAAATCTAAAAATGAATCACAAAAAATCACCAGAAGAACAAGGAATAGTTGAGAAACATGAAAAAGTATTCCAAGATCTACCCATAAAAGTGCCTTCCGATAGGAAAATCAAACATCCAATAGAAGTCAAGACAGTATCCAACTCTGTCGATATCATATCTTCTCACTATCCACATCACCAACAGATGGAGCTCGAGAAGATGCTTCACGATCTTTTTAAAATGTGGGAAGCAAGAGCCCACCGCTCAAGAAAACCAAGCGTTCGTCAACATTGTCCATCGTTACGTATGCTTTGAGGACAAAGCATCTTTAAGAGAGGGGCAATGTTATGAATATTTTATTAATTATTAGTTAGATATAGTTTTATTAGGTTTTATTAACTGAAAGGGCATGATCAAAGATCATGCCTCTTCGCCAAGGGACACCTTGAGGCTATATTTAAAGCCTAGGCGATCCCTCATTGTAATCATCTCTTATCTATCATCATTAATAATATATACTTATTCAAGTTGACCAGAGTTTTTACACTCCATCTTAGAGGACTTGCTCAGAATTATTTGAATAAATATTTGGATGTCTTCCTAAACATGAAGCCCTCAGAAGTGATACCTAACAATTGTATCCATGATTTCAATGAATCCTTAGCTAGGATTGCACATGGCATATCAAATACAGCACAGAATAGCCATCCTCATTGGTTGTCTCCTAAAATTAGTATGCTTGATAAAACTACAAAGAATAGAATACCTGTAAACTCTTTTCTACCCAAATCTGGCTGGAACATAGCTTCCAACGTTAATTCCATTCTTCACGTCTTGCAGTTTTAGAGGCTTCCCCACTTTACTACCGTCAATTCAAACAACATTTTTTGTGGGACACGGGTGCATGGGGTTTCTTCGTCAGGATTAAACCTCGGAAGGACTGAATGTTCTAAGATCCATGAGCTGAAAACCTATCTTGCGAAACTTTTGTATGATTATTTGATGCAAATTGGTTTCATAAAGGAAAATGATATGATGTCATTGAAGGAAGCTGATATAATGTTACAGAACGGTGCCATCCTTGAATAAAGTGGATTGAGATATGCTATTGTTCCAAAATGGGTTACTATATTTCAAAGAATTTTTAGCTGGAGGCTAATGCTTCTCGCCAGTGATCTTCCCTCAGTTATCTATGTTTCGGAACCACACAACACTGCATCTGTCAATCAAGCCTTTCTTGGCTCGAGCTATGAAACACACCAAGGGCCTTCACTGGATGAAATTATTCAGCTGAGTATCCCATGTAATCCGACTATCACACCGAATAAACCAATGCTGGGAGATCAATCTATGGAGAATCTAAATGAGTGCAATCAAGAAATCACTGCAGAAGCCTGGGACAGGTATTTACTTGAGAAGGAAAATTATTTGCGCCACATACATGATACAGAGTAAGAAAAAATTACTAGCAATGAGATATTTTCAGATACAGAAGTGTCTCCAACATCATTAGAATTCCCTCGAATAGAAGGGGAGCTTCATCTTGATGACATTATGAAGAAGTATCGCGAAAAGGTTTATGAAAAGATGAAGTGGGCGGTGGCACTCAAGTGTCTCATACTCCACAAATTTATCCGTGAAGGAAACTACCATCTACACGACCACATCAGCACCGATAGCTTGGCAACGTGTCGTAGTTATCAAAATATTGACGGTTTCAAGGACGCATCGACAACGCTGACTGGCCAGCTGTCGTCCTGGGTGAGGTGCTACGCCAAATACAATTATCAGAGAGACACTGTTGTCCCCATTCTCAATTACAGAGCCGCGAAAGAGACATATGTAAAGCTGACTCTGCAACGGATGTTGAACGATTCAAAGTTACGTAACCGGAAAACTGTAGCGTGGGAAATCCAAATACGGAGTGGTGAAATTAAAAACAATGGACAATTACTTCCATTTAGATCGATAAGATGTAACGTTTCGTTGGATGGTGTGTTAGGTTAAGTTGGATATACGTTTTCATAACCTATATGCTCTATAGTTATACAATATATATATTATATAAATTTATAATTATAGATATTCATATTAAAAACATATATATTAAATATTAATTTAATTAATTAATTAAATTAACACACACACACACACACACACACACACACACACATATATATATATACAAAATTAACAAAAGCCTTAATTTTCAAAAACAACATTACGAGAGAGAATTCTACAAAGGTGGGGTACCAATGCTCAATGACATGCCAATCAGATAATCCCAAGCGACGAAAATTGTTGAAAAATTAAGCTTTGAGGACAAAGATTTTTGAGAGGAAGGCAATGTTATGAATATAATTCATAACAGATATAATTAATATAGTTATTAAAAGTTAAATAGGGATTATGTAAGTAGTCATTAAGTTAGTGAAAGGGCATGTCTAAAAGACATGCCCATTTATGAAAGGCTACCTGCATGGGTATATAAGTAGGGCCTCATTGTAACATTTGATCACCATCTTTTATACATTTTATATATAATATATTATTATTACAATACCTCTTGTGTACTTTATATCTTAAGTCAACAAGCCTATAGCATTGTTGCTCCAGAGAGGGAAAATGACAAATGGAGGGATGAAAGTGTAATGATGACAAGCACTTATGATTTGACATGTTGGATAACTATCATAAGCTACTAGGTGATCTCATATTTCCCCAAAACCAATAGAAAATTACAATTCATCGATTTTATTTTGGCAGATTTGCTACGGAAAGTTTAGGCAGTTTCGTAGTGAAATCCGTTGTTCTGCCACTGTATTCACTACGAAAATGTGAAAAACTAGACAAGTGGCTCATTTCTTGATTTTAAGGCATGGGTGTGAAAAATAAATGATATAAAATGGATTTACTGACATGACATGACTCATAATGGTTTTTTTTTACATAGGATAAACATTATTAAGTGAATTTATCATTTAATGAATGACCTAACCTAATGAGTCAAGGTGAAGCTTATGATGACGCTATCAAACAAATTTGAAAATTTGAGAGTGATAACAGTGGATCCACTGGGAATGGTGTGCCCCTGTGGTACAACAAAGAACTATTAGTTCCACTGCCACCTCCATTAGGCTTCTCCCATCTTCAAAATGAAAACTTGAAACCTGCTCTGACCTACTAGTTGGGTTTCATTTTCATCCACGAGAGAGGATACCCTTTCTTCTTGGTGATGAAAGAGATTGTCATGAAGGGCTTCTAAAATTTCCTCATCCATGAACTCATCATCTTCATAACAATTCTTCAAGTATTGAATAAAACTCACAAAATGTTTACAAGAGTCTTTGACCAACAATAAGGAAGAATGACATTCTTTATACCTCTCATAAAATGCAACGTTGAAATTAGTAAGAGAATAAAAGGAACCATTTGGTAGGCTTCTGTACCAAGACCATTCTTTTCCCTTTAAAGTGACCATAAACATCGTCATGAGACTGTTAGCACTCAAATCTACCTCAGGCTGAAATGAAGTAAAACTCAAGGCTACATCAAACCACGCTCAGCCTCGTAGCTAGCCCTACGAGGACAGGAGAGGGCTCTCTCCGTCAATCTCGAGAAAATGAGCAATAGGATGCGAGATGACTTACAATAAGAACTGATTTTAGGCTAGTAAAGAGATAGGTATGTTTGATTTTTTGGTTTTTGGGTTTTCGTTGGAGAAATGGGAAAACAGATTTTGGGTCCGGGGATAAGGTCAGACCTTTGCAGATTTCGAGTTCGGGCGAGGTAGGTGAATGTTTTGATGCTTTTGATTGGATATATGGATAGATTAGACCGACGAGGAGCTGAAGAGGGCAAAGAAGAACTTGGATCCTCTCCAAACAGCTGAAAACATATAGAACTAATTGAATTCAAAGGCCAAGCACTGTAAACAATGGATTCAACCTTATTTCACTCATTCAACTTAGTTCAGAAGCATAATGAAAGGATGGCATACATTAAACATGAAGAAACTTACAGTAAACAAAGAAGAAACACCATCAAGAATAGAACACCACAAGGATCCCAACAAGTGCCGCAAAACCTCTGATCTTTCCTTAGCCAAAATATGAAAAATATGTACAATGATATCAAAAGTCGCCCAAGAGTCCAACCTGTAGAATGCCTCAGAAATTACAATATATAGATCACTCTAACACCTTTCCCCACCTCTAGGGGTCGAATTCCCTCTTCAGGGATCAGTTTCAACCAATTCTAATCATGGAACTACAATCTAGGCAGCTAACAACTTGCCTCTAAAAGAGTGGAAACTGATCCATTACATGAGTTTTTACTCATTTGAGAGTGAATCTTCTAGAAGAGATAAAAATAAGCCAAAGTTACATGCCAAACATGAATTTACATCATAAAAACCCAAAAATTCTATCCACAAGCAAAACTGGTCCATACTAGGCGAAATACTGAGCTGGCAGCTGAAAATTCAGGAAAAATTTCAAGTGGGTCGCTCATGTTCCAGGCTGAATTTGAGGTACTTCCCGGCATCCAACTTGAGCTCATGATAGCTCGTTGGAAAGCCCTGGATGTCTAATTTCCAACCAAAGTGGAATTTCTGAATTTGGAGCTCATTTGACCCTCCAAAACCTCATTCTCCCAGAGGTACTCCCTGCTGGTGCAAAAGGTGGCAGCAAGGTGGTTTTCATGGTGTTTTTGAGCTGTTTGGCCATCCAGATTTTGTTGAAATGCTAAGTTGACTTCAGAGGATGCATAATTAACCATGAAAAATCCAAAAATGTAAAAATATCCTCCAGCAAGTGTCCCAAAAAAAAGTGAGCGCATGAGCGCGCGACCCACGTAACTGCAAAACCTGTTTTTTGATCCAAAAATTTGAAAATGACAAAATTTTCTCCGAATTGGCCCAAATTCGGAGCGGAGGTCCTCCATCATGTTTCCTGCCCAGTCAATGAAGCCTCGGCCAAAATCCAAAGTGGATTAGGCCTTTTCCGCCGTCTAAGTGCCTTGCGCAACCTCCTCTTCATGATCTTCATCCTCGCTTTGCAAACATGCATGCGAGCCCAGTAATGGCCTTTCATGTGGCGAAGCATGTCTTTGTCTCGGTTGGCCTTCGCCAACAGCTTCTCAAGATGTATATTCACCCGCGTGAGTACAGTATCTCTGTCAGCTGGTGTCATGTCACCGGGCCTCTTTCGATTCCACTGCTTGTCCTCACGGATTTGGCGCACCTCATAAAATGTGAGCTCATCCTCGAGCTGTTTGTTGCGCTGCTCCAAATAGTTAATCACCCACTGAGCCTTCTGCAATTGGTCTTTCAGCTGGTCATTCTCGGCCTTTTGCTCCTGGATGACTTCCCTCAGCTTCGAGCTAGGAGAGCCCGTATCAACATCAATGACTGTCATATCGGTGTCCCGGCCTCCTGATGGGCCCTCATCATGCATGGGCCTCTTGCCCACAGTCCTGTGCTGTGCACACTTGCGAGAAGAAGGCGGACCTTTCACCCATCATGGAGATTGGATTTTCATAGTGTCGATGAAGTCGGCAAGACCCCTTCCACCTCACGTGGAGATAGTACTCGCCGTGTCGCTGCAAATAAGGCCCTGTGGCCTCGCTGATATGTCTAAACCAAAGGAGTGCTGATATGCTCAACCTCAACTCTGTCTGGCTGGTGTGAAGGCTCTCCTGCATCATGAGCTGTCTCGAGAAGCGGTTGTGGCACTCTGAAAAAGTCTCTAGAAATGAAATCCTCCCAAGTGATGCCCTGCTCTGCCAACTGATGTGACACCAAGATTTTGATCAAAGCGAAATGATATATACTCCTGTACTGCTGCACTGGGCTCGTCTTCTTCTGCACAAACATCACCATCCTCTCTATGTTGCGATGTATGAAATACGGAATATTCATCATACGTACCCTTGTGAAGTGCATCAACAAACGAATATGGTACGCGAAAAGACGAGCATACCTGCCCTCAAAACTAAAATACTGAATGATGAGCTTCATCAGCGGTGCATACTCATCTCTCAAGAATCTGAATGGAACTCTGCTCAAGTAGCCCATATATCCAGTTTTAATATATGGCTCATAGTGAAATTTCTCTAACTGTTGGCCCTTGTTCCATTCCTCGCCCATGTTTGGTATACCAGTGGCTTGAGCAATAGTCAAGGGTGATACAATGAAATCAACCCCAGTAAGGCTTACCCGACCATCCCGTAAATGAAGAACAAACAGACGGGCCAATTCACGATGAGGCCGGGTTTGTGCAACCATCTCACAAAATCTGAAACATGACAAGTATCGAAAACAATCCATAGCTAATGGACATGCCTGCAACCGAGCCAAAGAAGTAGGCTCCTCTCTGCGATGATTACCACTTCTGTGATCTCTGTGGGACCCCCGTGGCACATTGCCTTCAGTCACTGAATCACTGCCTGACCCTAGCTCATATTCTGACTCTGTCTCCGACATGGCTCTGACCAAGCTTTTGGCACTATGTATACTGATATGAAAGCAGTGCAAACAAAGTTATGATGTGTGTTTCAACACCCAACAAATATCCCACCGTCAAAACACCATAAGGAAACAAACCATGGGTAAAATCTCTGTTTTAAATGGATTGGAAAAGAGTCACAATCTCTGTTTTAAATGCAAGTGAAACTTTGATCAAAGGGAGCGGGCAACTTTCAAAATATTGAACAAATCTTATCAAAGGAGAGCATGGCATCATATGAATGTTTTTGTCCATGAGTAATAACAACAAAAGTGTCAATGGGCAGTTTGAAACAAAGTCATGAGAATGTTTTTACATTGGGCAGTGAGACATAATACAACCACAGTCACCATGGAACAAAGGTTTTAAACATGGTATAATAATAGCAATAGTCACAATGGCATAATGGGCATGAGAACAATATGGTTTTGATATTATATGCAAGGCTGGACATATCACTGATATAAGATAAGCAACAAACTCATGCAACCACCCATATCATTTTAAAACCCTGAAAACGATATTGCCATGACTGTGGGGTTTAAATCCTCCATTTGAAGCGTTTGAAACCATCAATGATGCCACCAGCGCATCTAAAAACATTAAGTAATAGCAAAAAACCTGTTTGAAGGCCGATGAATCGATCCCAAGCAAGACTGGGCGCTCAAAATGAATTTTCGAACCTCTGTGTTTGCGTGGGTCGCTCACCTTCTGCGTGGGTCGCTCGGCCCAGGTGGGTCGCTCCCCTTACAACTTCACATGGCGGAAATAACCCACGTGGGTCGCTCTGCCCAG
>JAXQQM020087649.1:0-31389 GCA_034641835.2 Pinus albicaulis
ACCGAAATTTATTTAGATGGATGTAGAGTGCATTAGTTGTTAATTCATTAGCATGCATAAAATGAAAATAAGAAAATGAATCAATCCACCCAAGAAATTCCATCATTTTCAACCAAGAAAGGGGGATACCATGGGAAAAAATCCCAAGCTTCCTCAAACAAAAAAGAGTTATTTTATTATTGATTACAAGCGAAGAAAACAACCTTTAAGAAGGCTGCCCAAAATGCGATCCTTCTATGAATAAAGAGCTTGGAAAAAGGCTTAATCTCCTCCTCAAAAATTGACAACACAACTTATGGAGAAAACCTTCAATATATAAATTTTTCAAGGCTCCAAGGCCCACGGAAAAGATCAAGCTTGCTGCTGTCCCAAAGGTGTTTACAGGCTCCCTAAAATCAAATTTTGAAGTAATGAAAGCCTTCGCATGCAAGGAGGATCAATTGTCTCTTGTCGTCTTTTCCTCAAGCTCCTCGCTTTTCACGCTCAAGCTTGCGGGCTGCAAAAGAAAATCAAATTTTAGGCTGAAATAAAGAGGATCTAAAATACAAATTAATATACAAGGGTACTAGCTTAAGGAATGAGAGCGAACCCCCATTCTTTCCTAGTTTAAAATAACACTCTTGAAGTAGCAAATATGACTTTAAGACGTTCTACAAATGGAAATTTTTAGATTTTAAAAGTGGAAATAGATGATCAAGTAGCTAGAGAACGAGAAACTCCCTCTTGGTCTTCCTTTGATGCAAAACTTGGGGTTGAAAGTAACAGAGTTTTGGATCGCTTTGAATCTATGAGTGAGTTGATCTATTTGAGACTTCTCCCACGCCTGAATGTTTTTCCTGCACACAATACGAATAGATCTTCTTACACACTTAAACAAATATCAATCTGCAAAATGATTAGAGCATCATAATGAAATAGATCAACCAAACATTCCTCCGAAAATGAGTTGGCAAGCTAATTCCTAGAATAATACCCTAAATCAATGATGCATGCAAGATAGCTTGCACACATCAATCCAAGCTAGATGGCAAATATAAACTAATATTGATCAAGCATATAAACGAATTCAAATACAATAGCAATAGTATGGAAAGAAATCACCTCATAACGCCAAGAGAACATCCGCTAAATAGCCCCAAAGTCTTGATTTTATTGATATACAAATATGACAGAGTTTTCTCAAGCCCAATAGCTCATAACATGATACAATATGAGAGCCGATGGCTCCATTATATAGAAAGTTGGGAGCAAATCCCAATGAAGAACCATATGCCAAGTGGTGAGAGGGAGGAGATCACAAGGCAAATTCGAATTTGATATGTGGAGCTCCATTGCCAAGTTAAAAAATCGGATTCTGGCAAGTGGACATCATTTTCTTCTTCCCTTATGTGCCAAATTCGAATTTTATGATGGAATGACAAGTGCATATGGTTGGTAACCCATGTGGGGCCAATTTTCAACAAAAATCTCCACCAAATATTCTCCCAAATCCTCCCAAATATGCACTAACTTCACAAATTCGAATTTCCAAGTAAGCAACTCTCATTTAATGTCGGAAATTCAATTTTATTTGAGCACATGTCTTTTCATTGATTTTAGGAGTCCACATCACCTTGAGAGTTCACTTTAACTCTTCTATAATTTCCATCTCATTTCCACCTCATTTAGCATGTGTGGATATTTATTTTCCTCCATTTATTTATTTCCGGCTTTAATAAATTGCTAGATTTCTCACTAAACTTAGGAAAAGTGGGTTTTAAGGGTTAAAAACACATTTTTAACCCCTCAAAGTGTGTCATAGTAGAAAGTTGAGGGTGAGAGGTGTAATTTTGATTACTCATACCCCATACAACTTCTCTAGGTAACACTTATTACAATTCAATTACAATTTTTATTGCAATTTTCGACTTGCGGGAAATCTAAAAAATTAAAAAATCACTACCTAGACCTAACTAAATTCCACGAAATTTTTTGTGTGATCTAGCATGGTAATTAACATTGACTCTAAACACTAGGACTCACCCAAGGCCTCACCATCAAGTCGTACTCCGGCTTTGGGGTATAATTGAAGGAGAAAACTCAATTAATTATTAAATCATGGTAGGGAGATGATAATTAACCGAGTAAAAAAACCTCCTAGAGTAATACTCACTTGTTGGCAAGGTCCTAAGATACCTAGGCCTATTACAGACTCAATACTGACTCAAATTCATCATTACTAGCATCACTTATTACAATTCCCTGTAGGGCGTGGAATGTGGGTACAAGAGAAAATGATAAGAAGTAGAAGTAGAGTTTAAAAACTATGTTGAATTGATGATATCTGACGGTACAAGTGTCCTTTGGTTCATCTTTGAGCATGGAGTATTCATATAATCATTATGTGCTACTCAGTGGTCAACATTTGGCTCCATATGGGGATGCATGCTAGGTTTGAAGTGATAGTGTGCAAGAACCTGGAATCTGCATCCATCGACCAAAGATATATATTAGCAGTATCCATTCAAAGTATCATAAAAAAAAAATCAGTACAAAAATTGAAATTTTTTCTAAGAGCATAATTTATTCATGAAATAAATATACTTAAAACAAAATTTACAAGGGAGAAGGTTAGAAATATGATAAAAAAAAATGGCCCATGGCATTAGATGTTCTCAATGAAGTTCATGCTGAGAACCTGTCAACTTTCAGGCAGATCCATGGGTTGCTTTTTTGATGTGCCCTGTCCAATTTTGAATATCTTAGGACTTTCATCCATCCCAACACTATGTTGTACATGGTCATCGGATTTACCAAATCCTTTCTGTTTTTTTCTTTTTTTCTTAATAGATTGTGATGTTGATGCATTCAAATTAGACCTTTCTGCCCGATCTTGAAGATGTTCAGATGGAGAATTTGAAGTATCCAAGACTTCCATGACCTACCTTTCTCCATTCTGGATCTGCTCTGGCATGGGTGATGGACCAATCTCATAAGTGTAAACTTGATTCCACTTAGTTTTCTTGTGATCTGGGTCACCGTTGATCAACCATTTTTCAATGGAAGAAATGACCTCCTTATAATAAGATGAAGCTTGCTTCAATGGATCGGGAGGCTTGTGTTATGTTTCTTTGTTCTTTTCCCATTGGTCATCTGATCTAAGTTGGAATTTTGGTACCTGTGATCTTTCCATTTCCTCCAACCTATTCTGAAAAAGGATTTGATTAGCCTTCATAACATTTATTTCCTTAGCATGATTTGTTTCCATGGTGTTGATTAATTGCACTTGTTTTTCTTCCATGGCGAGCAACCTGTTTTGAATAGAGGTCATCTAATTAGAATGCTTGACCTCCATGGCCTTTATTGCGTGTGCATGATTTACTATTAATCTTGTTTCATTGAGTTCTATGTTTTTAATGAGTTGAGCTTGGTTGAGTTGCATATCTTTAATCGTTTGAGTCAATTCCCTGATGTGATCCCTATCATTCTCATTTGCTTGAGTTTTCGCTTTGATCTTTCTTTCATCTCCATATTTTTCTTCAAAGGCATCAATGATCAATTCTAGAGAATCAAAACTATTAGCTGTTAAGTCTAGGAACCAATCCATAGCATTGCCATCTAATGAAAAGATAAAAAGTTTCATTTTAACGTCCTCATGGTTAATATCCTGGCACCATTTTCTCACACAAAGGTGGAAATTATTTAGGGGAGTTTCGGTGGTAATGGCATTGTTACCTAGAAAAATAGGCAACTCATCAACAACCTCAATGGCTTCATCCGGAATAAAATTTGGATAGCCTGGAATGTTAGTAAAATCACAAGGGGCGAACAGATCATTCATGATGTCATGCTCACTTGACCCTGAAAGAGAAAATGGATATCAGAGAGAGGTTCCTGTCCAAGGTTAGCAAGAATTCTACAAGAAGAAGACTTCAAGCATAAATCCTTGCAGAAAATGAAATAAGTGGAGTCGCCACTTGAACAAGAATCTAACTCTAAAATCCAACATGCAAAAACCAAAAGTTAGTCGATTTCCCAGGTACAAGAAAGCTTGTCCCCGACAGCGGTGCCAAAAATGTTATCGCTTGCCGCTTACACCTACCTACAGTGAGCGGGAAAAGCCTTTAACTCCACAAGGTGTGGTTGGTGGCAAGGAACTCAAAGAAGGGGCTGTCACACTAATCCCGACTCTCTCCGTTTAAGCTATCTCCTAGGTTAGCTATGGGGGGTGGTCCTTAAATGGAAAACTATGTTAAAAGATGTGAGTTTCTAGGATAGTTGTTAGAGTGAAATTGGATTACTTTTAAAGATTTATGAGCATTTTATAGGCAACTTTGAAATAATAATATCAAACCATTCAACCAGTACCTTAAATAACGTGCTCAAGAATAATGCTCAAAGAGATGAGAACACAGTAAAATCCTGAAATGGAAACAAAAGATGTCAGCACAAGATATTTGCAGGATAAAATGATTGCAGGAAAACCAAATCTCAAGCTCCCTCAAGCAAAAAAGAGTTATTTTATTATTGATTACAAGCGAAGAAAACAACCTTTAAGAAGGCTGTCCAAAAGGAGATCCTTCTATGAATAAAGAACTTGGAAAAAGACTTAATCTCCTTCTCAAAAATTGACAACACAACTTATGGAGAAAACCTTCAATATATAAATTTTTCAAGGCTCCAAGGTCCACGGCAAAGATCAAGCTTGCTGCGGTCCCAAAGGTGTTTACGACCTCCCTAAAATCAGATTTTGAAGTAATGGAAGCCTTCACATGCAAGGAGGATCAATTGTCTCTTGTTGTCTTTTTCTCAAGCTCCTCGCTTTTCACACTCAAGCTTGCAGGCTGCGAAAGAAAATCAAACATTAGGCTGAAATAAAGAGGATCTAAAATACCAATTAATATACAAGGGTACTAGCCTAAGGAATGGGAGCGAACCCCCATTCTTTCATAATCTAGAAAAACGCTCTTGAAGAAGCAAATATGACTTGAAGACGCTCTACAAATGGGAATTTTTAGATTTTAAAAGTGGAAATAGTTGATCAAGTAGCTAGAGAACGAGAAACTTCCTCTTTGTCTTCCTTTGATGCAAAACTTGGGGTTGAAAGTAGCTGAGTCTTGGATCGCGTTGAATCTAGGAGTGAGTTGATCTATTTGAGACTTCTCCCACGCCCAAATGGATTTCCTGCACACAATACGAATAGATCTTCCCTACGCACTTAAACAAATATCAGTCTGCAAAAGGATTAGAGCATTATAATGAAATAGATAAACCAAACATTCCTCCGAAAATGACTTGGCAAGCTAATTCTTAGAATAATACTCTAAATCAATGATGAATGCAAGATAGCTTGCACGCATCAATCCAAGTTAGATGGCAAATATAAACTAATATTGATCAAGCTTATAAACGAATTCAAATACAATAGCAATAGTATGGAAATAAATCACCTCATAACGCCAAGAGAACATCTGCTAAATAGCCCCAAAGTTTTGATTTTATTGATATACAAAAATGGCAGAGTTTTCTCAAGCCCAATAGCTCATAACATGATACAATATGAGAGCCCATGGCTCCATTATATAGAAAGTTGGGAGAAAATCCCAATGAAGAACCATATGCCAAGTGGTGAGAGAGAGGAGATCACAAGGCAAATTCAAATTTGATATGTGGAACTCCATTGCCAAGTGTAAAAATCAGATTCTGGCAAGTGGACATCATTTTATTCTTCCCTTATGTGCCAAATTCGAATTTTGTGATGGAATGACAAGTGCATATGGTTGGTAACCCATGTGGGGCCAATTTTCCACAAAAATCTCCATCAAATATTCTCCAAAATCCTTCCAAATATGCACTAACTTCACAAATTCGAATATCCAAGTAAGCAACTCTCATTTAATGTTCGAAATTCAATTTTATTTGAGCACATGTCTTTTCTTTGATTTTAGGAGTCCACATCACCTTGAGACTTCACTTTAATTCCTCCATAATTTTCCACCTCCTTTCCACCTCATTTAGCATGTGTGGATATTTATTTTTCTCCATTTATTTAATTTTTGGCTTAATAAATTGCTAGATTTGCCACTAAACTTAGGAAAAGTGGGTTTGGAGGGTTCAAAACACATTTTTAACTCCTCAAAGTTTGTCATAGGAGAAAGTTGAGGGTGAGAGGTATAATTTTGATTATTCATACCCTATACAACTTCTCTAGGCAACACTTATTACAATTCAATTACAATTTTGTTGTAATTTTCGACTTGCAGAAATAAAAAAAAATTAAAAAATCACTACCTAGACCTAACCAAATTCCATGAATTTTTTTGTGTGATCTAGTATGGTAATATACGTTGACTCTAGACACTAAGCCTCACCCAAGGCCTCACCATCAAGCCGTACTCCGGCTTTGGAGTAAAATTGAAGGAAAAAACTAAATTAATTATTAAGTCATGGTAGGGAGATGATAATTAACGGAGTAAAAAAAACCTCCCAGAGTAATACTCACTTGTTGGCAAGGTCCCAAGCTACCTAGGGCTGTTACAGACTCAATACTGACTCAAATTCATCATTACTAGCATCACTTATTACAATTCCCTGTAGGGCGTGGAATGTGGGTACAAGTGAAAATGATAAGAAGTTGAAGTAGAGTTTAAATATTAGAATAATGCTATTTTAGTGTTTACTTCTCATCTATGATTGTAATTCGCAGTTTCTTGTTAGAAACTTGCTGTTTCTATATTCTTAGTAGAAACCAACTGTTTCTGTAAATACAGTTGTATTATTTATTGAGCTTCACTGCTCATTGTAAATCAGTTCAATTCGTTCATTGATTATGGTATTAGAGCTTAGGTATTTTTTCGAAATAATTTTTCATTATTTGAAAAATTCTGTGCTTCATTTTGAAACAGCTCTCTAGAAGTCTGAATTTTTTTTTTTTGCGTCACAATTTATGAGCCGCCATTTCAATAAGAATTACAATTTATAAATTGGGCAGGGCCTTTCTTTCTGCCTTCAGATTGACGCAGGCAGTGTGACACTGTTAAATTGCCGTCTAATCTCTCGTTTACGGGCGTCTGGTGTGTTATCCCCACTGCTAATCTCCTTGACGAGTTATTGCTTTGGGTTCCCAGATACGATTGATGGCATAGCATCTGGTTTTCTCTGATCCCTTCTGGCTCGACTTATCTTATGAGGCATCTCTTCATCAAAAGCTGCCCAGATGTCTTCCAGAATGCTGCTCGTTTCTCCTCATAATTGACGTATTGTAGTTCACGAAATACTGTTTTCGATACACTGATCTTTCAGATTGCAACTGTTCATCATTTGGAAAAAGGATTGTTAACGTTTGGCTGATCATCTGTATTTTTGAGCTGAATTGTGGAGTTTATGGGTTTTGATCTGTATGTCGTGAATCTCCCTCTTATTCTGTTCATTTTTGAGGTTTCTGGGGTTTGATCCTAGACTTGTGCATTGGAGGAATCTCTGATCAGTGATCTAAGATATCCAACAATGGCCTCACTAACCAATTTGATGTTGGAAGGCAATCAACGCTTTAATGGCAAAAATTATAACATCTGGAAACAGAGAATGTTGACCATTTTTGAATATAGGCATCTTGACCAGCTCGTTTTGGGAAAAGAGCCTCGTCCTGGTACACCTGGTGCAGATCAAGATAAGTTTGATGATCGAAATTGAGAGGCTGTTATGCTTCTCAAACTCTCTGTAACTAATGATCAGTTACCATAGATCCCTTCCGGCAAGACAACTGCCGAAATTTGGAAACATTTGAAGGAATTGCACGAGACATCTGACAAGAGAAGAGCTCTCTTTCTAAAGAATCAGTTGTTCTCCATCATGATGGACGAACATATGTCTTTACAGGATCATCTTAACAAGATTAAAGCCATTCGAGATTAGCTCGAAGCCATTGGTCGGACCATGGAGGAAGAAGATATGATAGTCATCACCCTGAAAAGTCTACCAAAATCTTATGAACACTTTATAGAAACTATCAACATTACCTCCACTAATGTTGCTCTGAAGTTTCCAGAGCTATGCACCAAACTTCTGCAACAGGATCGTTGGAAACAACAGTTTGGTAGTGGTGCTTCATCAGCCTCCTCAGAAAATGCTTTTGTTGCCAAATATCAGTCCTCTCAGTCATTTCAGAAGACAGGTTCTTCTCAGTCTTATGATCCTGATAAGAAGAAAAATGTGCAGTGTAATTATTGTCACAAGTTTGGTCATTTGAAGAAAGATTGCCGACAGAGGATTTCTTTTGAATAGAAGAAGCAGGGAGGGTCTCATCAGCAAGCAAATGTCGCAGAACATTCCGAGCAGAAAGAATCTGCCTTTTATGCCTTTATGGCTAAAAGGTACTCAGATCACGCCCCGTCATCTGCCTGGTACATTGACTCTGGTGCATCATGTCATTTCTCTCACAAGTGTGATTGGTTTACTGACTTCTCATCTTTCAGTGATTCCATGGTCTTCGGCGGAGGTGAGGAGTACACGGTGGTTGGCAGAGGTACAGTTCAGATCCAGTCTGGTGGGCGCACACTCATCTTCCTGAATGTGTACTATGTTCCTGGTATGGAAATTAATTTGCTGTCTGTCAACCAGATTATGAGAAACTCTCCTCAGCTCGATGTGGTGTTCAGTGCGCACAAGTGCTCCATTATTGACAGGGACACTCGGCTTACGGTTGCTATTGGCCTAGAGGATCATGGTCTATATAGGCTTCTTGACACTGGTGATTCCCCAGAAGTGGCTCTAGTAGCTCGTGTTTCTCCTATCAGCACTCTGTGGCATCAGAGACATGGGCATTTAAACATTCAGTATCTCTCTCAGCTATCTCGGGAGGGACTTGTGTTAGGGTTACCTGATATTCAGACACAACATTTGGGAGTGTGCGGCGCCTGTCAAGCTGGCAAGCAACATCGGTCTTCATTCAAGGATGGAGAATCTTGGCGCGCATCTAAGGTACTCTAGTTAATTCATGCTGATATTTGTGGTCCTATGAATACATCTTCAGTTCCTGGTTGCAAATATTTTTTGCTCATTGTAGATGATTTCAGTAGAAAAATGTGGTTGTACTTTTTAAAACATAAATCTGATGTATTTAGCATCTTTTAGAAGTTTAAGTCCTTAGTTGAAAAAGAGTCTGGCTATAATATCTTAACTCTTAGGACAGATAACGGGGGGGAATTTTGTTCTTCTGCTTTTTCCAACTTCTGTGATACCCATGGCATCAAACGCCAGTTAACCACACCCTACACTCCTTAGCAGAATAGTGTTGTAGAATGTCGCAACCGTACGGTTGTTGAAATGGCTCGTTCTATGTTACAACATAGGAGTGTTCCGAACAAATTTTGGGCTGAAGCAGTGTTTACTGCAGTCTATCTTCTTAATCAATCACCTACTCAGGCTGTTAAAGGGAAGACTCTAGAAGAGGTTTGGTCTGGTCGAAAGCCTAAGATCAACCATCTCAAAGTTTTTGGCTCAGTTGCATATGTTTGGATTCCCGGTGCTAAGCGCTCTAAGTTGGATTCCAAAAGCCAGAAACTCATGATGATAGGGTATAGTGATCACCACAAGGCCTATAGGCTGATAGATATAGACACTAATCGTCTTATCTTCAGTCGGGATGTGGTATTTGATGAAGACAGAGGGTTCTTTCAGTCCCTTCCTTCTGAGCAGTGTTTTGAGGATCAGCCTCACAATGTTTTTCTTTCGTTAGGTCCACCTGATGGGAGGGATGATGCAACATCAGTATTTGATGATGCACTACCTGAGCTTCCTCCAGAAAATAATCCTCCTCTTGCTGCTCCTATTGTTCCTGAGCCTCCTCCACCTCCTCCAGATATTGGTTCTTCTACTCTCCGGCCTAAATGGTGGGCTAAAACTATTGGTGATCTTTGGGATAATGAACTCCTTGAAGGTAGAACTTCCAAAAATAAGAGCAAACAACAGCCTACAGTAAATTTTTCTCTTATGGCTAACATACACAGTGTTTTTGAGCCTCAAACCTATTCAGAGGCTAAGGGCATACCTGAGTGGGAACAGGCTATGGAGGCTGAATTCCAGAGTCTTCAGAGGAATCACACTTGGACCCTTTCTGATCTTCCTGTAGGGAAGACACCCATTAGCTGCAAATGGGTGTATAAAGTGAAATACAAAGTTGACGAAACCCTCGACAAGTATAAGGCTTGTCTTGTTGCTCGAGGATTCACATAGAAAGAAGGCATAGACTATGAGGAGACCTTTGCTCCTACAGCCAAGATGAGTACCATATGGCTTGTCCTTGCCTTAGCAGCTTAGTTTAGTTGGAAAGTCCATCAAATGGATGTAAAGAGTGCTTTTCTGAATGGTGACTTACAGGAAGAACTCTACATGATGCAGCCTTCAGGATTCAAGGTTGCCGATCAAGCACAAAAAGTTTGTAGATTAGTAAAAGCACTCTATGGTCTGAAACAAGCCCCTCGGGCTTGGTACATGAAAATTGATAAGTACCTAATAGATCATGGTTTTCATCGGAGTCCATCTGATGCAAACCTGTATATCAAACATGCTGGTGATGATATTCTGTTTGTGGTTGTCTATGTGGATGATCTTATTATTACTGGCAGTTCAGCACATTTGACCCATGTGATCAAACAGGATTTGTGCAGCACTTATGACAGATTTGGGGCTTCTTTATTACTGTTTAGGGGTGGAAGTCTGGCAGACTGAGAACAACATCTTTCTCTCTCAGTCCAAGTATGCCAGAAATCTTGTGGAAAGGTTCAGAATGCAGGATTGCAAACCTACCACGACTCCTATGGAACCAGGGCTCAAACTTTCAGCTCAGTCATCCTCACCACTTGTGGATGAAACTTTATTTCGGCAGTTAGTGGGCAGCCTCATCTACCTTACTGCCACTCGACCTGATATCAGTTTTGCAGTGAGCTACATTTCACGCCTCATGTCAGCTCCTAAAGCTGATCATTGGATAACAACAAAGCGTGTGCTGTGTTATCTAAGAGGAACCCCTGATTATGGACTTCTGTACACCCGGAGTTCAGATCCTACACTCAGTGGTTACACAGATTCAAACTGGGCTGGTTCGGTTGATGACCGTAAATCTACAGCTGGGTATGTGTTTACTCTGGGATCCGGCACTATCACATGGGCTAGCAAGAAGTAGCAGGTAGTGGCTCTCTCCTCGACAGAAGCAAAATATCGGGGAGCAGTTAAGGCATCTTGCGAGGCGGTTTGGCTTCAACGTATGCTTGCGAATATGCATGTTTTCCAGGCAGGTCCTACTCCCTTGTTCTGTGATAATCCGGGAGTGCTCAAACTCGCCAAGAATCTAGTCTTCCATGAATGAACAAAGCATGTGGAAACTCATTGTCACTACATTCGCCAGCTTGTTGAAGACAGATCCATTCAGTTACTATATGTTCCCACAACGGAGCAGCCAGCAGACATCTTCACCAAGCCTCTTGGTCCTGATAAGTTTGTAAAATTCAGAGGGTCTATCGGTGTTGTAAATAGATTGAGCATTAAGGGAGGGTATTAGAATAATGCTATTTTAGTGTTTACTGCTCATCTATGATTGTAATTAGCAATTTCTTGTTAGAAACTTGCTGTATCTATATTCTTAGTAGAAACTTGCTGTTTCTACTTTCTTAGTAGAAACTTGTTGTTTCTACTTTCTTAGTAGAAACTTGTTGTTTCTGTAAATACAGTGGTATTATTTATTTAGCTTCACTGCTCATTGTAAATCGATTCAATTCATTAATTGATTATTAAAAACTTTGTTGAACTGATGATGTCTGACGGTACAAGTGTCCTTTGATTCATCCTTGGGCATGGAGTCTTCATATAATCATTAGGTGCCACTCAGTGTTCAACAGGACTCACTTCGTCTACAACTCCTAAATCCCAAAGAAAAGTCCAAAATTGCTCTCCAAAATGCCAAAATTGATCCTCCTAGCAATCTTATGGAATAGGGGATATTACAGTCCTCCCTACCAAAATTTTCTTGACCTCAAGCAAGTGCAATGCTGGGCGTTGTAGTACCTGCTTTCCTTCCCATGTAGCATCCTCCAAAGATAAGTCCTTCCACCTGACAAGGAACTCCTTGATAACTCGACCCTTGAGCTTCCTCTTCGCACCTCCAGTTTGGCTTTAGGAACCAACACCAAATGCCCCTCATCATCAAGTGGAGGTAGGTCTGTGGTAGTCGTCACCTACTGCCCCAACACCTTCTTGAAGAAAGACACGTGAAATACATTGTGCACTCTGCTGCCTGGGGGAAACTCCAACTCATATGCCACCTCCCCTATGCATCGGATCCATAGTTTTAAAACCCCGACTCGGATTCAAAATCGATTGAGGGTAGACTCCGACTCCGACTCCGACTCGGTATCGACTCTGCCTAGTTGATTTCAATGACTCAGTTATTGTAAAAAGTACATTAAATATTCATTTTTTATGAAAAAACATATTTTTAAAGATTTTCATTCATGTTTCCATACTCAAAGCATTAGAATATAGAGAGAAGACAACATATGATCAAAGTATGCTCGTGAATATATTTGTTATATCAAAATGGTACGCAGTGCACTGTCCAATACATGTAATATATAGAGATCAAAACAAAAACACATAACCAAGGAGTTTATAAATGGCCTCTACAATAAAACATCACTAGTCACTACTGTTAAACAAGGCAAGATCATCTGGCTCAAACTCTGAGTCAAAATCAGACGGGGAAACCCATGGCTCCTCCTCACTATTGATCCAAAAACCAACTCCAACTCTTCACAAACTCCTCACAAATGCTCATACAAATGCAATGAGATAGCTGTGAGTAAATGTGAGGGGGTTGGGTCACTATTATAAGTTTAGGAGAGGGGTAGAGGCATTAAGGAAAAAAAGCCAAAAAAAAATTGAGTTTGAAGTTCGAGTTACCGCCTTTTTGCCCCGCAGATTAGCTCGGCTGAACTCGCCGGTCCATTATCGAACCGAACGAATCGGTGTCCGGCTTGGCCAGTTCAGCAACGGACCGGTCGCTGGACATGTTTTTCTACCTAGCCAACCCGGGCAGGGGTTTGGCTCGGTCTACTAGGCTGAATACGATTCAAATCGACCTAGTTTTAAAACACTGGTTGGATCACCCTGTAAGGTCCACAAAAGCAGGGCTTGAGCTTCTCAATCGCCTTTTGTTTAAGTGTCAATTGCTGGTATGGATGTAGGCGTAGGTACACTAAGTATCCCATCTCGAATTTCCGGATACATCTTCTGCTGATTCTGAGCTGTCTTCAAGGTGTCCTTGAGAGCCCTGAGGATCTCTTGGCTCTCTTGGATCCAATTCTTCGCCCTTGGGGCTCTGCTATCCCTAAACACCATGTCAGCAAATGACAACACCTCATAACCATAGAGTGCTCTAAAGGGTGTCATCCCGATGGACATGTGATATGTCGTGTTGTAGCAGTACTCCCCTAGATGAAGCCATTTCACCCATGCCTGCTGTTGACTTGTCACATAGTTACGCAGGTAACCCTCTAGCCATCTGTTCACAATCTCGGTTTGCCCGTCAGTTTGAGTGTGGTAGCTAGTGCTGGGTGTGAGGTCGGTTCCCACCAGTGTAAAGAGCTCTTGCCAAAAACCCCCCATGAACCTATTGTCCCTATCATTGATGATGGTTTTAATGCAACCTGAACACCTCCCCGAAGAAGAGCTCGACCACTTGCGTTGCTGAGTACCTAGTTGGAATAGCGAAAAAGTGGGCAAACTTGGTCAACCTATCCACCACCACATATATATAAACTCACCCTTGTACAATTGGGAGTTCGGTGAAGAAGTCCATGGAGATACTCTCCCACTTTTGCTTTGCAATAGGAAGAGGCCGAAGCAACCCGACCATATGTGTGTGCTCCACCTTATTCCTTTGACATGTGCTGCACTCCTACACATACCTTAAGATTATGGTTTTTAAACTTCTGTGGTTGTCTTTAATTGCAGAATCTAGATTATCCACAGTATCATAAAACAATGGTCGACGTTTCGAATCCCAACGGGGATCCATCTTCAGGACAAGAAGTGAATGGATCCATTCACTTCTTGTCCTGAAGATGGATCCCTATTGGGATTCGAAACGTCGACCATTGTTTTATGATATTGTGGATAATCCAGATTCTGCAAAATACCTTAAGATATCACCCTTGAGGCCTCTCCATGTAAATCGCTCCTTGACAGAGCTGTAGGTTTTGAGGAACCCAGGATGCCCAACAATAGGTGAATCATGGCTGCCTGCAAGATTTTCTCCCATAGCTGAGACCCTGTCACCAAATAAATCTCATTCTTGTATTATCTCACCTCATCCTTCACCTTGTACCTGCCATCCCCAAATGGGCCATCTAGAATCTCACATGCCTGCTGATTCTTGGAGTACTCCACCAAAAGCCGTGCCTTCCAATCCTGGGTGATGTCCATGAGAGAGAGTGTTGCGGGCCTTGTGGAAAGCGCTTCAACCATTACCTTATGCTTCCCCTTGACATACTCTATCTCAAAATCTTACGCCTAGATCTTGCTAACCCACTTTTGCTGCCTATCATTAAGCTCTCTCTGGTCTAGGAAGAATTGCAAGCTATTATAAGTTTGTCTTCACCCTGAACCAGTTTCCCACCAAGTGCTGTTTGAATTTGGCCCAGGCATGCATGATGGCCAACATCTCCTTATCATAAATGGAGTATAGTCTCTCGTAGTCACGAAGCTTCCGACTCTCATAGGAAATGGGGTGACCACCCTGCATCAAGATTTGCTCCAATGCCCTCCCCTGAGGCATCACACTCTAGTACAAAGGGTTATGAAAAGTTTGGCAATGTTAAGACGAGGCATGAACTCATCACTACCTTGAGGCACTCAAAAGCCTCTTGTGCCAAGACTGACCACTCAAAAGCCCCTTTTTTGTGAGGTCCATAAGGGGTGCTGCCAACTGAGAAAATCCCTTCACGAACTTCTTGTAATAAGTAAAAATGCCCAAAATTCCTCTCAACTCTGTCACACTCCTGGGAGTTGGCCAATCCAAGATGGCTCGAAATTTCCCCTGATGCACCTGGACTCCCTCCTCTCCAATCACGTGGCCCAAGTAAAACATCTTTGTGAGGCCAAACTCGCACTTTGACATTTTGGCATAAAGCTGTTGCTCCTCCAAAATAGGCAACACCTCCTCCAAGTGATGCAAGTGCTCCTCCCAAGTCCTACTATAGATCAATATGTCGTCAGAGAATACTAATACATATATGCGCAACTACTTGCAGAACATGTGGTTCATGCAAGATTGGAAGGTGGCTAGCACATTGGTTAGCCCAAAGTGCATAACCAGGAACTCAAAGTGCCCATAGTGACATCGGAAGGCTGTCTTCGTGACGTCTTGCTCTCTCAGCTGAATCTGATGGTACCCTTAGTGCAAGTCTATTTTGGAGAAGCACTTGGCTCCCCTCATCTTGTCTATCCTCGGGGTGGGGTACCTGTTCTTTAGCGTCCTCTTGTTGAGAGCTCGATAATCAATACATATGCAGAGAGTCTCATTCTTCTTCACCAACACCACAAAAGAAGCAAAAGAAATGGAATTTGGCTTGATGTGGCCCGTGGCCAACAACTTCTGAATGGCTCTCTCTATCTCATCCTGGTACGCCTTTGGATGTCTGTTTGGGGTGGTGATGACTGTCAGAATCCCCTCCTCCAGCTAAATAGTATGCTTAAACCCTCTTTCTGGGAGATGGCTTGGAGGAATCTCTCCAAAAGCTGCCTGATGTCTCTGTAAGATTGCTAAGATGTCTGGGTGATGCTGTCGTGTCTGAGCCCTTGTCCCTATCTTCGAAATCCTGCACTCCACTGCCCATGCTATATCTCCTCTTCGTAGATCTGCCTCCATCCTGTTGGTTGTCATTACCTGAGGTGGTTAGGAATGCATGCCTCTCAACACAACCTTCTTCCCATATGGCCCCATGAACTCCATCTCCATCACCTGGTAATCTGTAGTATAGCGTCCAATAGAATAATAGCCACTGAACACCCAACACCACATTGGTGTCTTGCACGTTCACCACGAAGTCGTCATCGGTGACTGTGTAGTTCCCCATCGTAAACTTCATCTTGGGGATCATCCTGGTACACTCTATGGTCTGGTTCCCCCTATCAGAATTGAAAATCTCTCAAAAGTCTGTCTCTGACCCCCCTCGGTCTACCAGCTGCGAATCTATGAAGTTGTGAGTGGCCCCACCATCAACCAAAACAATCACCCTCTGACCTTGAATAGTTCCTTTGATCTACAATGTATGATATCTTGGGATCCCTGTAAGTGAAGCAATGATGCCCCCCTTGGCACCCTGATAATGTGACTCCTCTCCTGTGTCTTGGTGCTCTTCCTCCCTTCCTATCAGCTCCTGTTCATGCTCCTCCTCAGGCTAGTTATCAAAAAATACTTGAATATAGTAGGCCTTGCCTTTAGAACACTTGTGCCTAGGTGCCCAAGGCTCTTGACACGTAAAGCATAGTTTCCTCCTCCGGATGTCCCTCCTGGTCTCTTCATCCAACTACCCTCATTCGGTCCACTCCGTTTGAAGGCCTGGTGTCCTTACCCTTATGAGGAAAGGTATGCCTGGGAGGTAATCTTGTCTTAGAAATTGTGTCCAGCATGCCCCTAGTCCTGGTGATCACATCTTGAAAAGTAATGGGCTTGTAGGCCCTCACCCATCCATGCAATGGGTCTGTCAGCCTCTCAACAAACAACATTATCACTCTTGCCTCCGAGATATCAGACACCGTCACAACTAGCCTTCGAAATTCTAAAATATATGCCTCTGCACTACTTGTCTGTCTTAGATGCACTAACTCCTTGAAATGCGACTTTGGGTCCTTGTCGAATCTCTCTATGAGCCTCTGCATGAACTTGGTGTAGGAAGTAATGCCAACATGCCCTGGAGTGATCAATCCATGGTACCACCACTCTTGTGCGTCACCATCTAGATGTAAATTGGCATACTTAATAACATCCACCTCTCTCATGGGGTTTAGCTGGAAATAAGTATCCAACTTCTGCACCCACACCCTAGAATTCCTAGCTGATCCATCAAAGCTGGGAAGTGTTATTTGTCCCATTGTCCTCTGTGGGTCATGGTTCTGTTGACCTCCCTTGTATGGTGTCCCAGCTCTGGATCTATGTTTCTCCTTCAAGTGGCAAAATTCCCCAAAAGACATGGCCATCATAATCCTCGAGTCCAATGCGTCATATTCCTCAATCCCATCTACGAATGACCTCATCAAAGATGCAAATGAGTTTGGTTCTCTTGAGGGCCCATCCACAAATTAGAGGATAGTGGGTCAGTTGGAATGGCCAGTTATATGTGGGGTGCCCTGGAGGTTTGTGCGTGCATGCATGTGGCTCCCCTCACTAGATCGAGATCCACCTTCTCCATTATTATCCTGCTTCCCCTGATGCTGTATATGAGTGCTAGCCAATTGCGCCAATATGTCCATCATAAGCTTTTGCTGACTTACCAGTTCAACCAACGTTGGCTCCTTTTCCCTTTGTTTAGGTTCCTCCACATTTTCCATGATTTCTCTGTTCCAGTTATCTCACTCCCTTGCGTGATCTACTTCATAATCATAAAAAGTTCAGGGCCCCAACCTTTACCTCGTCTTCTTTTGCCTCGACCGTTGCCTCTGTGAAACACCACATCATCGAAATGAGGCGACATCACTTGTTCCTGCTTCCACAACTGGCCAAGAACATGCTTTGATACCTTTGTAATATTCCTAATGAAAAATCAACAATAGATATCCTTAAAACCACATAATTTAGAATATGGTAAAGTAGCTCCTGGATGGGGAACTATTCCTCTTTCAAAAACAATGAACTTGGAACAACAACAAATGAAGTAACAACAACCACATTTTTATCACGCAAAAGAAACCAACATAGTAATTTAAGCCATTGTATTAAACATGGATCTAAGTACATAAAATGAGATATAACAATGGAACTTGAGCTTGTTAAGCAAGCTGAGAAAAACCCAAAAATATGATGCTGTCCCACGTGATGGAGATCTCACAATGGCTGGTGTAGATGACCCAGTAAATAAATTGTTGCTGGTCGACCACTGGAATGGTGATTTTTAATCTGAGTACTACCCGGATCACCCTGAAATTGCTACCTTGGACTCCTCTTCAAAAACACACAGATGTCAGAAACCCATAAATTATTTGGCTCAAACCCAAGTAGTGAGGAAGCCCTCCGACTGGTGTGAATGGTCCAACTGGCCAACTTGTTCGTACTGCTGCCAAAATCCTCTGCTAGATGAAGCCCTCAACCCCGCAACTGAAGAACTCCCACTGATTTGAAATTTGTCTCCGGAAGGTTCTAATTCTTCATCCCTTCAAGCTCCCAGTCTTCCCAACTCCTATGCTTGCGTAGGCTTTCTCCAATGATGCCCACACACTGCCAGAAAATGCGAAATTTGACCTTCACGAATGGCCCCAAACTAGACTTGCAAATTACCACCAAAACCTAGCTCAAGGATGTAGAAATTTCTTTGACAATTATCACTCTCCACTTCTTTGGAGTTGGCCCAACTAATCAACCCAACGCACAACCTTTGCGCCCCAGAAAGTGTGCACTGCTGAACCAAAGTGCTGAAGGTGAAGCTCTGTGGAAGCCTTGAAATGGACTCCTCTGATTTCCAGCTAGGGAGACACTCGAAGTTCTCTGAAACCAGTTTGGATTCCGCGTGAAATCCATGTGCTAAGCAACACTCCAAACCCTTGCGCTGAACAACTCACAAGATGTTGAATTTCATAAGTGTAATGGTCAAAATATGATGTGGAGTGCCCCCTCTTTGCCTTTAAATAGGTTTGGCCCCATACACCCTCCTCGGCGGCCCCCACTTTCCCTCCAAAATCGCACTCCTCCTCTAGTGGTGCGTATTGCTCCCTTGTGGCCCGCACTTGAGCGTGGGACCCACTTCGCTTACAACTCCAAAATCCCAAAGAAAACACCAAAATTGCTCTCCAAAACACCAAAATTGATCCTCCTAGGAATCTTATGGAATAAGTGATATTACATTTATTGTAGTTATAATTAATAACTAGTTATTGGAATGTCCCCTATTGTAGTTAAATAGTAATTTCTTTATTTATTGCCATTCAGATATTGTGTCAAACACTTTGTAGGCAGAGATTTTTTTAAACACATTGCAGGTAATTAAATATGAAGTCCATATTGAAAATAAACCAACAATATTACCACATGAAACTTGTAAGAAAATTTATTCTAACACGATAGAAACTCAACCAATACAAATAAAGTTCATAGCAACAAATTTAGCTGACTGTTTATTAAATTTGATCATGAAATTTCATGCTGGGAAACCCCTTCTAATTGCAAAATCAATTTAATGAGAACCTGACTAATGGCACGATTTTTGTTGTGTAGATGGCAGCGCTGAAATATCTTGTAGATGACCTTGCTGTGTTGGAAAATTAGGAGACTTCTGTATTTAGATATTTTGCGCAACTTGATAATTACTTGTGATTTATGTTGGCCTTTTATTACTCTATTAGATCTTTGTTCATCAAGCAATTACCAAAACAATGAAGATCACAACAAGACAAAGTGCACAAGATATAGGCTCCAAGCCAGGGCAAAACCCTTCTAAGGGGAAAACCCAGAAAATGCTTGTCTTCTTCTTTAGAATCTGCTTACAAAGAGAATTCCCAGACCCAAAGACCAAAGCCAACAACCCTACCAAGCACCAAGTTAGCTCCCAACAAGATCTTCTTCAAGGAAGCTTCCAGAACTTCGATACTGCTACTTTGATGCTGCAACTTTGCCCCCCTACAACTGCTTCACAGAATTTCGGTCCCCTGCAACAGAACTTCAACCCTCTTGCAACAGGGAACTTCACCAACCCTAGAGTGAAACAAGAGAAGATGACCTTGGACAAATTTTCAGCTTGTGTTCTTCTTCTTCGTCTCTCCAATTACTCCCTCTTTTTTCTTTGCTATTGCAGATTGAACTTGTGCTTGATGTGTGTCCAAATGTGTCGAGCTCCTCTCCTTTATATAGCCTTTCATGAAGGTCGAATTCCATCCCTTAAGGCCGACTTGAGCTGCCTCTTGGGCTGACTTGGTCTTGGGCTTATAAGTGGCTTTTGCTTGACAAGATAAATATTTTTCTTTATTACAAAGAGTCTAAATGGGACTATGACACATGACCAATAATATTCTTTATCCTAGAAAGATCTAGAAAACCTAAAAGCATGAAGAACATGCTTTTGACTCAAACTTGAGTATGAAATCCACACTCCAAATTAAAAATGTAATTTCTCTTTCTTTCTTTTTCTTTCTTTATAAAGAACATACAATGTCATGATTACAATTAGGTCATTATGAAGACCGAACCTAGTTACAATTTCAACACTCCCTCTTAACTAGGGAGGTATTCATAATTTCATTACATGGTACAAGGAATCTCAATCTCGAAGCATTCTCATAAGAAGAGTCAAATTGATAAGCTATCTTTTGTCAAGCATCTTTATCATAACCAACACTGTTCTTGAAGGCCTTAACTAGACAAGCTCAACCTTATTTGAGAGCATTATGCTGGGAGGCTTTATGTGAGCTGCCACACTACCTCTTAAGGCACATACCCCATTCGAATCTCCACAAGGTATATCCTTTTAGGACTATTCTTATCTTGGATTCCCAAACTTGGATCCTCAATGAATATTGGTCCTCTTCGACTACTCTTATCTTGGATGCCCTACTTCATCCTCAAAGAGTGTTGGTCAACAACTTCTTTCCCCGGATTCTTCAATCCATAAGAAGTTCCAATCTCAGATGCTTAACCAATCCTCTACACTCCATTCTTTCTTTATGGCCTTCACTAAGACTTACGACTATTAGTTCTAGTCTAGTGCTTGACCCATAAAGACAAGAACTATCCAATATAACTCCCTCTCAATTAGGGAAGAGATATCAACCAAACCAAGCTTACCTCTCAAGCACTCAAGCTTCTTGTTTGGTAACACTTTAGTCAAACTATATGGTACCTGTTCATTTGTAGGTAGATAGTGCAACTCCACAATCCCATCTCGTAACATGCTTCTGACATAGTGGTACTTGTTGTTTATATGCTTCGTCCTAGCATGAAACACCAAGTCTTTTGTCAATTTGATGCAACTTTCATTATCACAATGTATTCGTGTAGGGCTAAGAAGTCCTTCAAACAAGTCTGATAACAACTTCCTGAGCCAAACTGCTTCCTGACAGACTTCGCTTGCAGCAACATATTCAACTTTAGCACTACTCAAAGCAACTATATCCCGCTTTCTTCCCATCCATGAGACCATGGAGGACCCTAGGCTAAAGCATCCACTTGTTGTGCTTCTTCCGTTTGTCTCACTCCCACCCAAATCTGAATCTGTATATCCCATCAGTTGGATATCATTACTAGTCTACCGGACGCTGTGATGTATGGTTCCATGAAAATATCTTTGGATATGCTTGGCTGCAATCCAATGATCATGTTTTGGCTCCATCTGAAACTGATTGAGGACATTTACTGCGAAACAAATGTTTGGTCTCGTATTTACTAGATATATTAAGGACCCTATCAACTGTTTGTAGGAAGTAGGATCCATTGGACTAGACTTTGAACTCCTCAACTTTTTAAATTTGGTAATCATAGGAGTCATGCCAAACTTCTGGAGTATCTTGATCACATACTTACCTTGACCAAGATATATTTCACTTGGCTTCTGCCATAATTCTAGTCCCAGATAATAATGCATAATCCCAAGATCATTCATATCGAACTTGATTGCTAACTGCTTCTTGCATTCCTGAATCCGATGCTCTACCCCTGTGACTAGTTGATCATCCACATACAAGAGTATGATGACTGGTTCATCCTGGAACACCTTGATATATGATGCAGCCAAAGGCTGCAAATACCCACAAATACTTCTATGATTTAAATATGCATATCCACATGCATGTCAACCCAATAATCTCTGCTGAAGCTATTCCTCTTCATAAAATTCATGTTTACAAACTATATGAAAATACCCACCTTACTCATTGGTATTTATCAGTTTCAATTGACATTGGTTAAAACCCAAAATGTTAATCATATAAATATATCCGGAGTTCGGACCATGTTTAACATTCCATACTTTGGTTTAAAACCCAAAATATCAACATAATATTTTATTTGGCCCCACAACTTACCAACTCACCTTTCCGCTTTCCTTCGAATAGCTTTACACCTTTGATTTCAACCGTAAATCTTCAACTCCTTGATCTTTACACCTTCGATCTTAATACCCATCAATCCATGGCGATCGCACTTCACAACCGATCTATGTGTACATCCAACGGATATCGCATTTCAAGATGCATGACATTTAACGTACCTTTTTCACTGTCGGGTCCACACCTTTCGTTGCCTCCTTTGATCGAACGGCTATCGCAATTATAATCGTTTATAAATACAATAAAACCCTCAAATGTGACTTCAAACTCTAGATCTCCTTTACTGTGTTTACACAACAGAATGTGTAATAATTCCATGAAATGTTTTATACGAAGTCAGCCCAATTTCGAAATACATCCAGGTAGATTTTATACCTCAATTTAGAAGTCTAAGTAATTTCTTTAATGGCATTGATCCATTCTGTGATCGATGCTAATTTCTCAACATTTACAAATCACACAGAATCAATAAATGAATAATTGACCTTAGAATACACAGTCTCATACCTTTAATAATCCCATAACTCAAAAATGACGGAAATTTTGGTTTCAGCCAATTTTTCCTGCACACCATATTAACTTAGAAATGAAATGCGAACTCAGAAAATTGATTTCTTTGTATTAACACACAATAATTACATAAGAAATTCTTCCTCTGGCCTGATCTTCTGTATCAGTGGCCTTTTCTTCTTACAACCCGTAGGCTTCCAGTCCAAAACCCTATTTTCCTCAATCCTACTCTATTTCTACCTCTACCTTATCTCCCTTAATTTCTTGAGGCTTATCATTTTTATACAAAAGGTTCTGAAATTATTTTTTTAGTTTCAGATCCTTCATCCTCTCAACAAAACCCTGAATATCCTTTAACTCTTCATTTGCCTCAAGTAACCCCTAAGGATCCTCTTTCATCACAAAATCATGAAACCAATTCTAATTTAGGATTTACCATTAATTCCTAAATCTCTCAATCCCTATGCACTCTCAACTAGCCTAATTCTCTCATGTTCTCCAACATTCGAGAATATTTACAAAATTCCTCACAATATTTAATTAATTCTCATTAAAATCACTCAAAACATCACATAAGAAACCAACTTCCTTGAAAACACAAAACTCCCAAGTCTATTAAAATACAAGGAGTTTTCTTGAACCTAATGCTTCTGCATCAGACTCCCAAAGTAGAAATTTATCATGATCTCCTGATCATGTGCTTCCAACCTTTGCCTCCTGGATCCCATACTCTGTTTTGCTGCTGTCCATAAGTTGTATCATTCTTCTGCTGTACTTTTTCAGGCTTCCATATTTTATTCTGCATCTTGCCACTAGCTATGCCTTCATAGTCTATTCTTGTCTTTTCTTTGCTGTTGTTACTTTGCTTTCTTGCTGTTGTCTTTTTCTGAGACACCTTCATCATCAACCTCCTTATACTTTCAATCTCTATGTCCAGGTTAACTTTTGAAGGGTAATCACTCTGCCTTTTGTTATACTCTGTCCATTTACTTTCAATTTCTGCTGTAAATATTTCTCTGGACATTGCTGTAGATGTTGCCTTTGTTGCTGTTGCTATAGATGTTGCTGCCTCCCAAGCTTCCTGAATATCTTTGAAGATCTCCCTCTACAACATTCTTCCTCTGCTCACTCTGCAAATTCACTTTTAAAAAATGAATTATCATTTGATTCTCTAATTGCAGTAACATACTCATTCAGTCTTCTTTGTATACTAGTAAGCGTAATTAATTTTGGCAAACTAGTATTTGCTCCTGCTTCTTTCACAACTTCGGGCATTTTTACTTTAGTGTCTGCAATTCCTTTCTCTGGTATAATTGTTTCCAGCAAGCATTTCAACCATTTCTTTTGAACTTGTTTCACATCATCAATATGCTGCAATTTAGTTTCAGCATAACCTTTGTCTTCTTCTTTGACAACCTTCAGTGATTGTCCCTCACCTTCTTGATTGATTCTGTCAATCAATTCAAATTCCTCAAACACTGTATCTTCATCTTTTATCAGAATATAATTCTGATTCTTCACTACTGTGGCAATTCTAAGAGTCCGTCTCACAGTCTTTTCTTGGTCAATCAGACAAGCCAACTCCTCCTTGTCATCAACAGTAACAAGTTCCTTCATATGAGGCATGACTGTCTCACTTTCCTTGGAATTTATGAGTTCCTTCTTCTGCAACAGTTCATCTTTATTCAAGACAACTCCAAGAGATGGATTGTCTTCTGCAACACCTGTAAACATAGTCAAATTATCAATTTCAAAATTACAATACCCAATGGTCTCATTTGGTGATCCAGTCACCAAATCTTCTTCTAGCAGTTCCAAGTCTCTTTCAGGACTCAGAAAATCTCCACTGTCTTTCTTTCCAGCTTCCAAGGTTATCTCCATTGTTCCAATCACCATGATAGAATGATGATCCTCCACTATGTTTTCATCTAACATAGTTTCCCTTTCATTAGATTCTCTAACATTTTCCATTTGCTGTCCTTCTTTGCTTGCATAATTAACACATGAATTATCAGTATTAAAAATACAAGGTTTCAATGTCTCTTCCTCCTCTGGCAACATCTCAGTATGCTGCTTTGAGTTTTTGTTTAATTCCTTTGTCAGCACATCAGTATGCTGATTTAAATTCTCCATGAGACTGTCAGCTAGTTTCTCCTTTTTATCATCTGTTTCATGAATGTCTCTTTGCTTTGGTTCACAATAATGAACTTCTTCAATTTGCTGAATCATTCTTACATCTCAGTGTTTATAAACTCTTAGTTAAACCTAGGGTGAACTTACTTAAAACATACAATATTTTTAAAATTTTCTACCGCCAATTTACACCATTTATAATCAACCTTAGTATATGAACATTCTTAATATGTTGCAGAAAGTATTAAATTAATGTGACATTAAAATTATTATGAGAGCAGCAAACATTAAGCAGATTTGATAAATCATCTCAGCACACAGGCAACACAGATAGAGACAACAGATATAAGTGGAAACCCATAAAGGGAGAAAACCACATCTTATTATTGTTGTGATGCAAAGGCAAGCTCCAACTCCCTCTCACCACTGTTTTTCTGCAGGCACCAACCTACAGGAGGCTTTGATCCAGGGTAAAATCTTGATACCCTTAACCAAGACCTTTTACTTCGGCTGATAAATAGAATTGCATTTAATTAAGACGTTAAAGAACTTAAATGAACAACTGTAGCTATAAATTAGAGGAACATAAATGAACAAGATCAACAATCATAAGAACACGTCGTTTGATGACGGAGTTCGTCCAGGAGGGACTACATCTCCGGGCCTCGGTGTCAAGATGGTGTAGGCCGTTGCATTATGTGTTGTAAGAAGAGAAGTACATGGATGTGTTTCCCTATGACATACAAGGAAAAATTGCCCTCACGCAGGAGTGGCTTGACTTCTTTAAGAGATGTTTCACTGCAGAAATCTCATACATAAAGAAAGAATCCTATCGCACAGAATTGTTAGCCCATATGTAGCAAATGAGAGTATCTCAACAATTCCGGCATGAAAGCGGGACTCATACATGACACAAATCCATAGCCGAAAGTACATCAACAACACAAAGCAAGATCCCCACGACCATGTATCAACCGGGATCTGCAAGACATAATGCATCTCAAAGAGAAATAAATGAAGAAGTACATGGAATCCACATCATATACCTCATGCTGTCATTTGCTGAAGGCTGAGCTGCTTTGCGGCTGAATCTGAAAACACCATCAATCTTGTGGCATCGAGAAAGGTGAAAACGACTGCTCACATGCAAAAATCTGACACCGGCATAGTCCATTTCCAAAAGTGGCCGAAAAATCGAAAACTCAGATGCAGAAACTGAGCACGCCATCAGACTCGTGGCGCTGAGTAGTGCTGAAACGACATAAAATTTGTCCCATTTGGACAAAGTCAAAATTTCGCCCCTGTTGAAAATTGGCCTCAATCAAGGTTCCGCCTGTCTCTTTTCTGGCTCATGGTTCCACATGCACCTGCAATAAAAAAAATAATAAATCTGGAAATCCGTGCATCTCCTTGGATTCCGTGCCCATGCTTGGCTGCAAAATAACATTAAAACTCAGAAAAATCGTGCTCCATCTTCGTCCTCCTTGGCCTTGGGCGCACTGTGCAAATTTTGGGTTTAAATAAAAATTGTTGGGCAGAATTTACCAACGTGTGTAGTTGGTGTAATGGTAAAAATAAGAATTAGTTGAGGAGAGGTCGGGGGGGTCAAATCCCGCCCCTCCATACTTGGCATTTTTGTTTTTTTGAACCCAACGAATATAATTTAAATGGGGTCGGGCCCGCCTTGGGCGGCCCGCCCAACCAACTCTGCATACGCATTAACGTTGAAGTGGTTAAACGTATATCATATACGTTGTATTGTTTTAACACATAACCATTATATGTTATATATATACGATGGCTAGATTTGTTATGTGTTGGGCCGTTGTTTAAATTTTGCTGACCGGGATGTGGAGCCGTCGCGTGGGCGGACCAGTAGACCCGCCAGTGGTGGGTTCGACTCCCGCCGGCTCCGATATATATATATATATATATATATATATATATATATATATATTGAGTGCGTGGGGTCCGGCGAGGGTCATGGCCCGCCAGCTCAATTTAATATATTTTTTTTGTTACATAAACAAACCATGCCTTTTTGAAAAATTCGGTTTTGGACCGTAGGGGTCATTTTAAACATGCCACAATTTCGCCCGGAATCTGGCCTGAGCTTGCCGGAATCCGGTGGCCGGAAAAAGTCCAATTCGTGCCTTCCTTAAGGCTGTCCAGTCACCAAGTCAACTTGGAACTTTGACCGCTTATAACTTCTTCATACGGACTCGGAATTGAGTGTCGTCTGCGCCGTTGGAATCAGAAAGATGAGATCTACAATATGAACCTAGTTCGAGAATCTTTCGAACACTTTGATTTTTGAGCCTTTTACTCAGGCCACTTGTACCTGTACCTGATTAATCCACCTGGATCAATCCTCCCCACTGAGGAGCTTTTGGTCCTCCAAAAGCATCAAGCTTTACGTATCATCAACTGTCTGCAACTGTCGTTGAAAGGCGCATCCCCACATGACTCCTTCACCTGGCGTACTTCGGAATCAAGATGCAAAGCCCTCATGTACAACTGCTACAATGTGATGTTTGAAAAGGCACATCCCTTGAAGACTCCTTCACCTTACGTACTTCAGAATCAAGATGCAACGCCAACACCTGCAACTGCTGAAATGAAAATGTCTGAAAAGGCACATCCCATGAAAACTCCTTCACCTCACGTACTTCGGAATCAAGATGCAAAGCCAACACCTGCAACTGTAGAAATGCAAATGTCTGAAAAGGCACATCCCTTGAAGACTCCTTCACCTCACGTACTTTGGAATCAAGATGCAAAGCCAACACCTGCAACTGCTGAAATGCAAATGTCTGAAAAGGCGCATCCCTTAAAGACTCCTTCACTTCTGTCCTTCGGAATCGGAATGCCATCACCTGCCCAAAGCTGCAATGAACATTACATTCTCAATGTGACCAACAATGACCCAGATATTTCCATACTTGCCACGAGTTTATAACATGCACTCGATGGTCAAGTTTACAGCAAAATGGAAATCATACCTCAACAAAATTACAAGACCAGACCTCATCGTCGCATTTCGAAGTGATGGCAAAACTCCTCATCACTTTTACATGAAAGAAATGCATCAGACGACTCATAGCACATGACCAAAAACATAATCGTCACATCTCAAAGTGATGGCAACACATCATCACTTTTACATGAAAGAGATCCAACACACGACTTATAAAACAAGGCCAAAAAGAAATGTCATGGTCGCTTAAACGAGTGATGGAAACACATCATCACTTTCATGATAAAAATGCGACAAATGACTTACAAGCATGGCCATGACAAGCTTAACATATCTAGAAAAAACAATCTAGAAGAACCACTTCTCATTTATTAAAACGAGTGGATCATCTCCTTGTGGCGAACTTGCTTGTCGATCAGCTCTTTCGATTGGTGTATGCACAGGTGCTTTGTCTTTACGGCGCTGCTCTGGATGAAGTTTCTAGCATGTGGCTCTTTGGTGGCCACTTTGGTTGCAATGGGTGCAAAAGTTCTTTTTCCTCCAAACCTGCTTAACTGATTTCTTTTCCTGTTGGGGAGAAGGCTTTTCGTGCCTCTTCCTTCTTTGTGCTGCCATCCTCTTCCAGCACTTAGAAATCACATGGTTATTTAAACCACAAAAATAACAAGTTTTACGATGCCATATTTTACGACCATGGTTATCGACATTCTTGTAATCAAAATGCACTTTGGAATAATGAGACTTAGTATACCTTCTGTGGTGGTCTCTGGTGCCATCATGATGATGGGAGCTCGCTTCAGTTCCTTCACTGCAATGAGCACTACCATGGAACGATGGCGAAGTGTCCCCATCATTCCTCTTCCTTGGAGAGTTCATCAGTATCTGTTTGCCCTTGATGTCCTTCGAACATCCTTCGTCAATGTACCCCAAACCTGCATAACGAGGTCGTTGCACAACCTCCAATGGTTCGGTTATGCCTTGGCCATGAATGCCAAGTCCTCCTCCTCTGTACCCCATTTTAGTGAGGAGCCTCATGCCGGTACCTGTGATTGGTATCTCCACACTTCCAACTGAAATGACATCATGTGAAGAAACTGAAGAAAAATCAACACTATTTACCTTAGGTGTTGATTGCAAAACAGATGAAGAAAGTTGTTGTAAGCCTTCGTCGCGCTTCACTTCTGTCACTGCCTCTGACACGGCTTGTAGCTGAAGCTGCATCTGCTGCATCTCCTCCTTCTCTTTCTGTAGGAATGCTTTTAAGGCATCATGATCTCTCTGAAGAGTTTCGTTGTTGCGTTTCAAATCTTCCCACGCCTTTGTCGTGGCTTGCAACTGAAGCTGCAACTGCTGCTTCTCCTCCTTCTCTTCATGTAGGAACGCATTCAAGGCATCATGATCTGCTTGCAGAATTTCATTGTTGCGCTTCCAATCTTCCCACGCTTCTGTTGTGGCTTGCAACTGAAGCTGCAACTGTTGTTTTTCCTCCTTCTCTGTGTGTAGGAGGGTCTTCAATTCATCGTTCTCTGCTGCTTGTTTTTCGTAAGCCTCGTACAGTATGTCCGCTTTCTTGGACACCCTGAGCATGGTTTCATACATGTCCTTCACATTCTCCATGGCTCAAATTAGCAAAACGTTCAATGTTCACACCTGCAATCCAATCAGCAAGAATACCTGCTTCGATACCACTTGATCCAGGGTAAAATCTTGATACCCTTAACCAAGACCTTTTACTTCGGCTGATAAATAGAATTGCATTTAATTAAGACGTTAAAGAACTTAAATGAACAACTGTAGCTGTAAATAAGAGGAACATAAATGAACAAGATCAGCAATCATGAGAACACGTTGTTTGATGACGGAGTTCGTCCAGGAGGGACTACATCTCCGGGCCTCGGTGTCAAGATGGTGTAGGCCACTGCATTATGTGTTGTTTGAAAAAGATGTACATGGATGTGCTTTCCTATGACATACAAGGAAAAATCGCCCTCATGCAGGAGTGGCTTGACTTCTTTAAGAGATGTTCTACTGCAGAACTCTCATACATAAAGAAAGACTCCTATCAGTATGACCATAGCTGACATGTAGCAAATAAGAGTATCCCGCCAATCCTGGCAAACAAGGGATCTCAAAAATACACATAGAAAATAAGAGCATCCCGCCAATGTGGCATAAAAGGGGCTCATACATGACACAAATCCATAGCTGAAAGTACATCAATAACAACACAAAGCAAGATCCCACAACTCATGTATCAACCGGGATCTGCAAGACATAATGCATCTCAAAGAGAAATAAATGAAGAAGTACATGGAATACACATCATATACCTCATGCTGCCATTTGCTGAAGGCTGAGCAGCTCTGCGGCAGAATCTGAAAACACCATCAATCTTGTGGCGTCGAGAAAGTGGAAAACGACTGCTCACATGTAAAAATCTGACACCGGCATAGTCCACTTCCAAAAGTGGCTGGAAAATTGAAAACTCAGATGCAGAAACTGAGCATGCCATCAGACTCGTGGCGCTGAGTAGTGCTGAAACGACATAAAATTTGTCCCATTTGGACAAAGTCGAAATTTTGCCCCTCCTGAAAATTGAGCCTCAATCAGGGTTCCGCCTGCCTCTTTCTGGGCTCATGGTTCCATATGACCTGCATTAAAAAATATTAAAACCTCAGACTGCGTGCGCGCTCTCCTGCTCCTCCATGGCCTGGGCGCACTGTAAAAATTCGGGTTTATATACAAAAGTCTGGGCGGAATTACCCAAGTCATCAGTTGGGCGCAATGGTAAAAATGGTTATTTGTTGAAGAGAGGTCAGGGGATCAAATCCCGCCTCTCTAAAAATATGCACGCGTTTTGTTTTAATTTTGTTATGGAGTGGGTCGGGCCCGCATTGGGCGGCTCGCCCATCCAACCGCATGGTAATATATGGTGGACCGTTGTTTGAATTGTTATGTTGCTTTAAATTTGTGTTGAGCCGTTGGTTTGTTGGTTGGGCCGCCCGTGGATCGGGCCGGCCCATGTTGCCAAGCGGGTTCGATTCCCACCGGCCCATTTATTATATGGTGCCATATGGGTCGAGTGGGGTGGCGGGGGTGGTGGCCTGCCACCCCTTTTTTTAATATATTTTTGTTATTATAAAACAACTTGGCCATTTTTAAAAATCCGTTTTTGGACCGTAGGAGTGCAATTAACCAGGCCACAATTTCGCCCAGAATCTGGCCTGAGCTTGCCGGAATCCGGTGGCCGGAAAAGGTCCAATTTGCGTCCTCTTTAAGGCTGCCTAGTCACCAAGTCAACCTGGAACTTTGACCGCTTATAACTTCTTCATACGGACTCAGAATTGAGTGTCGTCTGTGCCATTGGATTCAGAAAGACGAGATCTAAAACATGAACTTGGTTCGAGAATCTTTTGAACACTTTGATTTTTGAGCCTTGCACTCAAGCCTCTTATACCTGTACCTGATTATTCCACCTGGATCAATCA
>JAXQQM020061157.1:0-40000 GCA_034641835.2 Pinus albicaulis
ATATATATATATATATATATATATATATATATATATATATATATATATATATATATATACATCCTTCCTAACTCAAATTTTAAAGCCTATAAATAAACCTTGGCATAGATAAAGTCCCAGCACTAACCTTTATAATGTTCGGGCCCCAGCATTTAAAATACCTATGTGTAACTTCGATCACGATCCAATGGTTATAAGCCCGTCGCACTTCTTCAGCTGATCCGACAGATATCGCTTGCCTTAAATGCAGGAACAATAATGCGCGATGAGAGTCATTTTCCGAAATCACTTGAGGCCACGTGTCAGACAACGTATGGAATCGCTCCGAAATATTGAATACCGCTTGCCCGACAAAGGCGGTGCGATGAAAACTAGAAACCCGCCTTTACTGTTCACTCTGCTCATGGTTCTGCTTCGGCTCACACTTCCATTTTGTTTCATAAATATAGTCACATTTTCAATGTATTTAATCTTGGTTCAAACTATGTTATATATTAACCTGTCTTGTTTTCATTATATGCCTTAACATGGCACTTCTGCTTATTATAACGCACATTTCCACTAACACACAGGTTTATTCCCAATCCTCTGTAAACATCTCACTACTTTGATAACGGCTCTACTTCTGCTGCTCTGCCTCTTTTGATGCTCTGTCTCCTTTCTCTTTCTCTTCCTCTGCTTTCACTGTGCCTTTGCTGCTCGACCTTTTCATCTCGACCTCTGCTGTTGTCCTTTGCCTGTCTGCGACATCTTACTACCTTCTTTTCCATCAATGACATCATTTTCAACAGGTCATAGAGGGAGGGGGAGAGAGCGGGAGGGGTAGTGAGAGGGAAAGGCGTAGCGAGTGAGAGAGAGAGAGAGGGAGAGAGAGAGGGAGGGAGGGAGAGAGATATATATAGAGAGAGGGAGAGATGGAGAGAGAGAGGGAGAGATGGAGAGAGAGAGGGGGAGAGAGAGAGAGAGAGCGGGGGGGAGAGAGAGAGAGAGAGGGAGGGGGGTTGGGAGAGAGAGGGAGAGAGAAAGAGAGGGAGTGAGGGAGAGAGAGAGGGAGGGAGAGGGAGAGAGAGAGAAAGAGGGAGAGGGAGAGAGGGAGAGAGAGGGAGAGAGGGAGAGGGAGAGGGAGAGAGAGAGAGAGAGAGAGAGAGTGATAGAGAGAGACACAGATATGGATATAGAGAGAGAGAGAGAGAGAGAGAGAGAGCAGGAGGGAGCGGGAGTGAGAGGGAGAGAGAGAGAGAGAGAGGGAGAGAGAGAGATAGTGTCTGAGAGAGACTAATTGTAATTCGAAACATTGCTAATTAAAGTATTGAATGAAGAAAAAGTAATTGACACAACATAAAACAATTTTAAAATCCAATAGATTCATGCAATTTCAACCATTTATTTCCACACTCAACTTTTAATTATTTTTAATTTAATTTAATTTTCAAAATTATAATTAAATGTCCTTTTAGAAATTTTTTTTATTAGTAAATTACCTAGCTTGTGTTGTTATTCATTTTTTTCGAATTTAATTATTAGTTATTTGAATAAAAATAATTTACTTTTAAAATATATTTGAATGGGATGATCATTTTTAGCTAAAAATAAATAAATAAATAATACTATGACCCTGATGGAGTAATTCAAAAAATGCTAAATAGGAAAAAAATTTCATAATTTCTTTTCCAAACTTACTATAAATTTCTCAATAAAATATAGTTCAATGTGATGGATAAAAACTTAGTTCTTCTTAATCTTATTCCATTTCTTCTTAATCTTAACCCACTTTAAAAAGGTTGAGATTATTGAAATTTTAAAAAATGAGCCTAGGAGAGAGAAAAAGAAACTCTATTTTCGTTTTTTACTGTTTTCATTCATGGCCCATTCCAAGTACCATGTCGAATTCTAAGGAATAATATATTTTATTTTAATGAATACTATTTTTCATTCTAATAATTTTCCTAAAATATCACTAAAAATTATGGAATCTATATATAATTATTATAGATTAGAAGAATTTTACAATAATATTCTCAAACATTTGTGTCAATTTGAAAATAAGATTTTATTGTACACTCATGGTATAAATATAAAATTTTAAAATTTTCCTATACTAAAACTAAATTTTTAAGTTTTTAGAAAAAACTGATATAATTTTCACATTTTTCAATAGTATTCTTAATAAAATTATTTGTCAATAATATCCTTAATCCTTAATAAATTTATCGGTGTAAACTAATTCACGCCATCCAAAAACTCTCCTATATATAAGTATAACTTTCTAAATACAAATTAATGTTAACGAAAACTAATTGAACTATCGCCATCCAAAATATTCAACTCTCCCATGCCTAAGTGAAACTATCTAAACACCAATTAATGCTAAAGAAAATTGGTTCAACTAATCCCTTGAATTAGACTATAATAATATTTTGTTATACATTATTTAAATTCTTAAATTCTAGGAAATGATAAAGTGATGAATGAGACAAATGATAATATATAATCAAAGTGTAATTAGTAAATAAATAAATAAATAACCTCCCTTGAAATACTAGTCATAGCAGTGGTCAAAGTGGAAACACCCTCCATATATTTAGATTTTTATACTCATTTTATTAGGTATTTTATTTTTATATTTAATTCATTAATAAGTGCCAAAATTTGCATTTAAAATATTTTTTTAATTATTTATATAAATTTAATTCAATATTATTAAATATTTTATTAATTATAATATAAGTTGTTTTTAGTGTTATTTTTGAAAGTTTGTGGATTTTCTTGTTTATTTTTTCTAAAATCCACACTCTACACTCTCTAGTTTTGAACTTGCGACTTCATAGGAAGAAAGACATGTTGTTAACCATTAGGCTCACTCAAGTTGTATAATTATTATTATTATCATCCAATTTTAAGGTCATGACCAAACCAAACATTGATGCAGGAGTCCCCTTGTTTATGGAACAAGGGACTCACCTAGGCTCAACAATTATGTAAGCCATTAAAACCCCTAGGGTCAAGCCAACACATATATAAAACAATTATTTTAAGAATTAATATAGATATGTTTTAAGCGATCGAACTTGAGCCAAGAGGCATCAAATTTCTTCTATGTAATTTTTCATTGTTTAAATTTTATTTTTGAATGCTATAGAAGTTACAAAAGATGTGCATTGAAATGGTTCTTTTCTTATTACTATATTTTCAAGTATAAGTGAATATTACTTTAGATTAAAATATTTGATTCATAACCCACATGGGGAATTTTATTTTATAATACTTTAAAATATATTCTTTTAACATTTTTCTCATTATAGATATATATGAAGTTGTTATCACCTGTTCACATATTTTTTTTGTTTACTACTAATTACTTTTCATGAAATTTTATTCGGTCATATGGACAACTAATTAAGCATGTGTATCATATTTCGTTTTTATTTTTTATTATAGCTCACTCTTTTTCTATTTATAGTTTATTGTATTCATATTTTAAGAGGTAACATGTATCAACTGCATGTTGAGTAAGGACATGCTTACACATTGCCTTCAGACTCCCAAAAGAATGAGTCTCTCTACCCAATTATACACAAATAAAATAAAGTATTCTCTCATTTAACATATTTACAACTTAACCTTTTACTTACCAAAACAATTAAATGATAGAATTATAATAACATGTCCTCAAATTAATGCTTTGCATATGTTTAATTAGTTTGATTTTATATATTTTTTATTAAAAAGTTAAATTTATAATGGTTATGAATATGTTGTTAATTAAGATGTAATGTGAATAAAACAAAAGGAAACTATTAGATTCTTATTGGTTATTGTATGTCTTAAAATTATGAAATACATATATATTAACATAGTTTATTAAATTAAATAGTTAATAATATTTAGCAAACATTGATTCATAATAAGCATCAAAACATTTAGTTTATGATATACTTATATTATCCAAAAATAATAATAAAAATTAAATAAATTATAACTTTATTTTATATTATTATTATTAATTCTAAAAAATTAATATATAATTTAAAAATAAAACATATCATAAGCATTTTAATCATAAAAATTCAATCACACTTTGCAAATATATTGGAAAAAAAAAATATCTAGCTTTTATACAATTTATTATACCTATTGTAAATAGATACTCAAATACCAATTTTAGAATTTACAAACATAACTACATTTTAGAACATGAGAAATATTTACTTTATTTTATTGTAAGTAGATACTCAAATACCAATTTTATAATTTACAAATATAATTATATTTTACAACATGAGAATGCATTACATAATTTATGCATTACATATGTTTAATTAGTTTTATTTTATATATTTTTTATTAAAAAGTTAAAGTTATAATGGTTATGAATGTGTTGTTAATTAAGATGTAATGTGAATAAAACAAAAGGAAACTATTAGATTCTTATTGGTAGTCTCTCTACTCAATTATACATAAAGAAAATAAATTATTCTCTCATTTAACATATTTACAACTTAACCTCTTACTTACCAAAACAATTAAATGATAAAATTATAATAACATGTCCTCAAATTTATGCATTACATATGTTTAATTAGTTTGATTTTATATATTTTTTATGAAAAAGTTAAAGTTATAATGGTTATGAATGTGTTGTTAATTAAGATGTAATGTGAATAAAACAAAAAGAAACTATTAGATTCTTATTGGTAATTGTATATCTTCAAATTATGAAATACATGTACATTAGCATAGTTTGTTAAATTAAATAGTTAATAATATTTAGCAAACATTGATTCATAATGTAACCACTGTCTTAGTTGTTGACAAATGGTTACATTATGGTTAAGAATGAATTAAGCATTATTTTTATTTTGTTGCAAATAGAATATTATGAAGAGAAATGAATTTTGGCATTGGAAAAAAAAAATTACTTCTGAAATTAGTTTCATGAGTAAAGACGGATGGTAAAAGTAAATTCAAGATCTGGAGTTAGTTGAATAGAAAAATAGTTCCACAGTTACCCAAATAAACTCTTGAATAAATAAGGAATTCCAAAGAGAGTTTGGGGTTCTATGTGAGGAAGAAAGAAAAGGAATCTATCATTCTTGAAAGTAAAAACCCTTGGAACAGGGATAATTTTAAGGATGGAAAATTATCTTGAAGTTTAAAAAATTGGTGAATCTCACTAGTCCCTAAAATGAAAACTATAAAATGTTTATTGATGTATTTGTAAAATTATTCAAATTTATAATGGACCGGACTGTCCCTAGATTCTCCTCCAGATTTCTTTGTTCAACGAAGACTCTGACTTGGAGCATGGGGGAGAGTTGCAGGACGTAATTTCCCAACTCGTGGAAGGGAGGAAACCAAAAGATATCAGTCGGATTTAAGTACAGATGAGTGGAATCTGTATTTTTGTTAGTAGTATAAATGACTAATGTCTTAATTTATTAGATGGAATATGTATCTCTGACAGTAGTTTAAATGATTGTTTTCTTATTTTATTAAATGGAATTCTGCATCTCTGACAGTAGTACAAACGATTGTATTCTTAATTTATTAAATGGAAGCTGTATCCCTGACGGAAGTATAAATAGAAATATTGTAGGCCTGAAATAACTTAGGTGTTTTAGTTTTAACAGACAGAAAATAAGTCTAGGATGAATTTACTTTGGTACTCTGTAATAGGGGTTTTAACTCTGTTTAGAAAAGAAAAAAAAAACAAACTACAATCTAACTAGCTAACCGAAGGACTGTTAGCCCAATATCTGTGACCAGATTCTTGGGCTGGTTGTCCTTCATAGTCTATGATAATTCATGGAAAATTCATGGTCCGGACACGCATTACAGATAAAGACTAGCATAACAGAATAAAAAAAAATGAAACACCAAGAAGCGAGCATATTCACATTGATAAAGTTCCTCATTAAGTGAATAGGAAAAATGCTAACAGGACATGTAAAGTTCACCATAGGAAAAGAGAAGATCAAAACCTCTGTGAGAATTATGTAAATAAGTATACATATAAATAAAAGCCATAAGTATACCCAATCTTTGCGAGGTAAAAGAACTATTTTTATTCATAGAGGAGAGATAGACGGCTACTGACGAAGAAAATTATTTTGCTTGCCATTCGAATACATCCATTTACTGAAAAAGAAAGGAACAAGAAACCAAAACAAATTTACAGTCCATGCATGTACAGGAAAGAAGATAGCATTCATAACAAGACAATTGTAAACGGTGGATTGTTATACATATATATACAAAAATGTTCACTGTAGACCAGTTTGAGGTAAACCAATACGGTGTAAATCTTGAAAGCGTAAACCAATACAGTGTAAATCTTGAAAGCATAAACCAACACAATGTTAATAATAATGATAGGGAAGTAAACCCCGAGCTTAATAATCATGACAATAGTTGAATAAGTCTATCGCAACTGTTCTTGAAGTATCGAGAACCAAGAGGGCATACACGGAAATTAGGCCTATGGCCAAATTAGAACGAGCCCTTTATACTAACTTTAGGTGCGGCAATTAAGAACCCTAAGCCACATAGTCATCAAAATTCTGGAAAAAAAATAATACTTCAACTTAAGACCATAGTGTTCACCAGTTGCTTACGACCAAGTAATAATCCCAAAACTCAGACAGGAGTACCTGTGGAATTAAGGGAAGTACCAGTCAGCCTTTGCCAAAACGGAAAATGCACCAATACAACTCGCGAGTGTACCAAACATTGAGTGCGGATGAAGAGGAACTTGTACCTATCATGCAGAAAATTGAAATTGAGTTAAAAACTCAAGCTGAGCTAAGGACTGAGACCCTATTCTTACATTTAACCAAGATTTCACAACTTTGAACAAGAAAATTTAGGAAAGATACTAGGGAGGATTCCAGAATAATACCAGTAGGTTTTTCTGAAAAAAGTTTGCAAGATATAGACTGAATTTTAGGAAGTCAAGCGAGAGGCAGAATCACGAGACAACGCATTAGTTTTAAACGCGGGCTTCAAATCAAAAGGGAGAAAATTCGATTTTGTCAATGCAATGCGAAATATTGGCAGAGTTAGTAGATAACTTACCATATCGCTCCAGCAGCAACAAACCAGAGTGTATCAACTAGCGGAGAGTGCGAAAATTCATAAGAGATGCCGGCCACCCCGAGCAGACACCATGAATGAGCTAATGTCATGCTTTGTATTGCTGTAATAATGACCATGTTAAATGATTAAAAAGGATAAAAGGAAAAGTTGTACGCTGCTAATAATGAATATTGATACCGACCATGGTGACATTTTGGTAGATATATTCTATGTGTTGGCAGATAGTAAAAAAGAATTTTATTTTTTTTTTTTTTTTTTTTTTTTTTACTGTTCAATGTTTTTAAGGGTCAAAGTGACAAGTGGTATGAAAGATGGTACAATTCTGGGACCCTATTGGGTCAACTAACATTATATTTTGTGTTACTAATGCATAGAGAGGGAGAGAGAGTGTTAAATGGAAAGAATAACAGGACAAACGAGAAGAACACCTTTGCAGCCACCACCTCAAAATTTTGGGGATACCCAACCTCAACAGGAGAGGAACCCCGAAATGTGGGTTCAGTTGGAAATGGAACATCATCAATAGACTAACAGGATGATTGAAGAACAATAGCACCAAACACGCATCTTGTTAACCACAGTGCAACAGCTGCAGGAGGAAATGGAGAGAGTATGAAATGATAATGCAAGGTTGATGCAGCAGTAGGAAAGAATTCTAAAAAGCCTCTCAGATAAGCAAAACCAAAGAATTCAGAAGCCTAGTGCTGATAGAAAATTTCAGGAAGGAGATGAACAGCAAATAGGAGATCAAGATGCAGGTCGAAAAGAAAAGAGTATGTCACAGCGAAGTAACCAAAATAAAAATTTTAATGAGGCTGAATTTTAAAATGAAACTGAGCAGAAGGAAAATAAAAGGCAAAAGATAGAGTTGTAGGGCGAATTTAGGAAGATAAAACCACCCACATTTGATGGAGAGAAAGATGAGGTAGTAGAGGCGTGGCTAATCAATATGAACAAGTATTTTTGGGTATATGATTATGAGAGTAGTCTTAAGGCACGGTTAGCTGTTTATTAGCTACAAGATAAAGCCACTCTATGGTGGGAAGAAGTGAAGAACATGCACGGAATAGAGGATCAAGATGTGACATGGGATAAGTTCCAACAGTACTTCAAAGATAAGTACCTGACAGAGCTCTTTTATGATTAAAAGGCTCGGGAATTCAATGATTTGAAACTCGAACAATTGACCATGGATGAGTTCATCACTAAGTTCACATCATTACTGCGTTACGTACCTTACTTAACATATGAGAAAGCTAAAGTACAAATATTCCTGAGCAACTTACCCATCCATATGAAGGAATGTATCGAATTTGTAAATCCCAAAACAATGGATGAGGCCATTAGGAAGGCTAGGATGTGCTATCAGCAAGCTAAAGCCAAAACAGACTAAGGAAAAGGGTGGCAGTCAAGGAAAGAAAACAAGAGTAGTGCTGGTTTTAAAAGAGGAAAAACCAATAATTTTAAAAACATAGCAAGGAACTCAGTTAGTAAGCAGTCCGGTAAGAATAATCAGAGGATACGGTGGCCTATGGAAGATAAAACTGTTGAGGCTTCTAGTAAACCTGAGCAACCTCAAAATCAGAGGCCACCTCTGCAGTGCTGGGGTTGTGGAGCAGCGCACTACTATCGAGACTGCCCACAGCGTACCCAAAATTAATGCAGCATTGGAAGATCGACAAGCTGATTTCCAACCTACAATGATAGAGCTAGAAGGTAAATTTTTATCCCAAACTATTTCTATTTTGGTAGATCCGAGAGCAAGTTTAAGTTATATAAGTCCTAAACTAGTAGAGATCTATAAATTGCAAATTCAAAAATTTAGAAAGACATGGTTAGTCCAGTTGGCTACTGGAGCCAAAAGAAAAGTTAGCGCCAAAATACCAGATTGTGCACTACAAATCAGTGGACAACAATTAATGGTAGATTTGAATATTTTTCCCTTGGGATCTTATGATGTGCTGCTTGGTATGGATTGGTTGCAGAAGCATTGGAATCTCATAGATTGAAAAGAGAAAATTATCTACTACAGAGATCAGAATGGCAATCGCCAAGAGATTCAGGGAATAAAGAAGCTTGTATAGTTGCGCCAAATTACAGCTTCCCAAATGGGAAAATATATAAGAAAATTATGTCAACTGTATGCTATACAAGTAGGATTATCTAATTCTAAAGAAAAAGCTGTCATGCTGGAAAATATACTTGTAGTACAGGAATTCAAGGATATATTTTCGGAAGAGATACCCGGATTGCCATCTAAACAAGATATAGACTTTACAATAGAATTGCTGCCAAGGGCATCACCAATTTCACGAGCATCCTATCATATGAGTGTGCCAGAATTGACTAAGTTGAAAATGCAACGTTAGGAATTATTAAACAAGGGATATATACGACCCCAGTGTATCTCCTGGGGAGCACCTGTACTATTCATCAAAAAGAAGGATGGAACTATGCGCATGTGCATGGATTACCAGTAGTTAAACAAGTTGATTGTTAAGAACCGATATCCCTTAGCACATATTGACGATCTATTTGATCAGGTAAGGGGAGCTACTGTATTATCAAAAATTGATTTCAAGTTGAGCTATCATCAAATAAAAATCAAAGATGAAGATATACATAAAATTTCCTTTCGCAAAAGGTATGGTCACTATGAATTTGTGGTATTACCTTTTGGACTGACAAATACACCAGCCACTTTCATGAGACTGATGCATAGCATCTTCCACCCTTATTTGGATAAATTTGTGTTAATTTTTATTGATGACATATTAGTTTATTCCAAAAATGTGGAGGAACACAAGGAACATTTGAGAGTGGTACTTGAAATGTTAAGGAAACATCAGTTATATGCAAAATTCAGTAAATGCGATTTCTTCAAGGAAGAAATCCAATATCTTGGAAATGTGATATCTGAAAAAGGTATAGCAATAGACCTGGAGAAAATCAGAACTATTATGGAATGGAAAGTGCCACAAAATGTGGCAGATATACGGTAATTTATGGGACTCGCTGGCTATTACCGGCGATTTATTAAAGGATTTTCAAAGATAGTTTTTCCTATTACATCTTTGCAAAGGAAGGGAAAAAATTTTAAATGGTCACAAGAATATCAGGATAGCATTGAAAAGCTGAAGCAATTATTAACATCAGCACCGGTGTTAAGTGTGGCTGATCTGAATAAGGAATTTGAGGTTTGCACAGACACATGCAAGGAGGGTGTTGGGGCAATTTTATCCCAAGAAGGAAAAGTAATTGCATATGAATCTTGTAAGTTAAAAGATCACGAGCAACATTATTCAGCCTATGATTTTGAGCTGACAGCAATCGTGCATGCCCTCCGGTATGGAGACATTATTTACTCGAGAAGAGATTTGTATTGAAGACCGACCATAGCACTCTAACCAGCTACTTCAAACAAGCTGATTTAAACTCCCGACAAGCAAGGTGGAATGCTTTCTTGAGCGAGTTTGACATTGATCTGCAGCATGTAAAAGGAAAAGAGAACAAGGTTGCAAATGCATTGATCAAAAAACTGCATAACATTTACAAGTTATATGTTAACCAATTTGAAAGAAGATTTCTAGATCAGATTAGAAAGGAAGCAGGCAAAGACCCTGAATACAAATTTATGTGGCAACAAGCACAGGAATCTAAAGAACAAGGAAGGGAGGGGGATTATGAAATTAACCAAGATGGATTGTTGGTTTTTAAGAAAAGGATATTCATTCCAAACAGAGTGGAACTAAAAACTTTGGTACTAGATGAATATTATAAAAGCAATTATGCAGGGCATCCTGGGTACTAAAAGATGCTGACAGCAATCAGAAAGGATTACTGTTGGCCGGGTATGAGGAAGAATATAGAAAACTACCTAACCTAGTGTTTAGAGTGCTAGCAAGTGAAAGTAGAACATCGACATCCGGTTGGATTAATGCAGCCCATACCAATTCCAGAATGGAAATGGGAGGTGATCTCATTAGATTTCATCACTGGAATACCCAAATCAAAACGTGGTAATGACTCCATAATGGTAGTTGTGGACTGATTAAGTAAATCAACACACTTCATACCTGTCCAGTCCACTTATAAGACAGTAGAGATAGCAGATCTATTTATGCGGGAGATCTTCAGACTACATGGCATTCCTAAGATATTTATCTCATATAGGGATGTAAAATTCACATCAGCCTTTTGGAAGGCACTTTTTACGGGTTTAGGAACTCAAGTTAATTTTTGTACTGCATATCATCCACAAACGGATGGAAAAACTGAACAAGTAAATCAAGAGCTGGAGGACATGCTAAGAATGTACGTCATGCAACAACCAACTAGGTGGGAGGAATATCTACACTTAGTGGAATTTGCATATAATAACGGTTATTAAGAATCATTGAAAATGAGTCCATTTGAAGCCCTATATGGGCAGCAGTGCAGAACTCCCATTAATTGGAGTAGTCTCGAGACCAAACTCATGCTAGGACCATACATGCTAGCAGAAATGGAATTAGAAGTGAAGAGAATTAGGAAAAATTTAAAGGCATCACAGGATAGGAAAAAAGTGTACATAGATAAAAAGAGATCATACCGTGAATATGAAGTGGGAGATCATGTGTATGTAAGAATTAAGCCAAAGAAGAGTACATTAAGATGGGAATCTTGTGCAAAGTTAACTCCCAGGTTTTGTGGTCCTTTCCAAATACTGGAAAGGGTGGGACTGGTGGCGTATCGCTTGGCTCTTCCTAGCCATATCCGGGTGCATAATTTTTTTCATGTGTCATTATTAAAATGATATGTTCATGATTCAAGACACATAATCCATTGGTAGAACATTCAGGTAGTGGTGAGCTTAATAGTTAAAAAAATAATATTATAATAAAGACTTATATAATTAATATGAGTCTATTGTGTGCAGGTAGAACCGGACGGAGAATTTCTGGTCAAGCCTCATAGTATAATCGACCGGAGGGAAATCATGCTCCAGAAATGAGCCATCGCCCAGGTGAAAGTGCAAAGGAAGCACTTTGAACCGGAGGAGGCCACCTGGGAGGATGAAATTTTTGTTCGTGAAGCTTATCCTGAGCATTTTGCTGAATTGGAATAAGAACACCGAGGACGGTGTTCTCTTCCAGAGGGGGAAAACTGTAACCACTGTCTTAGTTGCTCACAAATGGTTAGATTATGGTTAAGAATGAATTAAAAATTATTGTTATTTTGTTGCAAATAGAATATTATGAACAAAAATTAATGGTGGCATTGGAAGAAAAAATACTTGTGAAATTAGTTTCATGAGTAAATACTGATGGTAAAAGTAAATTCAAGATCCAGAGTTAGTTGAATAGAAAAATAGTTCCACAGTTACCCAAATAAACTCTGGAATAAATAAGAAATTATAAAGAGATTTTGGGGTTCTGTGTGAGGAAAAAAAAAGGAATCTGTCATTCTGGAAAGTAAAAACCCTTGGAAGGGAACTTTCAGAGAAGACTGTTGCACTAGAGTTGGAGAATTGGACCGGACTGTCCCGAGTTTCTCCTCCAAATTTCTATGTTCAATGAAGACTCTGACTTGGAGCACGGAGGAGAGTTGTAGGACGTAATTTCCCAACTCGTGGAAGGGAGGAAACCAAAAGCTATCAGTCGGATTTAAGTACAGATGAATGGAATCTATATTTTTGTTAGTAGTATAAATGACTAATGTCTTAATTTATTAGATGGAATTTTTATCTCTGACAGTAGTGTAAATGATTGTTTTCCTAGTTTATTAAATGGAATTCTGCATCACTGACAGTAGTACAAACGATTGTATTCTTAATTTATTAAATGGAAGTTATATCCCTGATGGAAGTATAAATAGAAATATTGTAGGGCCTGAAATAATTTAGGTGTTTCAGGTTTAACAGACAGAAAAGAAGTCTAGGATGAATTTACTTCGATACTCTGTAATATGGGTTTTAACTCTTTTTAGAAAAGAAAAAAAACAAACTACAATTTACCTAGCTAACCGAAGAACTGTTAGCCCAATATCTGTGACTAGATTCTTGGGCTGGTTGTCCTTCATAGTCTATGATAATTCATGGACAAGTCATGGTCCGGACACGCATTACAGATAAATACTACCATAAAAAAATAAAAAAAATGAAACACCAAGAAGCGAGCAGATTCACATTGATAAAGTTCCTCATTAAGTGAATAGGAAAAATGCTAACAGGACATGTAAAGTTCGCCATAGGAAAAGAGAAGATCAAAACCTCTGTGAGAATTGTGTAAATGAGTATACATATAAATAAAAGCCATAAGTATATCCAATCTCTGCGAGGTAAAAGAACTATTTTTAGTCATAGAGGAGAGATAGACAGCTACTAACGAAGAAAATTATTTTTCTCGCCATTCGAATACATCCATTTACTGAACAAAAAAGGAACAAGAAACTAGAACAAATTTACAGTCCATGCATGTACAGGAAAGAACATCGCATGCATAACAAGACAACTATAAACAATGTATTGTTATACATATATATACAAAAATGTTCACTGTAGACCAGTTTGAGGTAAACCAATACGGTGTAAATATTGAAAGCGTAAACCAATACAGTGTAAATCTTGAAAGCATAAACCAACATAGTGTTAATAACAATGACAGGGAAGTAAACCCCGAGCTTAATAATCATGACGATAGTTGAATAATTCTATCACAACTGTTCTTGAAGTATCGAGAAGCAAGAGGGCATACACGGAAATTAGGCCTGTGGCCGAATTAGAACGAGCCCTTTATACTAACTCTAGGTGCGGAAATTAAGAACCCTAAGCCACACAGTCATCAAAATTCTGGAAAAAAAATAATACTTCAACTTAATACCATAGTGTTCACCAGTCGCTTACGACCAAGGAATAATCCCAAAACTTAGACAGGAGTACCTATGGAATTAAGGGAAGTACTGGTCAGCCTTTGCCAAAACGGAAAATGCACCAATACAACTCGCGAGTGTACCAAACGTTGAGTGCAGATGAAGAGAAACTTGTAACTTTTGTGAAAAACATAAAAATTGAGTTAAAAAATCGAGCTGAGCTAAGGACTGAGACCCTATTATTACATTCAACCAAGATTTCACAACTTTGAACAAGAAAATTTAGGAAAGATACTTGAGAGGATTCCAGAATAATACCTGTTGGTTTGTCTGAAAAACATTTGCAAGATATATACTGAATCATAGGAATTCAATGGAGAGGCAGAATCACGAGACAACATTAGTTTTAAACGCGGGCTTCAAATCAAAAGGGAGAAAAATCGATTTTGTCAATGGAATGCGAACTAGTGGCAGAGTTAGTAGATATCTTACGATATCGCTCCAGCAGCAACACACCAGAGTGTATCATCTAGCAGAGAGCACAAAAACGCATAAGAGATGCCATCCGCCTTGACCAGAGACCATGAACGAGCAGAGGCCATGAACCAGAAAACTAGAAGGAGAAACTCTGCGGTGGTAGAGAGGGTTCTAGAACCCATCCCGGAGGAATGCGAATGAGCCGAAATGGTTACGGGCTCGATAGTCATTAGCTAAACCCTAACGAGTTCTCACCATTTGATCAATTCTAAGATCAACGACTTATAAACAGCCAAGTTCCATTCCATCAATTTAATTGCGTGCCAGTTGCCAAAGGATTCGCAACCGGGACAATTGGTACATAAAAGTACCTCTTGATAACGATGAAATAAATGCCAATAACATTGACAGGTAAGAGTTTCATGACATGAATTAAAATGCCTATAAACCATAGATAATGATCAGAGATTATATAACGTAAAGTCAAGGTCTAGAAATATGCAACACTCATATTAAAAAAAACGAGAACCATTGTATGTTAATAATCGCCTTGTTGTAATAACCAATGTATGTTAATATCATGCTCCGTATTGTTGTAATAGTCACCTTGTTAAATGATTAAAAAGGGTAAAAAGAAAAGATGTACGCTGCTAATAATGAATATTGATACCGACCATGGTGACATTTTAGTAGATATATTCTATTTGTTGGCAGATAGTAAAAAAGATTTTTTTTTTGTTTTTACTGTTCAATGTTTTTAAGGGTGAAAGTGACACATAATAAGCATCAAAACATTTAGCTTATAATATACTTATATTATCCAATAATAATAATAATAAATAAATAAATTATAACTTTATTTTATATTTTTATTATTATTTATTGTAAAAAATTAATATATAATTTTAAAATAAAACATATCACAAGCATTTTAATCATAAAAATTCAATCACACTTTGCAAAAATATTTGAAAAAAAAAAAAATATATATATATATATATATATATATATATATATATATATATATATATATATATATATTTAGTTTTTGTACAATTGATTATACCTATTGTAAATAGATACTCAAATACCAATTTTATAATTTACAAACATAACTACATTTTACAATATGAGAAATATTTACTTTATTTTATTGTAAATAAACACTCAAATACCAATTTTATGATTTACAAATATAACTATATTTTACAACATGAGAAATATTTACTTTTTATGATTTACAAATATAACTGCATTTTACAACATGAGAAATATTTACTTTATTTTCAACATATAATTAATTTTATACCAAATACATAAATATCTTTCTCATAATTTATAAATGAAATAGCGGGTGATTAAAATTTTTAATTATTCTTTATTTTAAATATTAAAATAATAAACATATAATTATAATATTTCCAAAATAATTAGTAACATTCTTCAAAATTTAAAGCATATTCAATACTAAATGATACGCTCTCTAAAATGGTAAGTTGAATATCTAATCTGACATGGTCAACGCAACCAAATGTTTTATTTAAGATATTATAATGGTTACAAAATAAAGAAAATTTCCTTATAGAGAAAAATAAATAAAATCAAACCCAACACTGTTTGAACAATTTGAGAGATTATGTAGTACCCCAATTTGTGTGTTGAATTTTTAAAAGTTAGATAGTTGAACTTTAATCCTAAGGGGTTGGACCCTTAGGGATAAGTATGGTGTGAATGTAATTGCATATTTTATTTGAAGAAATAAATAAAATGATTGTGCATTTTGACCAAGATGAGAATTAGAGATCACTTGCCAAATCCATGAGGATGGATAAGGCAACAAATCCCCAAAATCTTTCAAAAAAAAAATCCTTGAAAGAATTAATTTAGATTTAAGGAGGAATCTAAATTTCCCCAATGAAGAGGAGTAGTTGGGAAGAGGTAAGAAAAGATGGAAAAGCTGAGGAAAAGCATAAAACAGCTTTAAAGATTCCAAAAATGGGAAGCCTAGGCTAAACAGGAAAGAAAGCATCCTGCTATTCTGGACGCAGAATTAGAAACATGCTTTGGGGAAATATGAGCTTAAATAAGCTGCTCCTAGGAAGATCAGAGGTTGATCTCTTCTAGGAGGTGATCTCTGCTCGGGGGTGAGTCCTGGGAGACAAAGAGGACTCTAAGGTTGGGAGGTTGGTCACTTGCAGTTGTGGTATGTTCTGAAATTTTTGTTACTTTGTCTTATGATAGTATGAATTGGCTACATATAAAATCGAATTTTATTAATCTGATTTATTTTAGTAATACATTTACCAGAATCCATCTTAAGGCTTTCACCTTCCAGATTCTGGTTAGTTGTAGACCATAAATCCATAGAGTAGAGACCCCAGAAACTCTAAACCAAGGTCGGTTTAAATCTGGAGTTACTTAATCTCCACGGATAATTCTATAATTTCTGAGTTCATGTAGATACAAAGCAAGGTTACATGCTCATAAGTATAGTAGAAAAATAGTGTAGCAGAACTGAGAAAAAAAAATAGAGTAAAGACATTAAAGGATAACATCTGAAATTCTTCTAGAAAAAAAAAAAGTACTTCTATTCTATAAGAGTCTTATAGCATTCATAGCCATTATAGAGTATAGTGCATTTTAAATTTCATCTCTAACCCTTGAATTAAGTATTATGGTAAGGGATGAAATCTATGCTGAATGTACACCATCACATGAACTATCGAATATACGTATGTGGATTTAATAAAATTATATATATGAAAAAAAAAAAAAAAAGGGATCGAAAACTAACACTAATATGTCCTTTGAACATTGACAAAAAACTGAGTTATACTTATATAGAGGAAGTATATATGTCAAGAAAGGGATATAAACACTAACCATATATGTATGAACCATATATGCCAATATAAATACGAGTCTGTCATGTTGTAATGAATTACATATACGATTCCTGCAGCTAGTGGAACAAGCGTACAGTCCAATTTTATTAATGCGGGTAGGTTATCAAAACAACAACTATATAAAGGCCGAGAGTGAAACAACTATCTCGTTCCATATTTCATACACATGCCGAAAGCTAATAATAACTCGTTTCACTAGTTCTTGCAATATATATATATGTGAGTAAACTCAGAAAAAAATCTAAGTACCGAGAGATAACATAACCGCTTATGTTAATAGCAAGTTCAGAGGAAAGTGTTAAATGAAAAGATTGTTATGCAAATCATATAGGGCTTATTTGTGTTATGGTCTAATTAGATTTATGAAGACGACGTATAAAGAAAGTCAACCAAACGTAATTCTTCTATCAAACCACCATAATCAAGGCCGCGACATTGACGAGCCTGTTATACATTAGATGATCCGAGACCAAACTGTGAACTAATGCGTCCAAAGCAATGGCCGACAACAGCACTCCTCGTTGTGTATGAGCTGCATGCAAACGACTTCAACAAGTTTTATATGTCAAAGGTATTATGTTAAAAACTCCCGGGGCAGCGTGACCCACGCTGGGGAGGTATTCTATCAGCCTAAAAACAATAGGATTAAACGTGTTGAACTTGGACGACCGATATAACATTGTGGTACCCTTTCCACATATTATTCATCAATACTACCGCCAGTAAATCTAAAAGCAAACTATTGATGTAGTTAGAAACCGACGAGTCAGAAAACATTTGACTCTCGCATACCTTTGATGGTGGGTAAAGTTCCCACCCCTGCGTCGTGCTGACAGAAGCCACAGCGAAATGTGAAAACATACAAGGTGCGAGGGAATTGAACGCTGGCTGTGTATCGACCGGCAAATCTGGGTGCGGAGCAACCTAAGATCCCGCACTCGGACGTTAGCCATCGGAAGTGCCTGCAAATGTTCATCACATGTAATACGTAGTAAACGCAGAAACAATAACTTCAGGAACCAAAACATTCACAAGTTGCAGGGCTAGGGTACTTCCGAACGAAATTGCAAAACTATGGTAAGAATAGAATAAAGATTCAAAACGCGCCAAGAAGGTCAGGGTAGATCTCTGCCCCAGTGAGCAGACGGAGACACCGATCTCCTGCCCTCTCTGCGCAACAACAATAGATGATTAGATGTTGTATCGTCCAAAAGAAACGAAGGGAGAATATGCAGGCGTAAGGAAATATAAGACGAGGGGAGTAAGCGATACCAAACCTTAAACCTCCCTGCACCTGATTTCCCTCACTACGTAGCTGAAGGAGCCGAAGGAAGACAAGCATAATCTCCGAAGGAGAAAAAAAAAAACAAGACAAAGGATCTGGTAAGTAGATCGACCCAAGTGTCTCTAGTTAAAAGCACACTCGAAACCCTAAATTCATCTGGACGAAAAACTTCAGAAAATCCCGAGGTGGGTTGAGCCAACGCAGCACGTCTGCCGGAGGGTACCAAGTGGTGTTAAAGGACGCAGAGGAGGTAAGGCCTCTTAGGCACGTAGGTGCAGAATTAAACCTAGATCGAACAACTGCCAGAGGCAGCGCTCAGTACCCCAGTACTCTCACCAGCCGAACTGACAGTTGCAATCCACCCGTCGAGTTCTTGCTGGACAAGGTTGAGGTACACCGCCGTTGGCTACCTTCCTCCCACGATCGAGACGCTTCTCCTGCACACTAAAACCAGCGAAATATCTTAACCCAACTCACACATCAACTTAGCTGAACCGAACCCTGTGTTTGGCGGTTCATGCAATCCATACCCAGTACGAGGGTGGAGTACTCTGCATATGGGATCACGACGCGTGTGTGTGCCGGTTTCAAATCAGAAACAGATATAGTGCAAATCTGTCGCGAGATGAGCTGAGTCCAGAGTTCACAGGGTTACGCCAACGCCGCGGCAAATCCGGAAACCAAATAGAACAGGTATACCTTCATACACAAACGACGATTCGGGTTAGACCCGGGTTACGAAGGTTCCAAATTACATATATGCATATCAGAGAGTTGAACGCTGAAACCATACAACAGTCAACCTACACGTGTATCTATATATGGCGTTAAATTGATTATTCACTATGTATTACAGGCCAATGGATGATTCATTTTATTCACCATTAAAGCTAACCTAAAAGATATAATCAGTTTTCCAAAGCATAGGGATATGTGTGGTGTGTAGGAAAGGTATGCCGGGTTTAAAATATACGAGCGCGCGCCCTCCAATTAGGGTTAACAAGGTAAATGTATACATATGGGGTATATGTATATACGGTTTAAGAATTGGGGTATGCGCATTCAAATATCATGTTATCCAAAGAAAAATATAGATGTGGTATATATAATTATACATATGATATTTATTATATATAAGTGGTTGATATAATTGTATATCGGTATATGTATTGACCTATATGTGAGATAAATGGTATAAGGAATAAATGTATAGAGGGGCCTTAAGAGAGGCATAGGATTGTATGTTCATGGGGGTACTGTCAACGTTGAAAATATTAAATGTTGTTAAAAATGTGATAGTGGAAAAGAGAAAAGAAAAAAAAGGGTGCACTTTATATATATATATATAGATTTTATATATGGTGTAAATATATATGACATATAACTATATGAATTCAAAAATATGGTCAAGGGATAGAACATCTATAGATATAGATGTTTTATATATATATATATATATATATATATAGATGCATTATGTGGGTATGCCCAGAAAGCCTATGCTTATATTATGTCTAAAATTAATATCGCATGATAACACCAAGGAGTATGGATGTTAGATGTATAGTGTGGTAAAGTATACCGGGGAAGTATTTGATGCTTATAGGAAGGGATAGTGGGAAAGAAAGCCTGAAGTGATATGAAATACTAGGTGAGTAAAGGAAATTTTTAACCAGAAAAAGGTAAAAGTTAACTCCTTACTCCAACAACTAGGTAAACGAAACCCCGTATATAGGGAAAATAAAAAATAAAAAATTCTTGAACTAGAGGTGTTACAAATGGTATCGGAGCCCAGTTACAACAAATTGGGCTGTCAATTTTGTGCTCACTACTTATTGCATATTTTGTTTTTTTTAAGTTTTATAAACTTTTGCTAATCTGTATTGTAAGTGTGTACAGTTGAAATGGCTGAAGGTGAAGGGATTTATGTGGATCTGCGGGATGAGTTTGCTACTCCAGATCCCAATGCCCCGGTAATGGCTATGTTGCACAGGCTGCAACGAGAATTGGCTGAACTGAGAAGTCAGAATGACATGTTGTCATCGACTGATGGATAGGAAAAATGCATCGAGAGAACTAGCACCCTCTAAGGTGGTTCAAGAAGGTTCGGAAAGAAAGATGTTGTTTGAGTCGATGATGATGATAACTGGCTTTAGACAGCAAAATAAATGAAAAAGAGAATTGGGGAGGAAATTAGAAGATCAAACCTCCACTCCTATGATGGGGAGGGAAGGAAGAGGATGCTGAAGCTTGGTTGCTGAACATGATCAAGTATTTCCAAGTATATGAATATGAGAGCAATCTGAAGGCCAGATTAGCTGTGTATCAGCTAAATGGAAAGGCTACACTGTGGTGGGAAGAGACAAAGATGGTGCATGCCATTGATGAAAATACAGTTACTTGGGAAGATTTCCAGGTTAAGTTCAAAAATCACTACTTGAATGAGCGTTACTATGACGACAAAGCTAAAGAATTTCATGAACTTAGACTAGGACAGCTCACCATCGATGAGTTTGTCACAAAGTTTACTAATTTACTGAGGTATGTCCCTTACATTAGGGAAGAAAAGGCAAAAGTGAAGAGGTTTTTAAATTGTTTACCTACTGTGTACAAGGAGAAAATTGAGTTTGACAACCCAAAAACAATGGATGAAGCTATTAGAAAAGCCAGATTATGCTACCAGCAGTTTAAAGGTAAGGCTGAACAAGGGAAGAGCTGGCTGAACAAGGGTGAGTTCAAAGGTAAAAGACCAAAACCAGCATACCTAAGAAATTTTGGAAGAGATCATCAGCGGAAAAAATTCAATAAGCCAAAAGAAAGTCAAACTACTCAGTCCCAAGTGGCTTCAAAACCAGTAGAAGGGAACAATAAAAAGGAAGGGACAGTCAGAATGAAGGAACCTCTGAAATGTTGGGGCTGTGGAGAACCCCATATGATGAGGGACTGCCCCCATCGAAATATACACATGATCAGCAGAGAGCGAGAGGCAACAATAGTAAATGACATAGCCAGAAATATACCAACTATCAGTGCAGCCTTGGAAAATCGGCAAGAAGAACATCAAGCAACCATGGTGGAAATGGAGGGTAAGATTTCTGACCTACCTGTTACTGTTTTGATTGATCTAGGTGCTTCTTTAAGTTACATTAGTCCTGGAATTGTAGAAAAATGTAAAATTAAACCTGAAAAATTTCAGCAGTCATGGTTGGTACAGCTGGCCACTGGAACTAAGAGAAAAGTCACACATAAGCTGCCCAAAACAGCAATACAATTAAATGGGTTTCCAACAGAAGTAAATCTGAACATATTTCCATTAGGATCCTATGATCTGCTGATAGGAATGGATTGGCTAGAAAAGAAGAAAGCTCTGATGAACTGCTGGGATAAAACCCTGCATTGTGTGGATGAAGAAGGGAAACCTTTTACACTAAAAGGGAAACCAAAATCCATTTCAGTAAGACAAATATCAGCCTTACAATTGAAAAGAACAGCTCGAAAGGGATACCAAGTCTATGCAGTACATGTGGAAGAAGTAGAACAGAGAACTGAAGAAAATCTGCTGAGTAAAGTACCAGTGGTAAGGGATTTTAAAGAAGTTTTCCCATAGGAGATTCCTCATCTTCCCCCCAAACGAGAAATTGACTTTTCTGTAGATTTGGTGCCAGGATCCACACCTGTTTCCCGAGCCCCCTATCGAATGAGTCCACCTGAACTCATGGAGCTGAAGATGCAACTGCAAGAATTATTAGATAAAGGATACATTAGAACGAGTGTGTCTCCATGGGGAGCACCGGTCTTATTTGTGAAAAAAAAGGATGGAACTTTTAGGATGTGTATTTATTATCGTCAACTGAACAAGTTGACCATTAAGAATAGATATCCACTTCCTAGAATTGATGATCTTTTTGATCAAGTGAGAGGAGCTTCAGTCTTTTCCAAGATAGACCTAAGGACTGGGTATCACCAGCTCAGAATTAAAGAAGAAGACATCAGCAAAACAACATTTCGAACCAGGTATGGGCATTACGAATTTGTAGTCCTACCTTTTGGTTTGAGGAATGCCCCTGCCACATTTATGTGTCTGATGAATAGTGTGTTGAATAAGTATTTGGATAAATTTGTTCTATTGTTCATAGATGATATCTTAGTTTACTCCAAAAATGAGGATGAACATAAGGAACATCTGAGAATAGTGTTGCATACTTTAAAAGAAAACTAGCTATATGCCAAGTTCAGCAAATGTGAATTTTATAAAGATAAAATTCAATATCTGGGTCATATTATTTCTGAAAAAGGGTTGGAAGTTGACCCTGAAAAGATAAAAGCCATTAAAGAATGGCCAGTCCCCACTGATGTCTCAGCAGTAAGATCATTTATGGGAATTGCAGGCTATTATCGCAGATTTGTGGAGAGATTTTCTGCTATAGAAAATCCCATAACCTCATTACAAAAGAAGGGTGTTAAGTTCGTGTGGACTGAGAAATGTCAAAACAATTTCGAACAATTAAAACAAAAACTTATTTCAGCTCCTATATTAAAAATTGCTGATCGTAATAAAGAGTTTGTGGTATGTACAGATGCTTGCAGAGAGGGGCTAGGAGGAGTCCTATTGCAGGAAAATTCAGTTATTGCCTATGAATCTAGAAAACTGAAAACTCATGAACAGAATTACAGTGCATATGATTTAGAATTTGCAGCTGTTATCCATGCTCTAAAAATGTGGCGGCATTATCTTCTAGGGAAAAAGTTCACATTGATGACTGATCATATCAGCCTCAAATACTTCTTTTCCCAAACTGACCTGAATGCAAGACAAGCCAGATGGCTGTCTTTTTTAAGTGAATTTGATATGGATATAAAGCATATCAAGGGGATGGAGAATAAAGTTGCTGATGCATTAAGTAGAAATTCTTGTCAAAATTTAAACAGTATGGGGAGCAGTGCCCATATGGAGGTAGAGGAGTTGGTGGGAAAAGCAGCAACTCAAGATCCCAACTATGAAGCACTCTTGGTGAAACTACAGACAAGGGATAAAACTGACTTTACTCAAAATCAAAAAGGGCTATTATATTACAAAAACAGGTTGTATATTCCTAATGTAGAGTCATTAAAAAGGGAAATTTTGGATGAATATCACAAACAGCCCTATGCAGGACATCCAGGATACCAAAAGATGTTAACAGCCTTGAAGAAGAAGTTGTTCTGCCCAGGAATGAAAAGAGATGTGGCAGAGTATTTAAGTAGATGTATGGAATGTCAGTTAGTTAAAGTTGAGCATCAACATCCAGCAGGTCTTCTAAACCCTTTGCCAATTGCAGAATGGAAATGGGACACAGTTTCCATGGATTTTATAACAGGACTACCTAAAACCAAATATCAACATGATTCTGTAATGGTGGTAGTAGACACTTTAACCAAAGCTGCCCACTTTATACCAGTGAAATCTACTTTCGGAACAGCTCAAGTAGCAAATGTTTTTCTGAAGGAGATAGTAAGGCTTCATGGAGTTCCCAAAGTAATTGTTTCAGATCGAGATGCTAAGTTTACAGCAGCATTCTGGAAAGGATTGTTTGGAGGGATGGGTACTAAGCTGAATTTTAGTACTGCCTATCACCCTCAAACTGACGGGAAAACAGAAAGAACGAATCAAATTTTAGAGGATATGTTGAGAATGTACGTGATGGATAGACCATCAAAGTGGGAGGAATATCTGCATTTAGCTGAATTTTCCTATAATAACAGTTACCAATCTTCTATTAAGATGAGTTCGTTTGAAACACTCTATGGGAGAAAGTGCCGTACTCCCTTGAGCTGGAGTCAACCAGAGGATAAGCTGGTGTTGGGACCAGATGCGCTACAAGAGATGGAAAGAATTGTCAAACAGATACAAAGAAATATTAAAATAGCACAAGATCGCCAGAAAAGCTATGCTGATAAGAAAAGAGTGCACCGAGAATTTAAAGAAGGGGATCATGTGTATTTACGCATCAAACCCTAAAAGAGCACACTTTATGCTGGAAGTTGTGCAAAACTTGCACCTAGATATTGTGGGCCTTTTGAAATTTTAGAAAGGGTGGGACCAGTGGCTTACAAGCTGGCCTTACCACCCCATGTTAAAGTGCATGATGTGTTTCATATTTCATTACTAAAAAGATATGTGCATGATGCTTCTCACATAGTTGATTGGAATGTTATACAGGTGGAACCAGAAGGGGAGTTTCTGCCAGAACCGCTTCAAATATTGGAGCGGGAAGAAATTGAATTGAGAAACAGAACAGTGGCCAGAGTAAAAGTGCAGTGGAAGCACTTTACTGCTGAAGAAGCTACCTGGGAAAGGGAAGCTGAAATGATGGAGAAATATCCATTTTTGTTTAAGTGAACTCTAGAAGTTGAGTAACAACACCGAGGACGGTGTTTATTTTCAGAGGGGGAATATGTAATACCCCCAATTTGTGTGTTGAATTTTTAAAAGTTAGACAGTTGAAATTTAATCCTAAGGGGGTGGACCCCAAGGGATAAGTATGGTGTGAATGTAATTGAATATTTTATTTGAGGAAATAAATAAAATGATTGTGCATTTTGACCAAGATGAGAATTAGAGATCACTTGGCAAATCCATGAGGATGGACAAGGCAACAAATCCCCAAAATCTTTCAAAAAAAAAAATCCTTGAAAGAATTAATTTAGATTTAAGGAGGAATCTAAATTTTCCCAATGAAGAGGAGTAGTTGGGAAGAGGTAAGAAAAGCTGGAAAAGCTGAGGAAAAGCATAAAACAGCTTTAAAGATTCCCAAAATGGGAAGCCTAGGCTAAACAGGAAAGAAAGCATCCTGCTATTCTGGACGCAGAATTAGAAACATGCTTTGGGGAAATATGAGCTTAAATAAGATACTCCTAAGAAGATCAGAGGTTGGTCTGTTCTGGGAGTTGATCTCAGCTCGGGGGTGAGTCCTGGGAAACAAAGAGGACTCTATGGTTGGGAGGTTGGTCATTTGCAATTGTGGTATGTTCTGAAATTCTTGTTATTTTGTTTTATGATAGTATGAATTGGCTACATATAAAATCAAATTTAATGGTATGATTGATTTTAGTACTACATTTACCAGATTCCATCCTAAGGCTTTCACCTTCCAGATTCTGGTTAGTTGTAGACCATAAATCCATAGAGTAGAAACCCCAGAAACTCTAAACCAAGGTCGGTTTAAATCTGAAGTTACTTAGTCTCCACAGATAATTAAATATTTTCTTGTTTCATGTAGATACAAGGTGATATTATATGCTCATTAGTATAATAGAAAAATATTGTAGCAGAACTGAGGTAAAGAAAGTAAAGACATTAGAATATGGAATTCGAAATTCTCTAGATAAAGAAGTAATTCTACTCTATAGGAATATTATGGCATTCATAGCAATTATAGGGTATATTGCATTTTAAATTCACCTCTAACCCTTGAAATAAATATTATGGCAATGGATTTAATCTATGATGAATGTACACCATTAAAGGAGCTATCGAATACATGTAGATGCATTTAATAAAATTATATATATGAAACAAAACAAAAAAGGGATCAAAAACTAACACTAATAGTTCCTTTGAACATTGACAAAAAACTGAGTTATACTTATATAGAGGAAGTATATATGTCAAGAAAGGGATATAAACACTAACCATATATGTATGAACCATATATGCCAATATAAATACGAGTCTGTCATGTTGTAATGAATTACATATACGATTCCTGCAGCTAGTGGAACAAGCGTACAGTCCAATTTTATTAATGCGGGTAGGTTATCAAAACAACAACTATATAAAGGCCGAGAGCGAAACAACTATCTCGTTCCATATTTCATACACATGCCGAAAGCTAATAATAACTCGTTTCACTAGTTCTTGCAATATATATATATATGCGAGTAAACTCAGAAAAAAATCTAAGTACCGAGAGATAACATAACCGCTTATGTTAATAGCAAGTTCAGAGGAAAGTGTTAAATGAAAAGATTGTTATGCAAATCATATAGGGCTTATTTGTGTTATGGTCTAATTAGATTTATGAAGACGACGCATAAAGAAAGTCAACCAAACGTAATTCTTCTGTCAAACCACCATAATCAAGGCCGCAACATTGACGAGCCTGTTATACATTAGATGATCCGAGACCAAACTGTGAACTAATGCGTCCAAAGCAATGGCCGACAACAGCACTCCTCGTTGTGTATGAGCTGCATGCAAACGACTTCAACAAGTTTTATATGTCAAAGGTATTATGTTAAAAACTCCCGAGGCAGCGTGACCCACAATGGGGAGGTATTCTATCAGCCTAAAAACAATAGGATTAAATGTGTTGAACTTGGACAACCGATATAACATTGCGGTACCCTTTCCACATATTATTCATCAATACTACCGCCAGTAAATCTAAAAGCAAACTATTGATGTAGTTAGAAACCGACCAGTCAGAAAACATTTGACTCTCGCATACCTTTGATGGTGGGTAAAGTTCCCACCCCTGCGTCGTGCTGACAGAAGCCACAGCGAAATGTGAAAACATACAAGGTGCGAGGGAATTGAACGCTGGCTGTGTATCGACCGACAAATCTGGGTGCGGAGCAACCTAAGATCCTGCACTTGGACGTTATCCATCGGAAGTGCCGGCAAATGTTCATCACATGTAATACGTAGTAAACGCAGAAACAATAACTTCAGGAACCAAAACATTCACAAGTTGCACGGCTAGGGTACTTCCGAACGAAATTGCAAAACTGTGGTAAGAATAGAATAAAGATTCAAAACGCGCCAAGGAGGTCAGGGTAGATCTCCTGCCCTCTCTGCGCAACAACAATAGATGATTAGATGTTGTATCGTCCAAAAGAAACGAAGGGAGAATATGCAGGCGTAAGGAAATATAAGACGAGGGGAGTAAGCGATACCAAACCTTAAACCTCCCTGCACCTGATTTCCCTCACTACGTAGCTGAAGGAGCCGAAGGAAGACAAGCATAATCTCCGAAGGAGAAAAAAAAAAACAAGACAAAGGATCTGGTAAGTAGATCGACCCAAGTGTCTCTAGTTAAAAGCACACTCGAAACCCTAAATTCATCTGGACGAAAAACTTCAGAAAATCCCGAGGTGGGTTGAGCCAACGCAGCACGTCTGCCGGAGGGTACCAAGTGGTGTTAAAGGGCATGAGGAGTGTTGAGCTATGCACGTAGGTGCTGAATTAAACCTAGAACAGTGAAGTGCGGAGGCATGCCTTTCGATACCCCGGTACTCTCACAGCCCAGCCCGGCAGGTTGCAATCCACCGTGAGGTTCTTGTGGACAAGGTGAGAATCTGTGGCGCGGCCCGGGCTACCTTCCTCCCACGATCGAGATGCTGCTCCTGCACACTAAAACCAGCGAAATATCTTAACCCAACTCACACGTCAACTTAGCTGAACCGAACCCTGTGTTTGGCGGTTCATGCAATCCATACCCAGTACGAGGGTGGAGTACTCTGCGTATGGGATCACGACGCGTGTGTGTGCCGGTTTCAAATCAGAAACAGATATAGTGCAAATCTGTCGCGAGGTGAGCTGAGTCCAGAGTTCACAGGGTTACGCCAACAACGCGGCAAATCCGAAAACCAAATGGAACGGGTATACCTTCATACACAAACGACGATTCGGGTTAGACCCGGGTTACGAAGGTTCCAAATTACATATATGCACATAAAAGAGTTGAACGCTGAAACCATACAACAGTCAACCTACACGTGTATCTATATATGGCGTTAAATTGATTATTCGCTATGTATTACAGGCCAATGGATGATTCATTTTATTCACCATTAAAGCTAACCTAAAAGATATAATCGGTTTTCCAAAGGATAGGGATATGCGTGGTGTGTAGGAAAGGTATGCCGGGTTTAAAATATACGAGTGCACGCCCTCCAATTAGGGTTAACAAGGTAAATGTATACATATGGGGTATATGTATATACGGTTTAAGAATTGGGGTATGCGCATTCAAAGATCATGTTATCCAAAGAAAAATATAGATGTGGTATATATAATTATACATATGATATTTATTATATATAAGTGGTTGATATAATTGTATATCGGTATATGTATTGACCTATATGTGAGATAAATGGTATAAGGAATAAATGTATATAGGGGCCTTAAGAGAGGCATAGGATTGTATGTTCATGGGGGTACTGTCAACGTTGAAAATATTAAATGTTGTTAAAAATGTGATAGTGGAAAAGAGAAAAGAAAAAAAGGGTGCACTTTATATATATATATAGATTTTATATATGGTGTAAATATATATGACATATAACTATATGAATTCAAAAATATGGTCAAGGGATAGGACATCTATAGATATAGATGTTTTATATATATATATATACATGCATTATGTGGGTATTCCCAGAAAGCCTATGCTTATATTATGTCTAAAATTAATATCGCATGATAACACTAAGGAGTATGGATGTTAGATGTATAGTGTGGTAAAGTATACCGGGGAAGTATTTGATGCTTATAGGAAGGGATAGTGGGAAAGAAAGCCTGAAGTGATATGAAATACTAGGTGAGTAAAGGAAATTTTTAACCAGAAAAAGGTAAAAGTTAACTCCTTACTCCAACAACCAGGTAAGCGAAACCCCGTATATAGGGAAAAATAAAAAATAAAAAAATTCTTGAACTAGAGGTGTTACAGATTAGTTGTTTTTGCAACCAGTTGGAGTGGTCCGTGGAACATTGTTTCAACTAATTGGAGTGGTCTGTTCAGCTCAGAAAAGGAAGAGCTGGTTGAAAGATGTGGCTCAAGATAGGAGATATTTTTAACATAATCCAGCCATACACAAACACTCTAATTAAAATGTTCGACGTGTAACACAAAATTTATAATGAAAATGCTGCACGTCTACAAAATTGAAATATGAACGTTGGAGCGGTCAATTACTGAAACTTTACCATTAGAAACCAAAAGATGCACAAAAAAATCGCAAATGTCGATCCTGAAGTCGAAAGGCAATTTCGAAATTTGAATTTCATCTAGTTGTTTCCTGTCAGAATATGCAAAAAAGCTTGTGGTGAAAAAAACAGCCTCAAGTTGAAATGCAATTTAAATTTCATTGTGGTTTAGATATGTCTCTCCACATCTCTCCCACGCCATTTTAAATTTGAATTTCTTCTAGTTGTTTCTGTTAGATATGTCTCTCCACTTCATTCCCAAGCAGCTTCCTACACTCTCTGTTTATATGTGTGCAGTGGGAAGAGTCTGTGTTAGGTTGTGTTTGGTAGCGGCAACGAGAACACTAGACCATTGAGGATTTCTTTTGAATAAGGATGTTACACCGCTTGAGAGGTAACATAGAGTTCCAAGTTTTCACCATTTCAGACAGTTGTATGGACAAACCGTGAGCTGCAATCAATGCTATTAAGGTAAGCACAAGTTTCCTATGATATTGTCGTTTTTACACGCTTCACTAAATTTATTTTGAAATTGAAGGATATATTTCATTGATTTTTTTGAAGTTGAAGGATACAGTTAAAGATTTCAGTGTTCAAATAGTCCTTATACACTTCACTGAATTTTTTTTGAAATTTATGGATATATTTCAATGAATTTTTTATGTTGAAGGATATACTTGAAGATTTCAGCGTTGAAATAGTTCTTTATAATTTTAAAGGTAAAGAGTTACAAAGATTTTTGAATTAAATTTATTAGGTTAATTTCATATAACAAATTTATGTTTACAAAGATGTTTCTAATTAGTGTTAATAACACCATACTTAGATTTATGTTTGCATACTCCACTTCTTATCTAGGCGATGCTTCTGTTTACATATGAATATGGGAACCCATCATTTCTTGGCTTTTATGTTTCATTGATTTTTCATTGGTTCCCTAAATGTGAAAGTTTATTAGGGAAACGACCGCCGTACTTTACCTGTTAGGATATAGAGGGATTATGGACGCCAACTACAATCAGAGGGATTTCTCAATTTTTCGGAATATCTCTGCCGGAAAATTGTGTTTAATTTGAAGTATGATAGCTATTATTTTTGTTTAGTGCATAACAAATTTGAGAATTTTTTTCTCTTTTGCAAACGATTCACTTTTACTCAGTTTTATTCTCCTTAATCATCGTTTAGGCTAATCTTTTGTCAATGCAGGAACAAGTTCTGGAAGGAAATTTAAAATTTAAGATGATCTTTGCAGTAGAAATATTGTCGTCATGTCCAAATGTTTTCTCCACTTTTAAATAGCGTGCGACATTAAAAGGAAAAAAAAAACTATTTCAATGATTCTTAAATTTGGTTCAGATCAACTTTGTTTCCCTTAAAAATCCTAAAATCCAATGGTATTCTTCTATGCTAGAAGTTGATAATGGCTGGCTAAGGGCTTTGCTAGAGTTTGTTTGCTAGAATTTCGTTCTTTCCTTTTTTCCCTGCCATGGCCATGTCGTGCCTGTCTTTTCTATTCCGAGATTTGTTAGAGCATATCTATTTTCGTTCTTTCCCGTTAACATATTTGTTGTACATATTAACGGTGTTTTATATCACCCACAATGAAAAATATGTAGGGGCACATTAGTATGGTTATAATTCTTTACTCATTTAAGTTTTACTAATCCTCGTTTGCTCTATCAGTTGTACGTGTTATATTGAAAATGTTGTCATGCATTTTTGTTCTTTTTAAGTTTATATGTGGTTATATATTATGGGTTTTCCTTACAATAAATCTATCTTTTCTCTATAGGTTTATTCCATATGAATTAATTTATAAAAATGGCTATATTTTATTGTAACTATGCTTTTTTTTCTTTTATCCATTCACATATTTTCTTTTTTATTATATATCTTTTACATAAAGTATGGTTGATGTGTTCTTTTCAATTCGCTATTTAAAAAAATAATTATATATATAAAAAAAGTTATAATGTATTATACTTTTTATTAGAGAAATCATTTTATGATTTTGAGTTTTGTTTATATTTAAATTTTAATATCTTAAAATGGATTTTTTTGTTATTTTGTAATATTGCACCTTTTAAAAGTGGATGGGGAAAAAAGTGACCTAGTAAGAGAGAGAAACACACACAAATAGAGTGTTGAAAGGGACACAAGGGGCAGAGATGAATAGAGAGAGAAAAAGTGAGAAAGTGAAGGAGAAAGAGGTAGAAGGAGACTGGAGAAATTGAAGGAGAGAGGGGTAGGGTGGGCAAGAGAGAAAGAGAGAGACATACACACAAAGTGAGAATTGAAGGGGATAAATGTGGGGAGAGATGAACAAAATGACAAAGAAATAGAGAAAAATTTAAGGAGAAATACCCAGAGGGAGAATGGAGAGATTAAAGGAGAGAGAGATAGGGGTGAGAAAGATAGGTAGGAGATAGGAGAGAGAGAGAGAGAGGTAACTTGAGGGAACTAGTGAGAGAGAGAGAGAGGGTGAGCGGCACGATGGGTGGAGATAGCGAAAGAGAAAGAGGACGTCAAGGAGGGAGGGACAAAGGGAGAGAGAAAGAAAGAGAGAGAGGGAGAGAGAAGGATAGAGGGAGAGAGAGAGAGAGAGGGGGGGGAGTGGGAGGCAGAGAGTGAGAGGGAGAGGGAGGGAGACAGAGAACCGGAGATGGAGGGACATAGTGGGAGGGAGAAGAAGGAAGGGAGAGAGAGAGGGAGGGGGACAGAGATGGAGAGTGAGGGAGGGAGAGAGAGAGAGAGAGAGAGAGAGGGAGGGAGCATGAGGGAGAGAGAGGGGAGAGAGAGAGAGGGAGGGAGGGAGAGAGGGAGGGGGAGAGAGGGGGAGGCGGGGAGAGAGAAAGAGGGAGGGGGAGGTAGATAGAGGGAGCGAGATAGAGGGAGGGAGGGAGAGGGAGGGAGATAGAGGGAGGGAGGGAGAGGGAGGGAGATAGAGAGAGGGAGGGAGGGAAAGAGATAAAGCGGGAGAGAGATAGAGTGGGATGGAGAGAGAGAGATAGGAAGGGGGAGGGAGAGAGGGAGAGAGAGATAGGGAGAGAGAGAGGGAGAGGGAAAGGGAGGGAGATAGAGGGAGGAATATACAGGGAGGGAGGGAGAGAGATAAAGGGAGGGAGGGAGAGAAGAAGGGACAGAGAGAGAGGGGGAGAGAGGGGGAGGGAGAGAGGGAGGGAGATAAAGGGAGGGAGGGAGAGAAGAAGTGAGAGAGAGATAGGGGGAGAGAGTGGCAGAGGGAGAGAGAGAGAGAGAGAGAGACAGAGATAAGAAGGGAGAGGGAGGGAGGGAGATAGAGGGAGGGGGAGAGAGAGAGGGAGGGGGAAGGAAGGGGAGAGTAAGAGGGAGTGGAAGGGAGTCGAAGGGAGAGAGAGAGAGGGAGGGAGGGAGAGAAAGAAAGAGGGAGCATGAGGGAGAGAGAGAGAGAGAGAGAGAGAGAGAGAGAGAGAGATAATGTCAGAGGGGAGAAATAAGGAGAGTGAGAGATGGAGGGAGAGGGAGGGAGGGAGAGACAGAAGGAGGGAGAGGGAGGGAGAGAGAGAAAGGGGGAGAGGGAGGTAGATAGTTGGAGGGAAGGAGAGGGAGGGAGACAGAGCGAGGGGGAGAGAGCGGGAGGGGTAGTGAGAGGGAAAGGGATAGGGAGGGAGAGAGAGAAAGAGGGAGATAGAGAGGGAGCGGGCGAGAGAGGGAGAGAGGCAGAGAGAGAGTGGGGGAGAGAGAGAGAGAGAGAGAGAGAGAGAGAGAGAGAGAGAGAGAGAGGGAGGGAGGGAGAGGGAGAGAAAGAGAAAGAGGGAGAGGGAGAGAGAGGGAGAGAGAGAGAGAGAGAGAGAGAGAGAGAGTGTCCAAGAGAGACTAACTGTAATTCGAAACATTGCTAATTGAAGTATTGAATCAAGAAAAAGTAATTGACACAACATAAAACAATTTCAAAATCTAATAGATTCATGCAATTTCAACCATTTATTTCCACACTCAAATTGTAATTATTTTCAATTTAATTTAATTTTCAAAATTATAATTAAATGTCCTTTTATAAAGTTTTTTTTTATTAGTAAACTAACTAGCTTGTCCCTTGCTCCGTTTATGTGTTGTTATTCATTTTTTTCCAATTTAATTATTAGTTATTTGAAGAAAAATAATTTACTTTTAAAATATATTTGAATAAGATGATCATTTTTAGCTAAAAATAAATAAATAAATAATACTGTGATTCTAATGGAATAATATTTTTTATTTTAACGAATACTATTTTTCATTCTACTAATTTTCCTAAAATATCACTAAAAATTCTAGAATCTATATATAATTATTATAGATTAGAAGAATTTTACAATAATATCCTCAAACATTTGTGTCAATTTAAAAATAAGATTTTTTTTTACACTCATGGTATAAATATAAAATTTTAAAATTTTCCTATACTAAAACTAAATTCTTAAGTTTTTAGAAAAAACTGATATAATTTTCATATTTGTCAATTGTATTCTTAATAAATTTATTTGTCAATAATATCTTTAATCCTTAATAAATTTATCAGTGTAAACTAATTCACTCCATCGAAAATATTAAACTCTCCTATATATAAGTATAACTTTCTAAATACAAATTAATGTTAACGAAAACTAATTGAATTAACGCCATCCAAAATATTCAACTCTCCCATGCCTAAGTGAAACTATCTAAACACCAATTAATGTTAAAGAAAACTAGTTCAACTAATCCCTTGAACTAGACTATAAGAATATTTTGTTATACATTATTTAAATTCTTAAATTCTAGGAAATGATAAAGTGATGAATGAGACAAATGATAATATATAAGCAAAGTGTAATTAGTAAATAATAAATAAATAACCTCCCTTGAAATACTAGTTATAGTCGTGGTCAAAGTGGAAACACCCTCCATATATTTAGATTTCTATACTCATGTGTAATTAGTAAATAAATAAATAACCTCCCTTGAAATACTAGTCATAGCAGTGGTCAAAGTGGAAACACCCTCCATATATTTAGATTTTTATACTCATTTTATTAGGTGTTTTATTTTCATATTTAATTCATTACTAAGTGTCAAAATTTGTATTTAAAATATTTTTTTAATTATTTATATAAATTTAATTGAATATTATTAAATATTTTATTAATTATAATTTCATTTTAATATAAATTGTGTTTAGTGTCATTTTTGAAAGTTTGTGGATTTTTTTGGTTTATTTTTTCTAAAATCCACACTCTACACTCTCTAGCTTTGAACTTGTGATTTCTTAGGAGGAGAGACATGTTGTTAACCATTAGGCTCACTCAAGTTGTATAATTATTATTATTATCATCGAATTTTAAGGTCATGACCAAACCAAACATTGATGTAGGAGTCCCCTTGTTTATGGAACAAGGGACTCACCTCCGCTCAATAATTACGTAAACCATTAAAACCCCTAGGGTCAAACCAACCCATTTAAAAAGTCCTAGGGTCAAGCGAACCCATATATAAAACAATTATTTTAAGAATTAATATAGATATGTTTTAAGCACTGATCTAACTTGAGCCAAGAGGGATCAAATTTCTTCTATGTAATTTTTCATTGTTTAAATCTTATTTTTCAATGCTATAGAGGTTACAAAAGATGTGCATTGAAATGGTTTTTTGGTTATTACTATATTCTCAAGTATAAGTAAATTTTAATTTACATTAAAATATTTGATTCATAATCCACATGGGGCATTTTATTTTATAAAACTTTAAAATATATTCTTTTAACATTTTTCTCATTATAGATATATATGAAGTTGTTATCATCTGTTCACATATTTTTTTAAATATATAAGGTTTAAAAATTGTACTCACATAATTTTTTTGTTTATTTCTAATTACTTTTCATGAAATTTTATTAGGTCATATGGACAACTAATTAAGCATGCATATCATATTTTTTTTTTCTTTTTTATTATAGCTCACGTTGTTTTTCTATTTAGAGATTATTGTATTCATATTTTAAGAGGTAACATGTATCAACTCCATGTTGAGCAAGGAAATGATTACACATTGCCTTCAGGCTCCCAAAAGAATGAGTCTCTCTACCCAATTAAACATAAATAAAGTAAATTATTCTCTCATTTAACATATTTACAACTTAACCTCTTACTTACCAAAACAATTAAATGATAAAATTATAATAACATGTCCTCAAATTTATGCATTACATATGTTTAATTAGTTTGATTTTATATATTTTTTATTAAAAAGTTAAAGTTATAATGGCTACGAATATTTTGTTAATTAAGATGTAATGTGAATAAAACAAAAGGAAACTATTAGACTCTTATTGGTTATTGTATGTCTTCAAATTATGAAATACATATATATTAACATAGTTTATTAAATTAAATAGTTAATAATATTTAGCAAACATTGATTCATAATAAGCATCAAAAAAATTAGCTTATAATATACTTATATTATCCAAAAAAATAAAAAATTATAACTTTATTTTATATTTTTATTATTATTAATTGTAAAAAAATAATATATAACTTTAAAATAAAACATATCACAAGCATTTTAATCATAAAAATTCAATCACACTTTGCAAAAATATTTGAAATATATATATATATATATATATATATATATATATATATATATATATATATATATATATATATATATATATATATATATATATAAATATATATAGCTTTTATACAATTGATTATACCTATTGTAAATAGATACTCAAATACCAATTTTATGAAATACATGTACATTAGCATAGTTTATTAAATTAAATAGTTAATAATATTTAGCAAACATTGATTCATAATAGGCATCAAAACATTTAGCTTATGATGTACTTATATTATCCAAAAATAATAATAATAAATAAATCAATTATAACTTTATTTTATATTATTATTATTATTATTATTAATTGTAAACAATTAATATATAATTTAAAAATAAAACATATCACAAGCATTTTAATCATAAAATTCAATCACACTTTGCAAAAATATTTGAAAAAAAAAATAAAAAAAATTAGCTTTTATACAATTGATTATACCTATTGTAAATAAATACTCAAATACCAATTTTATAATTTACAAACATAACTACATTTTACAACATGAGAAATATTTACTTTATTTTATTGTAAATAGATAATCAAATACCAATTTTATAATTTACAAATATAACTATATTTTACAACATGAGAAATATTTATTTTTATAATTTACAAATATAACTACATTTTAGAACATGAGAAATATTTACTTTATTTTCAAAGTATCATTAATTTTATACCAAATATATAAATATCTTTCTCATAATTTATAAATGAAGTAACGAGTGATTAAAATTTTTAATTATTCTTTATTTTAAATATTAAAATAATAAACATATAACTATAATATTTCCAAAATAATTAGTAACATTCTTCAAAATTTAAAGCATATTCAATACTAAATGATATGCTCTCTAAAATGGCAGGTTGAATATTTAATATGACATGGTCAACGCAATCAAATGTTTTATTATTTAAGATATCATAATGGTTAAAAAATAAAGAAAATATCCATATTATAGAAAAAAAAAAAAAAAAATCAAACGAAACTTAGTTGTTGGAGTGGTCCGTGGAACATTGTTTCAACTAATTGGAGTGGTCTGTTCACCTCAGAAAAGGAAGAGCTGGTTGAAAGACGTGGCTCACGATCGGAGATATTTTTAACATAATTCAGCCATACACAAACATTCTAATTAAAATCTTCGACGTGTAACACAAAATTTATAATGAAAATGCTGCACGTCTACAAAATTGAAATATGAACGTTGGAGTGGTCAATTACTGAAACATTACCGTTAGAAACCAAAAGATGCACAAATACTCGCCAATGCTAATCCTGAAGTTGAAATGCAATTTCGAAATTTGAATTTCATCTAGTTGTTTCCTGTCAGAATATGCAAAAAAGCTGGTGATAAAAAAAAACAGCCTCAAGTTGAAATGCAATTTAAATTTCATTGTGGTTTAGATATTTCTCTCCACTTCTCTCCCACGCAGCTTCATGCGCTCTCTGTTTATATGTGTGAAGTGGGAAGAGTCTGTGATGGGTTGTATTTGGTAGCGGCAACGAGAGTCCATGGAGGGTTACGTTTGGTGGAGGGAACACCAGTCCATTGAGGATTTTCTTTTGAATAAGGATGTTCCACCGCTTGAGAGGTAACATTGAGGAAGGCCATTGATCACAAGACCATAGGCCGTCCGATGTATGGACAAAGCGTGAGCTGCAATCAATGCTATTAAGGTAAGCACAAGTTGCCTAAGCTATTGTCATTTTCTACACGCTTCACTAAATTTATTTTGAAATTGAACGATATATTTCATTGATTTTTTTGAAGTTGAAGGATACGGTTAAAGATTTCGGTGTTGAAATAGTTCGTTATACACTTCACTGATTTTTTTTTGAAATTTAGGGATATATTTCAACGATTTTTTTAAGTTGAAGGATATACTTGAAGATTTCAGCGTTGAAATAGTTCTTTATAATTTTAATGGTAAAGAGTTACCAGGATTGTTGAATTAAATTTATTAGGTTAATTTCATATAACAAATTTCTATTCGTAAAGATGTTTCTAATTAGAGTTAATAACACCATACTCAGGTATCTGTTTGCATACTCGGCTTCCTAGTTAGGCGATGATGCTGTTTACATATGATACTCAAATTTCTGTTTGCATTTCTTGGCTTCGCTAGAATTTCGTTCTTACCTTTTTTCCCTGCCATGGCCATCCCCATGCCGTGCCTGTCTTTTCTATTCCCATATTTGTTAGAGTAGATTCATGATGTTCCATCTGCCTGAGCATACCTATGAGGTTTTTCTTCTTTTATCCATTCACATATTTTATTTTTTATTATATATCTTTTACATAAAGTATGGTCCATGTGTTCTTTTAAATTCGCTATTTAAAAAAATAATTATATAAAAAAAAGTTATAATGTATTATACGTTTTATTAGAGAAATTATTTTATGATTTTCAGTTTTATTTATATTTAAATTTTAATATCTTAAAATGGATTTTTTTTTTTTTTATTTTGTAATATTGCACCTTTTAAAAGTGGATGGGGAAGAAAGTGACCTAGTAAGAGTGAGAAACACACAAAAAGTGAGTGTGGAAGGGGATGCAAGGGGTAGAGGTAAATAGAGAGAGAAAAAGGGAGAAAGTGAAGGAGAAAGAGGTGGAAGGAGACTAGTGAAATTGAAGGAGAGAGGGGTAGGGTGCGCAAGAGAGAGATACACACACAAAGTGAGAATTAAAGGGGATACATGTCGGGAGAGATGAACAAAATGAGAGGGAAATAGAGAAAATTAAGGAGAAATAGCTAGAGGGAGAATGGAGAAATTAAAGGAGACAAATATAGGGGTGAGAGAGGGAGGTAGGAGAGAGGAGGGAGAGAGAGAGATAAATTGAGAGAACTAGTGAGAGAGGGAGAGGGAGGGTGAATGGCACGATGGGTGGAGATAGCGCAAGAGAAACAGGATGTCGAGGAGGGAGGGACAAAGGGAGGGAGAGAGAGAGAGAGAGGGAGGAAGGGAGAGAGGGAGGGAGAGATGGAGTAAGAGAGAGAGGGAGGAAGGGAGAGAGAGAGAGGGAGAGATAGATAGAGAGGAAGCAGGAGGGAGAGAGGGAGAGAGCGATAGGGATAAGGAGGGAGAGAGCGAGAGGGAGAGGGAGGGAGATAGAGGGAGGAAAGGTAGGAAGAGAGAGAGAGAGAGAGAGAGAGAGAGGTAAGGGAGGGAGATATGAGGGAGGAGAGGGACATGAGAGAGAAGAGGAAGATAGAGGATTTGGAGGGAGAGAGGGATGGAGCGGGGAGGGAGAGAGAGGGAGTAGGGAGGGAGAGAGAGAGAGAGAGAGAGAGAGAGAGAGAGAGAGAGAGGGGGAAAGATAGGGAGGGAGAGAGATAGAGGGAGGGAGGAAGGGGTGGCGGAAAGGGAGGGAGAGAGAGAGAGAGAGGGAGCGAGGAGGGAGAGAGAGAGAGGGAGACGCGGGGGAGGGATAGAGGGAGGGAGCTTGAGAGAGAGAGAGAGAGAGAGAGAGAGAGAGAGAGAGGGAGAGAGAGAGAGAGAGGGAGAGAGAGAGAGAGAGAGAGAGAGAGAGAGAGAGAGAGAGAGGAAGGGATAGAGAGAGAGGGAGAGGGAGGGAGGGAAGGATAGAGAGAGGGTGAAAGAGGGAGAGGGAGAGAGAGAGGGAGAGAGATGGAGGGAGAGAGAGAGAAAGAGAGAGAGAGGGAGAGAGAGGAAGGGAGAGGGAGAGGGAGAGGGAGAGAGAGAGAGAGAGGGAGAAGGAGAGATAGAGAGGGAGAGAGAAGGAGGGAGAGGGATGGAGGGAGATAGAGGGAGGGGCAGACAGGGAGG
>JAXQQM020061157.1:42500-48455 GCA_034641835.2 Pinus albicaulis
AAATAATATTATGACCCTAATGGAGTAATTAAAAAAATGCTAAAAAGGAAATTCTTTTCATAATTTTTTTCCCAAACTTACTAGAAATTTCTCAAAAAAATATAGTTCAATGTGATGGATAAAAACTTAGTTCTTCTTAATCTTATTCCATTTCTTCTTAATCTTAACCCATTTTAAAAAGGTTGAGATTATTAAAATTTTAAAAAAGGAGCCTAGGAGGGAAAAAAAGAAACTCTATTTTCGTTGTTTACTATTTTCATTCATGGCCCATTCCAAGTACCAAATCAAATTCTAAGGAATAATGTTTTTTATTTTAACGAATACTATTTTTCCTAAAATATCACTAAAAATTCTAGAATCTATATATAATTATTATAGATTAGAAGAATTTTACAATAATACTCTAAAACATTTGTGTCAATTTGAAAATAAGATTTTCTTTTACACTCATGGTATAAATATAAAATTTTAAAATGTTCCTATACTAAAACTAAATTCTTAAGTTTTTAGAAAAAATTGATATAATTTTCACATCCAAAATATTAAACTCTCCTATATATAAGTATAACTTTCTAAATACAAATTAATGTTAACGAAAACTAATTGAACTAACGCCATCCAAAATATTCAACTCTCCCATGCCTAAGTGAAACTATCTAAACACCAATTAATGTTAAAGAAAACTAGTTCAACTAATCCCTTGAATTAGACTATAATAATATTTTGTTATACATTATTTAAATTTTTTAATTCTAGGAAATGATAAAGTGATGAATGAGACAAATGATAATATATAATCAAAGTGTAATTAGTAAATAAATAAATAAATAACTTCCCTTGAAATAGTCATAGCAGTGGTCAAAGTGGAAACACCCTCCATATATTTAGATTTTTATACTCATTTTATTAGGTATTTTATTTTTATATTTAATTCATTAATAAGTGCCTAAATTTTCATTTAAAATATTTTTTTTAATTATTTATATAAATTTAATTGAATATTATTAAATATTTTATTAATTATAATTTAATTTTAATATAAGCTGTTTTTAGTGTTATTTTTGAAAGTTTGTGAATTTTTTTGGTATATTTTTTCTAAAATCCACGCTCTACACTCTCTATTTTTGAACTTGTGACTTCTTAGGAAGAAAGACATGTTTTTAACCATTAGGCTCACTCAAGCTGTATAACTATTATTATTATCGTCAAATTTTAAGGTCATGACTAAATCAAACATTGATGTAGGAGTCCCCTTGTTTATGGAACAAGGGACTCACCTCTGCTCAACAATTATGTAAACCATTAAAACCCCTAGGGTCAAGCCAACCCATATATAAAACAATTATTTTAAGAATTAATATAGATATGTTTTAAGCACTGATCTAACTTGAGTAGGGATCAAATTTCTTCTTTGTAATTTTTCATTGTTTAAATCTTATTTTTGAATGCTATAGAGGTTACAAAAGATGTGCATTGAAATGGTTTTTTGGTTATTACTATATTTTCAAGTATAAGTGAATATTAATTTACATTAAACTATTTGATTCTTAACCCACATGGGGCATTTTATTTTATAATACTTTAAAATATATTCTTTTAACATTTTTCTCATTATAGATATATATGAAGTTGTTATCACCTATTCACATATTTTTTTAAATATATAAGGTTTAAAATTTTTACTCACATAATTTTTTTGTTTACTACTAATTACTTTTCATGAAATTTTATTAGGTCATATGGACAACTAGTTAAGCATGCATATCATATTTCTTTTTTCTTTTTTATTATAGCTCACAGTGTTTTTCTATTTAGAGTATATTGTATTCATATTTTAAGAGGTAACATGTATCATAATTTATGCCCATAAGGTGTTTTGAACCAAATTCTTCAGCTGTGGAGATAATTTGAGAGGTATTTGAGCTTTTCCCTCATATTCCTGTTTCTAAGGGTATGATTATAAAGAAAATTGGAGGTTGAGCTTAGAGAAGGAATTAAAACCTAAAAAATAATATTTGTTCTCCACATTGCTGAACCATTAACATCACTGCAACCTCACCATCTCCTCTACCCCTTTTCACATCATTCCACAAGTAGTGTCAATTATTTTTAAAGATCTTGAGGAAAGCATAAAAAAAATGTCTGAAGAAGAGAATGTTGATAGTAGTGAGACAAACCAAAGGCCTAAAGGGCAGCAGAGGAAGGGTGGGAAGCCAAATAGGTTTGAACCTATAAGCACTGAAGAGATGATAACCTCTCCTACTATATTTTCCTTTTTTCAAGAATTGGGATGCTATGGATTTTGTGAGAGAGTGCAAAATATCCAGAGTCACCCTCAATTGACCAAGTTCTTTGCTGTAAACCTTCATAACCACCAAGTATACCTAGCTGGGGTGAAGTTTAAGCTAACCACCAATGCATCTCTAGGGCCACTGGAATACCTTGCATAGGAGAAAGGTGGTTCAAACAAATGCATTTGGACCTAAGAAACTATCACCCATTCTTGAAACCAGGTTGTCAAGCTGATTGCATAACCATTTTCCCCTTCTCTCATCTATTGGACAGATATTCTCTCCTAATGAAGATCATTATGAAATAATTCACCTATGATGGTAGGTTCTCTAAAGTCTATTCCTACAACATAATGCTCCTCATGCATTTCACGAAAACCAAGCTACTACATGTGCCCTACTACCTTTGTAAAAGTATCGAGAAAATGTCTTCCATCATGCAAAAAAGGCCTCCATCCCAACAAATTTCAAGACTTTTTCATCATTCCCTCATCAAAGTGATTGTCTCACACCAACTAGAACAACAAGGCATCCCATGGGAGGTTTTCATCACCCATGATGATTTCAAAACTCCACAGCCTATCCCTCTACAAATTTTGCCATCATCATCTCAAATTCCCCCTCACACACCTCCATCACCCTCCACTAACCTTGGTTCATCCTCTTCACATGAATCATTTCCTAAAATAAACCTTCCTCATTCACCTTCCCCTAAGAAATCAGAAAATGAAGAAAGCAGTGAAGGAGAGGAAGATGACCAAGAATAAAGTAGTGAAGGAGAGGAAGATGACCAAGAATAAAGCAGTGAAGGAGAGGAAGATGAAAATGAAGAAATCAGTCAAGGAAAAAAGGAAAAATAAAGTGATAAAGACAGTGAAAAAGAAGAAAGTATTGATGAAGAGAAAACAGAGATGAAAGCAGTGAGCCCAATGATGAGAAAAAGGACCAAAACAATAGGTCAAATGACGAAGAGGATGACTCCAAAGATACAAGGACAGAGGCAGCTTCTCAAGAGGAAAACAGTGAGCTAGAAAAAGAGGAAAACAATGAGCTAGAAAAAGAGGAGAACAGTGAGCCTAATGACCATCAAAAAACAAATGAGAGTCAAGGAGAAGAAGTAAATGATGAAGAAAGTGACACTGAAAATAAAAAGGACATTGAAGCTGAGGCATATGCTAGCAGTAAAGAAGACAAAGATGATAGTGGTAAATATGGAAAAGGTAGCCAATAAGCAGAGTTTGAAAGTGATTTCAGTGAGAAAAACAATGAAGATCATGAGACAAATAATGAAGATGATGAACATGACAGTGAAGAAGAAACCAGCCTAGAGAACTCACCTAGTGAAGAAGAAAATGACCATCAGAGTAAGGGAAAGACTAATGAGGGTGCCCAACACAGTAACCCTACAAAGAGTACAAACAATAATACAAGGGTTGAGTTAGACAGTGAATACAATGGGTCAAAAGATGAAGAAGAGGATAGTCATGGAGATGAAGATATACCAAGCAATGATAAAGACACCTCTAGCATTGCAAAAATAGAGGATGACAGTCCTAAGGGTCTTAACAGTGATGATGGCATAAGAGATAATGAGAATGCTTATCAAAAGGGCAGTCAAGAGCAAGGTGAGAAAGATGCACACACAAAGATCATCCATAAGTAGAAAAGCAGTCCTAAGGTCACTAATGAACAAGGTTTGCAAGTGAAACTTGTTGCACCTTTCCCCATTACCTATCAAAGAGGAGAGAGGCATGTGTTTTCTGACTCCAAAGGGAAAGGGGCCATGCCATTCTCCTCAACTCAAAGGAAAGACAAAGGTAAGCAACAAGTGAAAGAGTAAGAAGACAATCATGAAGAGGAAAGAGAATTTGAGCTCATTCACATAAACAGTGATGAGGAAAATGAGACAACAATTGCAAACTCTCTCCTACAAGATAGGAATGCACAGATCGAGGAATTGGAAGTTGAATTAGAAAGGTCAAAGGATCTCATTCACTTCTTGCAGATACAAAACAAAAAAATGAGTGGCCAGCAAGCCATCTATGACGTGAGGGCTCTCAAATACCGGAAAGAGGCTCAAAGAGCACAAGTGAAGTTGCAAGAATATATGGGCACCTGTGAATAAAGTGAGGATGAGGAGGGTCAGTCTAGAAGGAGGCCTAGAACTATGGGTCTAAGAAAGGCTTTGGCATGAGAGAGGGAGCAAGAATCAGCCCAAGCACAACAATTTCCCCTCACTGAACTCCTTGCCATAGAAATTGAGCATAACAGGGAATCATGGCTTGAGAGGGCCAACATACATCTTGAGACAAAACTGGAGAAGGCCAACAAATATTTTAACTTGCAGAGGAGAATGACTAAGCACTATGAACGAAGAAACCACTTTGCAAGGAAAAAAACTCAAAACTGCCCAAAATGAGGGCCCGACACCAAAAGAAGAAAAATACCAAGCTAGGCTTGGTATTTTGGCCCAAGATTCTCTATAGATCTCCCAGGACCCATGAGGCACCTACCTACCAAATTTGGGAGAAATTGAACAACTTTTTGTTTTTTTCAAATTTTGAGGCTAGGAGCGCAGCACACCCTGTGCTGCACTTTTTCCCAAGGCATCTTCAGGAGGGGAGGTTTGCATTTTTGGATTCCCCATCATTAGAGGATTATTCTCACCAATTTTTAGCTCAAATGGAGTTGTTTTTATCCCCCAAAAGGTTCAAAAACACTCATTTTTTCACCATTCTGCCCACTTTTCTGAGCATGTGTTGTGCTCCTGGAAGTCTTGAAAATTTCACTTTTTGGACTACTTTCAAAGGTCAGATTGCAGAGATGAAGGTACATATAGAAATCAGACTTCAATTTCTTTCCAACAAGCCATCACAAAGCCTTTTCCGACATCAGGAAGGCCTCCAAAACACTGCTGCAAAAAGGCCTATTTCTGTGCTGCGCTACTAGCATAATTTAAATTTTTGACATAGTGTGTTGTGCTCCTATAGATGACTGGGCATAATGTGCGTTTGGAAAGTTTTCATATGCTTTTCAGTCCTTACAATTCGATCAAATTGCTATTTTTGGCCAGAAAAGATAGTTGTTAGATATTTTTGCGCCTTGGGCCTTGCAAGGCCTCAAGGACAACCTAGGATATTTCTTGTTGGCCAATAGGCTTCTAGATACTCTCTTTGGTCTTCCTCCTCCTTTCTTATTATATATAGCATGAGGATTCATTGTAAATGGTTGGGAACTTGATTTTTTTAAGAGCAATACATGGTTTTTGGAAGTTGAAGAACAATTTAGTGTTGTGGAGCTTATGGATGGATTGCCTTGATTGATGGTGATGAAGGCTTGCTTGCAGGATCCCTGAGTTTAGTTAATGGTGATGTATCTCTCATATGTTCATATTTTTCTTGTTTTCATATGTCCATATTTCTATATTGAAATAGCTCAGAAAAGTATAGGATGAGAAATGTTGCTTGAGGCACCTCAGTCCTCCTGTTAGCTATTGTTTTCATGTTTTCTTCTGCTGGGTTAGCTTAAAGAATTCTTCATTACTCCTTAGGCCCACCTAAGCTTGTATATTTCATTGTTGGATTAATATGATAGTTTATAAACATGATTCATGGTAAGCCCTGCTTGTTTAAGGCTATCTAAACTCTATCTTGAAATCTCTCTT
>JAXQQM020064782.1:0-59314 GCA_034641835.2 Pinus albicaulis
CAGCTCATTATCTAGGAAGTTGATCTAGAGACTCCCTTCTGGTACCTTGGAGCTTCCATGACTCAATGGCAAGTTCTTCGCACTCGACGAAAGGTCCTCATCATTGGCCTTCGATCGAGTGATTTTGTGGGTGTTCAATTCTAGCTCATTGTTCACATTCCGCGGATTGTACTAGTTGTACCTTGAGATCCATTTTCATTATTGGTGGTTTCTCTCGTGCCTATTAATAGCTTTCATCATTGGCTAGTAATCAGGTGAATTTCTCGCATGTTCGACTTCAACTCACTCATTCACATGCTTTAATTTTTACTTGTTAGGGTCGAGATGGATCGCAAGACCCTGGGTTTTGTCTGATGAAATCCAGGCTGCAAGACGATTTGGTTTATGATGACTATATGCATGACTCTCCTGATTGGATGGTTGCGTCCATACCTCAGATCTTATTTTTATATGTACTCTATTATGGATGGATGCACCCATGCCACATATTCATGTATCATAGATATCAATTGTACTTGTTCTTGCAGGTCTTCCGACGATGATGTTTTGGTTTGGGCGTGTTCTCATAAATAATTTCACCCCTCCCTCTCTCTCGGAACTCATGCTTTAGGTGGAATCTATTACAGAGTATTTTGTCACTGTCCCTGCAATCCCCATCCCAAAAATTGGAGGACCATTTCAGTGACTTCTGTGTATTTTCATACCTTGCTATAAGTGTCATTGCATCCCTTAGCATGACAAGAACATTTCCTCTGTTGACCATTGCACAAGCAAACTCTTAAAAACATGTGATAGGCCGCATATAGAAATTAACACTAGGCCCCGCACCCATTGGCACTCTGTCTCAGATAGGCACCCGCGCCAAGTTGTTTTTGTAAATTTTTTTAAAATATAAACAAAGTTTCCATAGATAACAACTTAATGAGTGAAGTTATCATGGTCTGTTCGACTAAATAACGTCAAATTCCTCCCTTTGGCTTCTTGTTTCCTACAATTGTGAAACTCCCCAAAGGGATAAGACCTCTCTCCCACCTAATGAGGGATCCCAAACCACCTCCTTCTCTCCTATAAATACTTCCTTCTCACATTGTTTCAGCTAGCTGAACAATCCTTACTATAGATGGTGTGTAGAACAAGGTAGAGAAGAACCCCTTTCCAAGAGACAGTTTAGGCCCATTTCATTTTCAAGTCCAATCCCTAACAAATGCTTGAGATGCACCTGGCTGAACCCGTCGAAGGAGGCTGTAACATCAAGGCATTAAAGTTGTAAACTTATTTTCTCTATCATTAATACATGACTAGTTTTTGGTTCCAATTTTGTGTTTAATCATATGAAAAATGTTTTATTTTCCTTGACCAATCGAATAGCTATAGATGAAAGTATGTTTTTGTATGTTTTCACCATTCACTTGATCCTTGTGCAGGTACATAGAAATTATCACTGAAGGACCGCGACATGTGAAGAAAAATATTAGAGGATCGATGCTGCAAACTACGACGAGAGTGTTGGACCAAGGTATATCATCTATCCAAACTCATTTTTCATTTATAAGCTGGGAGTCTGAAAGTACAACATGTTCCCTTATTGCTAGACCCACCTTAGGGCTAGAGGGATCACCTCTATCCACAGAGGGGATTTACCTACTCAACAAGTTGGTGACTTCTGCGGTCTTACTAGGATTCAGAGGTGACTGAGAAGCAGTATTAGTTGAAGAAGTATATTTTTACTTTACAATATTTGGAGAAGACTTTCGATAATTCTGGGACACAAAACCAATTATACCGTCAACAGATGGCGTCGCCGGTGCTTTGGTAGTTCCATGTCACGGAGCATTAGGCAAGAGTTCATACAAGTGTCGTATTGACAGTACACGAGATCAAGGTATTGGGCACACGCAATGGCTTTTTCCTCAGTAACACATACCCCCATAGCCATGTCCTTAGCAATTGGACCGATAAAAGAGGTAGTGAACCAATCAGTTAGAAGTTGATCAGGATTTGAAAATTTGATTAAATGATGACGCCGCCTCAATTCATGAATATGATCGATGATGTGAGTAGCTTGATCCTTTTTCAAGGATGTTAGGAGGTGTGTCCCAATTTCATATCGAATTGGTAACTGAAAGTGCGTGAGAAATTCCATAGCAAGAGAGTTGCAATCTTGAAAGATTTCATGGGAGAGTTTAATCTACCACTTTGTAGTTGCACCAGTGAGAGTCCTTTGGAAAATATGTAGTTGAATTGAATCGTCAACCCAACAGTTCAAGGAGCACCAAAGATGGTAAGTCATCACATGCACTTGGGGGTCTTCTCTAGACTTTCCATAAAATTTGGGACAATCGCCAGGGATTTTAGTTGGAACTGGAGGCCAATATCGATTATGAAGGATAGGATCATTCATCAACTTCGACACATCGGGAAGTTCCAGCATAGCGAGAAAATGAAATTGTGGATTGAAAGACATTGCGGGCCTTTGCTAAAGACCATTATTAGGATTCCAACTAGGTTGGGAGAAATTCTGCCCCCATATGTTCTGTCCCGGAGGATTTTTTCCATAGGGGTTATAAGCATCATAATTCTTCCCATACATCGGTTGAGCACTAGGATATTGATTCTAAGTGAAGTCCTGTCTAAGAAACATATGGATTTTGTTGCAGAATGTAAGGAGTGCCTTGGGGTAGACCTCGTACGATCTGAGATTGACCTTGAGGAATATAAGGCAGGCCCTGAAGTTGCACGGGTTTCCCCTGGGGTGCAGGTTGACCCGAATGCTGCGATTGAACAGGATGCCCTTGGGCTACAGGTTGGCCTGGCTATTGAGGTTGTACAGGTGGTCCCTGCTATGCAGGTTGGCCTGGATGCTGAGATCCATTAGGCTATCCTTGAGGAACACGTTGGCCCAATGGTTTAGATGAGGCAGGTTTCCCCTGAAGAATAGGTTGGCCCGGTTGAGCAGTAGAGGGTTGACCTTGTTGTACAAAATTTGGGCCTTGCTAAACATAAGGTTGGTTCTGTTGCACAAAAGGTTTTCCTTGAGATGGATATCTTTGCCCCTGAGGAACATAATATGCTCCATGTTGAATATAAGGTTTACCAACAAGGCCATAGGGTTAACCCTGTTGGACCGAAGGTTTTCCCTGAAGGGGTTGTCCTTGTGGACTGTGGGGTTGTCCTTGTGGACTGTAGGGTTGTCCCTGTGGACCGTAGGGTTGTCCCTGTTGGACCAAAGGTTGCCCCTGTAAGGGTTTTCCTTGTGGACCGTAGGATTTTCCATGTAGGTATGTGAATTTTCTCAGGTAAACCGGGGTTTGAGGTGTCTGAACATACAATGGACCTGGCGGGTTAGGCCAGTAGTAATAGATGTAATTTCCATGCTCATCATAATAATGTGGAGGATTGATGGGAGCTTGCGGCTGCTGAGAACCCTGAGGGATATAATTTTGTTGTTGAATGGCCAACATGTATTGATCGTATGTCAAACCTTCATGATTTGGATTAGAAGATATGGGCACACTACCAGTAGGTTGGACTCCCGAAACATGAGGTTGTGACCCACTCACGGCGGGCCCAATGGGTATCGTGGAAGCGATAGGAGTCATCCCATGAATAGGAGAAGATGGTGGCAATGACATAAGCACACTAACATCTGGTGCGGATGAAGTCACACAGACAGTGGGATTGGCCAGGACAGACGTAAAAACCATCGACGTAATCGGAGTTGAGGGGGATGCACCCAATACTGTTACAAATGAACCTTCTGAGGGAGCCGATGTACCTGACCATATCGGATTCTGATACTAAGATGTAACACTAGAAATGATCTGACTCAACGAATGATAACCGGCTGGGAGAGATAACGGTTGTGAGGAAGGTTGACCTGAGGCATAAGGAAAATTCTCAGGAGGGAACTAATAGTCTCCTGTAGAAACATAAATCTCTTCACTACTGATGGGACTCGTAGCATCCATGTCGGATGAAGACATGTTGTTAGTGAAAAGGCGACGAGCAGTGGCAAGTAAATCACGTGTTAATGGTTATTCAAGTGCTTCTAAGGCAAGCGGTTCTTAGGTAAGAGGAGGATATTCTTCTTCGTCTCTGAAATCAACCCAAAATTTTAGAGGTTGACAATTGATATCAAATGGTTCCTCAGGAGGAGATCGAGTAGCAAGGGGTATAATACTTGGAATAATAGATTTCCAGTAACCTATAGGCCTAGTAGGCTGAGGTGCCTCCGAAGAAACTTTGGGAGAAGGATCTCCACTACGAGGTAATGAAGGGAACGAAAAAACTGGTGGTTCCGCCACCGTGACTTTGTCTCAAAAGCAGGAGAGAAAACAGATAAACAATTTGAGGCTTCAAGACCAAACACCAAGGACTTACTTAAGAAAAATCCAATAAATATCTTTAATGGGTGTGTGATCGTAGGCAATGACAATGAAACAAAACTTCACCTTTTCATATTTTAAGAGTCAAGAAAAAGGCAAAAGGTGACTCTAGTCACTTTCAGGTTGAACGAGTGCGAAAGGACAAGTGCTCAATGATATTTTCAATTTTAGAGAGTCAAGAAAAGACCAAAATGACTACTCAGGAAATTCTAAGCAAGAGGGTGTACAAAACTTCCGTGAATTGAAATATACACCTTGGTGATCAAATGAAAGAGAAATAACCAAAGACTTAATGTACGTGCAAACAATATCCCCGAATGCTTTGTTTGGTGTATAACGGTTACAGGGTGGCAGACTCGGCTTCCTATGGATAAAGGTTGCAACCTATGAGGATCTCTCTTTATATACTCGATGGTATGGGGAGCAGAAGTCTGTGCTAGCGCTATCTACTGCCATATGGAAAATGACAGCTACTAGGTTTAATGACATCGGAACACATCACTATCCTAGACCTCTAAATATGAGCATTAGGTTTCAATGCTTCCTTAGGTTGATTGAGTTCATTTTAAAGTTGATATTGAATTAATGTTGCAGTTTCAAGGCCTTACAGAATGTAATCTCAAATCCCTAATGCACAACTACATGCAAAAGAAAATCATTCCAATTCGATGAATAGCTAGCTAAGAGAAGGATAGTAGTTTACATTGAAGCAACAATCAATCGAATATAAGAATAACTTTTCCTAATGCATCTAACACAACCAAAGAAGAAATCGAAAAGATATTTCCTTGTTCATTAAAAGCTACTAATGCAAAAGAACATTTTCCATTTTCAAATCAAGAGAAATAATTCAAATTTTGTCCTTTTAGATGAACGAGAAGCAAACTGAGCTATTACACTAAAAGACAAAATGAATACTAGTTTTGAGAAACTCGAATGAAAAGATCCAAAAAAAGAGACCAATTCAACATGAATATAAAACACACTTAAAACAGAGATGCATTCCTTCAAGCAAAAAGAGGACTTTTAAATTGATTTAGTGAGAAATGTGATATATGCTCAGGGCAATGAAGGGAAGGTCAAACAGACACCAAGAGGATAGTTTGACGACCCAACGACACATAAAATCGAAAGAAAAGATCAAACAATCTGTCAAAAAATTGAAAAGATAAAAGACTAGACTGACTCAGACTCAACTCAGAAGGCTCAATGAGGAGGTGGTCGAACAAGTGACAGAAGACACCTAGAAACCTTAGGATGACAAACCACACTAATAAGATGAGAGGCAAACAACTGAGAAGAATGAGACAGGTAAGTCAAAGCAATTCAAATGGAATAATTTAGAGGGGAAAAACTAATCCATATGCAAGACACATTGGAAAAACTCAAGGAAAAGGCCCAAATCCAAACTTATAGGATTTAGCGTGTCTATTAAATTGTAATCCGTGCTGAACAGAGGAAGGTGCACTTGTAAAATAGGAAGCAAGGGAAAATCGGCGTGATTGTTCAAGAAACAGCAGCACCGAGTTTTAAAACTATGGAAAAGATAAAGAACCACCGATAAAAGGCCAGAATTGACACTCTAAGACTAAGTATGATTGTTGGAAACAGTCAAACAAGCAAAACAAAGAAGAAAAGCGGCAATACGACCGAAGTCGAACAAACAAGAAAAACACTAGAAGAAAAATGAGAGACGACAAACACACTAATCCCCAGTGGAGTCGCCAACTTGTTGAGTAGGTAAATCACCTCTACAGACAAAGGCGATCCCTCTAGCCGTAAGGTGGGTCTAGCAACAAGGGAACATGTTGGACTTTCGGACTCCTAGCTTCTAAATGAAAAACGAGTTGGGATAGATGACCTACCTTGGTCCAATGCTCTCATCGTAGCTTGCAGCAGTGATCCTCTGATCTTTGTCTTCACACGTCGTGGTACTTCAGTGATAATGTTTGTGTACTTGCACAAGGATCAAGTGAACGGTGACAGCATACGAAAACATACTTTCATCTATAGTTATTCGATTGGTCAAGGATAATCAATCATTTTGCATATGCTTAAACACAAAATTGGAACCAAAAACCAGTCATGTATTAATGATAGAGAAAATAATTTTACAACCTTAATGCCTTGAAATTGCAGCCTCCTTCGACGGGTTCAATCAGGTGCATCTCAAGCATTCATCAGGGATTGGAATTGATGAGGCAATGGGCCTAAACTCTCTCTCGACAAGGGTTTCTTCTATGACTTCTTCTACACAGCAGCTATAGTAAGGAGTTTTCAACTAGCTGAAACAATGTGAGAGGGAAGTATTTATATGAGAGGAGGAGGTGGTTTTGGATCCCTCATTAGTTGGGAGAGACTTCTTATCCCTTTGGGGAGTTTAACAATTGTAGGAAACAAGAAGCCAAAGGGAGGACTTTGACGTTATTCAGTCGAACAAACCATGATAACTCCGTTTTGAGGCCTCAGAAATATGTGGCAACAACAAGGGAGATAACCACCCAGTCCAAACCTTAAATTAGTTCCTTTTCCATTTGGGATAGTGGCTCCGACTGGGTGTAATAGGACCAATTTCCCAAATTTGGGTTTTTGTATGATTATTGTATTTCTCTCAAAATATTTTCATAAAGTGTAGGAATTTACAGGGTAAGCTCCTAGATCAAGAACCAAAGGTCACCAGTCACAAACAGATCACAAATCAGTACACTAGTATAATCACATGGTTAAAACCCTCAAAGAGGGAAACAGTCCACGACCTAAGCCAATGCAGCCACTTTAGGCAATTTATTAATATAAAAAGAAAAGTTACATATGTTTCTCTCATAAACAGTTACCAGAAAAATGACCCTCCATGCTCTTTAAATAGAGATCATGGACCAATCGTGTGTTAAGCCACAGATCAAGTTTCGTTAATACCAAGATGAGAGATAATCGTCTGATCACTACAAATCGTGACCGTCGGATTATAAGTTACATATGTACATGGTAAAGAAACACACTTTACCTAAATCTACACTAGAATAAGTTATTCTTAACTATTTCCTATGTGTCAGAATATCCTAACATCCCCCCTTAAGAAAAACTTGGGATAGGATTGAAGGATTTGCAAAGGTGACACAAAAGGAACCTATTTCCTATGTGTCAAAATATCCTAACATCCCCCCTTAAGAAAAAATTGGGATAGGATTGAAGGATTTACAAAAGTGACACAATAGGAGAAGGAAAGAGGCATTAGAGCCTATCCCCCCTTAATGACAAATTTCTTGAAATCCAAGCATGGATCGAAGTTTGGTAAACTTTTCTTCTGTGAGAGCCTTCGTAAAGATATCGACTACTTTATCATTGGTTGGACAATATTGCACTTCAAGAACACGATCATGAATGAGCTTTCTGATGAAGTGTATGTGGAGTTCAATGTGTTTCATACATTGATGTTGAACTGGATCTTTACATAGCTGAATGGCACTCTGATTATCACACCAAAGTGTAGTTGGATGTTGTTGATGAAGACCAAATTCAGACAGGATCTGACGAAGCCACATGGCTTCCTTGCTGGCTTCAACTGCACCACGATACCCTACTTCTGCTGAAGAAAGAGAGACGGCACTTTGTTTCTTACAATACCAAGTAATAGATCCTGAACCAAGAGTGAATGCATATCCTGCAGTAGACTTTTGATCATCAGGGTCACCAGCCCATTCAGAATCAGTGAAACCAATCAACAATGGAGATGATCCTACACTATAATGAATCCCTAACTGAAATGTACCTCGAATATATCGAAGTATTCTTTTATTTTCTTTCCAGTGACTTTCATGAGGTTGGTGCATAAACCGAGCGACAAGACCAACAGCAAAGGAAAGGTCAGGACGGGTATGAGTTAGATACAAACGTTTACCAACAAGTTGATGGTATAAGGTAGCATCAACTTCAGGGGTAGTACAAGTGACTCAAAGCTTGAATCCAGACAAAAAGGGAGAAGGGGCTGGCTTACATTCTTCCATGTGAAAGTGGTGAAGAAGATCATAGGCATACTTGGACTAAGAGAGGGTATTACCTTCCTTGGATTGCAAGACTTGAAGACCAGGGAAATAATGCAAGATTCCTAAGTCTATCATTTCAAACTTCTTTTTGAGGCTAGAATTCACATGGTTTATATGGTTTAGATCACTACCGATAAGGATAAGATCATCAACATAAAGAACAAGGATGGTGAAGGACTTACCCACTTTCTTGGTGTAGACAATGTTGTCAGGATGACACGTAGAAAAGCCATTATCTAATAGAAATATATCCATTTTGGCATACCAAGCCCGAGGAGCTTGTTTGAGACCATAGAGAGACTTCCTAAGGTGACAAACAAGGCTAGAGTCATTTTGGATAAAGCCAGGGGGTTGTTCCATGTATATTTCTTCATGTAAATCTCCATGTAAGAAGGCGGATTTAACATCCGTCTAATGGAATTCCCATTTAAAGGATGCAGCAAGGGAAAGAACAAGGCGGATAGAATTAATTTTGGCAACAAGGGAGAAGGTTTCAGTATAGTAATTTAAAACCTTAGTAGGAGTACGATCTACCATGTAATTTGCACAGTTAATGGCTTCTACCCAAAATTTGAGACCAAGTCCTTTAGATTGAAGCATACAATTAGCCATTTCTTTTGAGGTGCGATTCTTCCTTTCAGCTACACCATTTTGTTGTGGAGTATATGGAATGGTATGTTGTAACTGAATGCCATGCTCAGTCCATAAGTTGATATATTTGTTGTTAACATATTCTCCTCCATTGTCTGATCTTAACTTAAGAATTTGATGTCCAAATTGTTTCTCAACAAATGCCTTAAAGGCCAAGAACATGTTAAAAAATTCACTCTTGATTTTTAAGAAGTATACCCAAGTGTGTTTGGAAAAATCATCAATGAAAGTTAATAAGTACTTGAAACCAAAGAAAGAAACAACAAGAAGTGGACCACATAAATCATTGTGTACAAGCTGCAAAGGGGTTGAAGCATGCCAAGAGGCACGTTTTTCAAAACTATCCTGATGATGTTTTCCGAGTACATATCCAGAGCAAACACCATCTTGGAAAGATACCATAGGAAGGCCCATCACCATATTTTCCTTACATATAGTTTGAAGAGAGCAATAGTTTAAGTGACCAAATCACTCATGCCAAAGTTTTCTCACATCATCATTATGAGCAACAAAAAATGGAGGGAAGACATGATGACCCAAATTTTTCAAACTTATACAACCTTGTGGAATCATCAGCAATGCTAGTAGCTAAAATATATTGATGATCTTTGAGGTCCTTGATTACAACATCATGAGGTGAGAATTCTACTATTTTCCCTTCACCTGAATGAGTTATCTGATAAACAAAGCGAAGGTTGCATGACAAGGTAGGAACACATAGTACATCATTAAAATGACCATTATCTAGATGAATGGTTCCAGATCCTACAACACTAACAGATCTATCATCACCAACATAAATATAATTGGTGTTACAATCATTTAAAGAAGAAAACATGGCTTGATATTTGGCCAAGTGGTAAGAAGCTCCAGAATCAATGAGCCACTCATGAGAATGAGAAGAGGAAGATACATTTAATTCATAACCAGATCTTGATGCTTGACAACCACATGCAAAAAGTGCCATTCTTGAAGATGAAGGTGAAGAGTGCTCCAAATTGATGTTGTGCTTCTTCATTGCTGCTTCTGAGGCTTCCATCTTCTTAAAACATTTGGACTCTAAATGGCCATCACGAATACAAAAGTTGCAATGTCTATCTGTCTTATTTCCTTTGTTTTTATATGCCTTATAATTTTGGTGAGTTTCTTTTTCAGTTTGCGGCTGAAATTGCTTAGGACCCTTATTTGGTTTTGGACCATACTTTTTAGGATACTACTTCTTAGGATTCTTTTGATATGATTGATGTTGGGCTACTAAGGCTTTCTTAGAAGCATTTCCAGAAGTGATAAGACCAAGGTGTAAGAGTTTTTCTTGTTCTCTTATCAAAGAATTGAAAAAGGAATAAAAAGAGGGATTCTTGTAGGTAGTTCCTGAAGAAATGATGGCTTCTCTAGTGGAATGGAAGGCAGAAACAAATACAGAGTATGTAGGGCCAAGCTTAGCAAGAATGCAATAAATGAGGCTACCATATTCCTCTTTGACCTTATAACCTTCTAAAAGAATTCTAAGGGTCTTAAATTTGGACAAAAAATCCTCAATAGAGGAGAAATTATTGGGGTCCAAAGTAAGCAACTCATTTTCAAGCTGATGAGCTCTAATTTGATTTTGAATGCCAAAGACAGTATTTATCTTGTCCAGGGCTTCATGAGGGGTTTCAATGTCAAGGATATGAAAACAAAGATCTTGAGCAATGGACATTCCTATCAACCCTCGTGCTTGATCTTGTTTATTTTCCCATTTAGCGACTTTATCATCATCAGAAGGTTTAGTTTCTACCCCTATGTCTATTCTATAAATCCCTTTACTTCTAAGTATATCTACCATGTGAGGTAGCCATTGGAAATAATTGGTGTTGTTAAGAATAATCGGGCATGCACTTTCCATTTAAAAAAAAACTGAAGCTAAGAAAAGCTGAAACTAACTGCTCCAATGGAAAGATCTCGAAAAATTAGGCCATTTAAAAAATAAATGGCTCGAAAAACGGCTTCCAGATGAAGAATTTATGCCTTTTTGAAAAAACGAGTTGAAGATGCCGAATAGTTATGGGAATGGGATGAAGTGCGACTTAAAAAAAAAAAAATCTGCCCCTTCGAACAAAAACTTTTTACAAAAGAAGCTTGAGAAAGAGATTTGAACCCAAGACCTTTATTCTCATAAACTAACCCCTCACCAAGTGAGATATTAAAAGGATTCTTTATTTTTTCTTTTCCTTTATTTTTATTTTTTTTACTCTTTAGTGTGCGTGCCTTTTCCTGCACAAAAAAACACAAAAAACAAGCAAAAAAAAATGAAATGCAAGCCTTATGGAAGAATGTTAGATTTTTGCCTAGCCTTATCGGCAACTATCGATTTTTTCACTATTTCTGATTTCCCAAGATCGCACAAAGATGTGGGAAAAGAGCATACGTAGAAAAAAAAATCCCTTTTCTTGTTTCTGATTTGCCGAGATCGCACGTAGTGCACAACAAAGAGTACACACGGAGAAGAGGGTATAGATCCACAAAATAAATGAAACCTAAAAACTGAAAATAAACAAAGGAAACCGAAATAATCATAAATATTAACAAATATAACTACAAAACAGATGCTTTAGAAACCGAAATAAGCAGAACTATTAACAAATATAACTACAAAACAGATGCTTTATACCTCCAGATCTAAACTGTCATAACTTGGGTAGCTAGAAATATTTTCGCATGAAACGAAAGGTGTTTGTCACTGTAACATACACTCCAGACACAAAAAAATAGTTCTCTAAGCCCAAAAAGGTTCAGAAATAGTAGATCTACAAAACGGCATTCGCATGCAGTCAAACCGGCTTCAGATTTTGATCAACAATGGACGCGACCCTCAAAATAGCTCTGAAACCATGTAGGAATTTACAGGGTAAGTTCCATAGATCAAGAACCAAAGGTCACCGCTCACAAACAGATCACAAATCAGTACACCAGTATAATCACATGGTTAAAACCCTCAAAGAGGGAAACAGTCCACGGCTTGAGCCAACACGACCACTTTAGGCAATTTATTAATATAAAAATAAAAGTTACATATGTTTCTCTCATAAACGGATACCGGAAAAATGACCCTCCATGCTCTTTAAATAGAGATCATGGACCAATTGGGTGTTAAGCCATGGATCAAGTGTTTTTAATACCGAGGTGAGAGATAACCATCGGATCACACTTTACCTAACTCTACACTAGACTAAGTTATTCTTAACTATTTCCTATGTTTCAGAATATCCTAGCATAAAGAATTACTAAAAACTAAAACAAATTTATTCTATAATGCAAAACTTTGAATTAAGTCTAATCTAATCTAACCCGGGATAATACCAATTTTATGTGATTTAGAATGATATCTATTCAGTCTGTGATGATTTAGATCAATCACAGACTTAATAGGATTAATACTTTGTAAGATGATTCTTTTGAGAAATAGTTAATCAAACGAAAATGTAAAACATATCACATATATTCTGATGATCATATATAAAACAAATCAATTTCTATATTTATATCGTACAATAGTGCAACTGATATTTCAAACAAAAACAATTGATTTCATACATAATTCATGAAATTTGAACTTATCGCTAATGTTTAAAATAGGATTTAGCATACATGATAATAGTACCAGATGTATACTGTCATGTTCATTTGATCAACAATAATAGGCCACAATCAATCATTCTATCAATGAGTCTTTCAGAGAATACAAAAGTGCATCAACAGTGATCAAAAAAATATGTATAACTGAAAATACCATGTTCCATTATTTCATCGAGGCATCTACAAACTTACAATAAAGCATTCTTTGTAAATTTTCTCAATAAAATTATGGACCCTTCTCTAAATGCATGAGAAGGGTTTAAATACTACTTTAACTACTTACAAAAAAATATATTATACAAAATATCTTATGAGGTGCTTTCAAAAAACCCTCCTCATTCCTTTTACCTTTTTGCTAAAATTGAAATTATTAAAAACAAACTAACTTATAATCATGCCCAATGATAGATTGCTGCCAGCTTTGTTTTTCTACTCACAAATATCTGACATAGGTTGAACCTGTGGACGCTTCCCGAAATGCGTCTTCATTTTCCCAGCAAATATAGCATCCTGTAAAAGTGGTTGCATTTTCTGTATGGAATCCAGAGAGCAACTCAATTTCATTACTTGACTATGCGGTTTAACCAGTAATTTCCAGTATGATTCCCAATCAGTCTTCTTCAGCTGTGCAAGCGTTTCTTCCTAGAGTTGACCTGTGCTTTTCCAACTTTGTTCTAAATTTTTTATATCAAGAATTGATTTGTGATTTCCCTCTTTGATCAAGCTAGAGGTATGTAACATACAGTTAATCAATTTGACCATATTCTTTGATAAACCTGCTGCTCTGGCTATGGCCAACTCTGCGTATTTTACCTGTGCATCCTAGTCAGTAAAAAGGATATCTTTGAAAGTTTCTTTGATCTTTGGGAGACTTGAATTTATCCCTTCCTCTGAATCTTTCCATTCAATATAATCAGAAATTTTAGTATTGAGTTCATTAAACTCAATTCTCTGGTCAATGACTGTATTGGTCAATTGTTCACTGATTTTCAAGTGTGGGATTATATCTGACATCTGTAAAATAAACAAGTTTTGTTGTTTTGAGAGTAAGGCATTCGATGCCAATGTTTCTTTTATGAATTCCTCTGCAGTAGGAATACCTTCATATTTTGTAAGTTCTTCTCTCAATTCTTTAATCAATGTGTTTTTGCTAGATAAGTCATTTTCATGACTCATCTTAAGCATTTCCATATCTTTCTTAAATTTGAGGAGTTGCTGCTCTAACTTCTGATTCAAAATGCTCCTTTCTTCATCCAATTGTTGTTGTAGCTACATGATCTTATCATCCTTTTCTTGAACCAAAATGGACACTTTGGTTTCCTTATCCATCGTTGCAGTAGTGTATGCCCCGACAAATTGTGATTGTCGAGTCAGACTTTCAATTGGATTTGAAGGAGTGTCTTTCCATACAACTTCCATTACTTCATTTCCTGGAGGCGTTTCAATCCTTCTCCTTTTTCTTTGTTTACTTATTACAGCTTTATGGAGAGGGCTATAGAATGCATCCAGTGGAGGGATATTATTTACCTTTAGAACAATTTCATCAGTTGGAAACACAGGAATGACTTCTGTGTCTTGGGAGGTTATCCCAGGACTTTCAATGATTTCTTTTGCCCAAACTATTTTTTTCTTTGGAGTATGAAATTCTGTATCTTTTTGTGAAGAAAATACCTCTGGGGTATTTATAAATATGTTGCTAACTGGAGTCCAGATTTTATCTAGTTCATTCTGACTTTGTGAATCTGTTTGTTTTGTCCTGAATTCTTTACTTGCTTCAGTCGTATAATTGGTAACTAAGACATTTTGCGGGATACGTCTGAGTCTTTGTTCTCTATATTCATTGAATCTTTGTATTTATTCTGGATTTAGGTTCGATTTAACGAAATTTTGGACTTCTTCAAAATTCCCAACTGATTGCAAAATGTCTTCAAATCTATCACCAGTGTGTATGATAGGTTTGACTTTAACTATCTGAGTAAACTTGTTAGCAATATTCTCTGGGTCGAACTGCCTTGAGGGTAAAACGGGGAGCTTCAGGAACTCAATATTCTGACATTCTTTTAGTGCATGATTGAAATTACTGAGGGTGAATGTACCACACTGAATTGGAAAACTTGGAAATAAGGATTTTTTACTATCCTTCAAAGATTTTGTGAGTCCATTACCAACAGTTTGGTAAGAAACTTCTCTCGTCATTAATTTATTAGAAACATACAAAGGAAGAATATGTGGGGGATCGGAGCTTCCAAATACTCTAATATATGAAAATGATTCTTCAAAAAAACATCTACCTATCATTAGAAGGTTTGCAAGGGCTTCCTTGGTGAACCTAGGGCTCAATATGTCAAATATAAATTGATGTAACGGTAATACAACTCCATAACACAGCCTATGAAAATGTGGTGCATAATTATTCTCCCATATCTCTTTATGACTCAAATGTTTAGGGGTGGGATCCTCAGGAGTCCATTTCCAACCCATAACTAAAAAACTGGTAGAAAAGTAGATAGTATCAAAAATATATGCACTCATGAAAAATTTAGGGACGGTCTTGGAGGAAGAAGCTCTTGTTTGGTGATATTCATTAATCTCTTTAGCTAGATTTTCATAAAGAATGGTTTCCCAATTCATGATATGGAAGTTAACACGGGAATCAATCAGGGGAAGCCAATTTATGGAGAATTTGGTATTATCAGGGATACCATATAATTTGAATAGCATTGCGGCTACAAAATTGTAGGGGTTTTCCAGTGAGGCAATAGGGTACATACCCGATTTATTATGTTTGAACTTGTTGTCCAGTTTCCTCCAACCCTGAATTGTCTTGAAAGTGTCCTCATTGTTCTTTGAAAATTTCTCAACAAATCTATTATCATAGATGTCATGTGGGTCAGGTAGCTTTTACATGATCTTCAAGTCTTCGGCTCTGAAAGAACCTAAGATTTCATTCTTAGCAGTTCTTAATTGTCTATCCTTGATTGTTAAATTGTCAAGCACCCACCTAATCATGTCAGTATATGGTAAAAGAGTAGCCCTTGCCACTATCCTATGAAGGAAGGAACATGCAATATCTTTAAACTATAAGTTTGGGGGTCTTGCATCATCAGCAGTCGCTTTGACCTCCGCTACTTCAGGTTCTTCGTCTTCAAGAATGGTATAGATATTTTGCCACATTGTGGCACCTCCATCAACAGTGCAGACTGTATCTGAGACTATTGGCGACATTTCGGTGTATTCTTCTTCTGCAACAGTCTGTTTGTTGTGCTTTCACATTACCTTGCGGATGGACATATCTTGAAGGAAAATCCCTATAAAAATAGAGTAATGATCAAATGATGGAAGATATATTTGAAATGACCAATTCGAAATAAAATATCCAGGAAGCAGATGTTCCATTAATTATCCATAACCAAACAATAATTATTTTCATTGGGATGATAAAATATACTTAATTGTTTCTGACATGATTTATTTCACGTAAAATATTTATTTAAAATCTATCAAATATATCGCATCGCGCCTTTTGAATCTATCTTTATGAAGCATATTAATTTTTTTTATGTGATACGTGATTCCGCGATATCACGAAATCGCAAAATTGGAGTTGTCGCAATATCAAAACTTTGGTGAAGTTTGCTTAAAGTTTCAAATATTTATTCACGATGTGTGATTTTTGCTATCGCTTGCAAAATCTGATCGTTGATCTCAAAATCAAGATTTCTTTGTTTTTTAACTTATCTTTTAATGAAAAATATCATGCGGGATGCGATTTGCGATAGGGTATTTTGAAGGATGTTATTATTAATTTCTTTTTGTTTTTTATGCTTTAATTAAACAAAAGAAATAATGTTTTTGGGAGTTTTAATTTTTATCTAAAATGAAAAATATACTTTTAATAAGGGTCCCTATTTCTATTTATCAAAGGTCTATATTATTTTGAAAAATAAAAATTGCGAGGGGGGGGGGGTGGCGGGGGGGGATTTGTTGCATAGCACAACACTCCGCTCACAAAGTTGTTAGCGATGGAAACTTCGTTCCTATTTTTAAAAAAAATCCAAAAACAACTCGGCATGGGTGCCCCACTGAGATAGAGCTCCAATGGGCGCGAGTCTGAGTGTTAATTTTTCTATGGGTACAAGGCCATAACTACCTACCAGTTCCAACCAAGAATCACTTGTTTTTGAGAGTCTGCTTAAGGAATGGTCAATAGAGGAAATGTTCTTGTCATGCCAAGGGATGCAATGACACTTATGGAAAGGTATGAAAATACAAATAAGTCACTGAAATGGTCCTCCAATGTTCAGGATGGGGATTGCAAGGAGGGTGACAAATTATTATGTAACACCCATCCCCCCTGGATGGGTGGTCCGAGGGCCAATGGTCCCCTAGTGGGGGTTCGAGTGTAGCGCCATTGAAGCTAAAAATATATGTAAAATTTCCATGTAAAATATTTTAATTTCATAGTCAATATTGACCATTCATTAGGTGGATGATCTGATGGTAGAAGTTATGTTTAATTTAGGGTTTTTGGCCCTAGAAGGAAACCCCTCTATTGTATGAGGTAATTTTATTGTGGTTATGTGTTGAGAGTGTATTCTAAGCGAGAAATTGAAATGGGAACTATGTGAGGGAGTAGAGGATATTACAACATATCTATTATAGGTTTTGTCGCTTCATTTTGTTGTATAATATAAAGGAAGGACTAGTTGTTTCTCCGTGGACGTAGCCCAAGTTGGGTGAACCACATATATATTTGTCTCTCTTGTTTTATATGTTTTGTGTTTGTATTTCCACATATTTTTATGTGTTCCATTGCTCTGTAATATATAAAAATTTTAACAACTGTTATCAAAGCCGAAGGTATATTTGTCTCATAAACTCGTAGGAAAGAAGGATTCTTGGTTCAAGTGGGAGAAATGATGGAAGATGGTAAGTTTAGGGTCAAGAAATTTAATAACCAAAACTACTCGTTCTGGAATATGGAGATGGAATATTATCTGTATCAGAAATTTATGTACCTAACATTGAGCAGAAAAACAAAGAAGTCAACATGTATGGCAGATGAAGAATGGAAAATTCTTGACAAAAAGGCACTTGTAACAATACGGTTGTGCCTCGCAGCATTGGTATCCTTCAATATTTCGAAGGAAATGACAATAGAGAGTTTAATTATGGCATTAGAGAAACTATATGAAAAACCCCCAGCCTCAAATATGTAGAAATTACACCAATGATTCAATCCGATCATGTAATGTACTAAAACAAGATACTAAATCCTTTTACAATATTTGTGGAATATAAATCATGATCGCTCAATCACATGCAAGTAAGAGAAATAATTAAATCAATACACAACACCAGATATTCCTGGGGAAAGCAACTGCTCAAAACCCTCCATATTTATTGTATAATAAACCAAGGAATCATGAAACAATAAAATGTATTTGTGATCACCATAACCTCATACACTCTACCAATTAGCTTCACACTGATCTAGGCAAAATTGGAAAAATACATAGCCAATTATCAGCCTGCCCTTAGCCTACCCTGCTTACACAATCCCTAGAGAATTAAACCCCTATTAAATACGAAATCAAGCCTTCCTTTATTGTGCAATTCATCATGGGCTTCCTATGGTAATATAACTGCATCTGGGCAGTTTTCCTAAAATACAACTTATAGTTTAGTTTCCTTGAAACTTTGTCTCAACTAGGTCTCCACCAAAATTAGCATGCATACAACTATAAATAGTGAATCATCAGTTACTTGGTAGATCACTACTTGTGAATTAAATCTACTTTAATTCACTTTATCTTGCACTAGCTCATAAAATAGTTAGAACTAGTAATTGATTTTAACTCAATTAATGTGAGTTAACTGATCCCACTCACACCTACACTAGTTTTACAACTGAAACTGGACCATGCTAATAATAGAATCACTCTACATGCCTATCCTTTGACCCTCAACTTGAAATTATTGAGCTAACTAAGTCTATCACATAGTTAAATATTACAAGTTGTTATGAGATAAGATTACAATTAATTTTTCAGCGCACTAATGTGTTACTAGGATCCATCATTGTCTGACATGTGATCCCTCACTAGTGTGTGTGTTGCATTTTCTTGTTTAATTTCAACACTCCCTCTCAACAAAAAAGGGATTATCTTCTACCCCAATCCTACCTCTGTGGTATTCGAATTTTCTCTTCGTAAGAGACTTCATTAAGATATCTGCATCTTGATCCTCCTTGGGAATGTACTACAACAACATAATGCGACTCTAAACACAATCTTTGAGATGGTGGTACTAGATGTCAATATTCTTTGACCTGTCATGGAATACTAGATTAACCAAGAGTTTTATGCAACTTTGGTTATCACAATGTATCACTGTCGGATCCATCTGATGACCGAACAAACCAACAAGTGTCTTCCTCATCCAGATGGCCATCTATGTAGCCTAACTAGCTGCCATGTACTCTACCTCAGCTGAACTGAGTGCAACTTATCTCTGATTCCTGCTATACCAATAAATTATTTTTGATCCTATGTTGAAGATGCCCCCTGATGTGCTCTTCCTGTATGATGGACTACGTACCCAATCTGCATCGGTGAAGCCTTGAAAATTCACTCCCTCTGTTGTGTAACCAGCTCCAAAAAGAGAAGAAAAGAGATATCAATGCCTTAGAAATAAGCCACTTCGAGGGCGAAACCTCAAATACATTACATAAATGAACAATTCTTCGATGATACAAATGACAAAACCTCCTTTCTATATATAGGAGTCCATGGGGCCACAATGTAATCCTAGTGGGCCACAATGTAATCCTAGCCGACCTAACAATAATAATGTAAGGGCACAATAATAACAATATGGGGGTTACAGGGGTACAACAATAATGATAAGTGGGGTTAGACTAACATAATAAGGGACTAGACTATTAATATAGGGGCTTAACATGCCCCTCTCCTTCAAACAAGTGTTGTCCTCAACGCTTGATTATTTCTTGATGCTTCTGTATAAAATTCTCATCCTCCCATGTGGAATCTTCTATAGGAAAGTTCTCCCACTTGCTGAGATAATTTGAAATTGATTGTATTTGTTGATTTCTTGTTTCTGTGACCGCTTCATAACTTCTTTCAATGTGATATTGATCTTCCGGTTGTTTCATTTGATTTTGCACCAAAGTTAGGTTATCCTTTGAGAGCTGGAGAACTTGTTGTTGATGCTCATTGTGATATTCCACTAATTTATCATCCATAATAGATTTTATTTGATCCTTCAAACCATCCAAATTAGCCTCCATTTTTGCTTTTAAACCATCTATGTCATCTTCGGTTGCTCTTCGTAAGATCGAAATTTGTTGCACTTGGTACCATAATTTTGATATCTCATATTGCAATTCTTCCTCCTCATGCGTCATAGTATAGCTTCCTAAGCGCTTAATGGGTATGGAATTATTTTTTGGAGGCATAATAGAACCCATTACTGACAAAAATTCTTCAATATGCCCTTGGAATCAATTCAACTTGATTCTTCAAACAAGACTTATGCAATTCGGAAAAAAACAATACACACTTTTTTCTTGCTTTGAGGAGATCGATATTGAAATTGTATTATCTCTGTGATTGCGGATCTTCAATGTCTGAAATTCAGCACTGAAGTAACCCTATCAATTCTCTTTTGAATGCCACAGGTCTGACCTGATTTGGATTCTCCAAGACAAAGTTGTGTCCAATCTCCCACAATGACCTAATTATGGACTAGTTCAGTAGAGCGAACTGATACCAAATGTTGTGTAACCAGCTCCAAAAAGAGAAGAAAAGAGATATCAACGCCTTATAAATAAGCCACTTCGAGGGGGCAACCTCCAATACATTACATAAAATGAACAATTCTTGGATGATACAATTTACAAAACCTCCTTTCTATATATAGGAGTCCATGGGGCCATAATGTAATCCTAGTGGGCCACAATGTAATCCTAGCCGACCTAACAATAATAATTTAAGGGCACAATAATAACAATATGGGGGTTACAGTGGTACAATAATAACAATAAGGGGGGCTACACTAACATAATAAGGGGCTATACTATTAATATAGGGACTTAACATGCCCCTCTCCTTCAAACAAGTGTTGTCCTCAACGCTTGATTATTTCTTGATGCTTCTGTATAAAATTCTCATCCTCCCATGTGAAATATTCAATAGGAAAGTTCTTCCACTTGCTAAGATACTCTGAAATTGATCGTACTTGTCGAGTTCTTGTTTCTATGACTTCTTCATAACTTCTTTCGATGTCATGTTGATCTTCCTGTTGTTTCATTAGATTCTGCACCAAAGTTGGGTTATCCTTTGAGAGTTGGAGAACTTGTTGTTGATGCTCGATGTGATATTCCACTAATTTATCATCCATATTTGCTATTATTTGATCCTTAAAACCATCCAAATTAGCCTCCATTTCTGCTTTTAAACCATCTATTTCATCTTCAATTGATCTTCGTAAGATTGAAACTTGTTGCACTTGGTACCGTAATTTTGATATCTCATACTGCAACTCTTCCTCTTCATGCGTCATAGTATAGCTTTTTGAGGGATTAATGGGTATGGAATTATTTTTTGGAGGCATTATAGAACCCAATACTGATAAAAATTCTAAAATATGCCCTTGGGATCAATTCAAATTGATTCTTCAAACAAGACTTATGCAATTCGGAAAAATACACACCTTTTTCTTGATTTTGAGGAGCTCGATATTAAAATTGTATTATCTCTGTGATTGCGGCTCTTCTATATCTGAAATTCAGAACTGAAGTAGCCCTCTGAATTCTCTTTTTAATGCCACGGGTTTGATCTGATTTGGATTCTCCAAGACAAATTTGTGTCCAATCTCCCAAAATGTCCTAATTATGGACTAGTTCAGTAGAGCGAACTTGTATGACTTTCCACGTGTCACTGTTTTGTTTTTTGTCTCTAAAATTGATAGCCAAGAAACTACAGTCTGTGTACTTGCAATCAATTTTTACAGCACTCCAATCCGATGCCCAGAGAGAGAGTTATTGAACTTTTTCCACGATCACCTCTTTGAGATGAAATTCAGGAGCCTGAAAAAGCACTACCTTCCACAGATTATATCTCCAACAATATTGTGAACCAAGCTCTGAAATTTTTTGACACATTTCCTCAGGATTTCAGCTTCGCACCATATGAATTTCAGATTCTGAACCTTCGTAGAAAATTTTTTATAGCGCAAATGCCACGATGACCTTTTTAGGAGCCTGAAAAAATACCTAACTTCCACAGATCATATCTCCGAAAATATTGTAAACCAAGCTCTGCAATTTTTAGAAAAAATTCCTCAGGATTTCAGCTTCGCACCCTAAAAATTTTAGCTTCTGAAGCTTCGTAGAAAAAATTTTATAGCCAAAATTCCACGATGACCTGTTTGGAGCAGCGAAACCCTAGAATCCAAACCTCTGATACCAAATGTTGTGTAACCAGCTCCAAAAATAGAAGAAAAGAGATATCAACGCCTTAGAAATAAGCCACTTCGAGGGGGAAACCTCCAATACATTACATAAATGAACAATTCTTCGATGATACAAATGACAAAACCTCCTTTCTATATATAGGAGTCCATGGGGCCACAATGTAATCCTAGTGGGCCATAATGTAATCCTAGCCGACCTAACAATAATAATGTAAGGGCACAATAATAACAATATGGGGGTTACAGGGGTACAACAATAATGATAAGTGGGGTTAGACTAACATAATAAGGGACTATACTATTAATATAGGGGCTTAACACCTTCTGCCCATCAGTACCATAATCCATACTCTGTAGTTCCCTTGAGATATCTCAAAACATGCTTCCCTGCCTTCCAAAAGAGCTTGGTATTCTTAACCATAGCTTGACTAAGTTGGTTAACTATGTAGCATATGTTTAGTCGCGTGTTCACCAAATACATAAGTGAAACCACAAGCTGCCTGTAAATAGTAGCATCCACTACCTCACCTGAAGTAGCATCATCCTTACTCCAGTTACCTGCAAGAGGATTCTCCATGGGTTTAATGCCCTCCATGTGTAACTTCCTCAGAATCGCCTTGGCATACTTTCCCTGAGATACAAGTAGATCCCCATCTCTTTTCCATATTTCCAAACCAAGGAAATAGGGTAAGATACCCATGTCTTTCATCTTAAACTCTCTTCCAAGATCCTGTTTGCAATAATTTATGATCTGTTCATCACCTGTCAGTATAAGATCATCAACATAAATTACAATAATCAAAAGCTTGCCATAAACCAAAATATGATATAGGCTCGCATCTTCTTCACTCTTTGTGAAGCTCAACCTATTTAAATATTTGTCGATCCTGGTGTACCAAGCACAAGGTGCTTGCTTCAGCTCATACAGTGCTCTCTTGAGTCTGCACACATGCGACTCCCTGTCAAAGGTCTCAGAAAATTATGATTGCTCAATGTAAACTTCTTCCTTAATAAATCCATTTAGAAAGGTTGTCTTTACATCCATATGATGTATATTCCACCCCATATGTGTTGAGAGTGCAAGGATAGATCTAATCGATGAGTACCATGCAACCGATGCAAAATTCTCCTCATAGTCAATCTGCTCTACGTCTGATAATCCCTGAGCCACAAATCTAACCTTGTATTTCTCCAGGCTCCCATATGCTACTTGCTTCACCTTGTAGATCCACCTGGATACAACCACTGACTTCCCCACTGGTCTTGGGACCACTTCCCATGCATTTTTTCTGATAATGGAGTCATACTCCTCAACCATGGCATCAACCCATGTGTGGATGATGCACTTCTTCCTCAAAATAATATGGTTATGTCACAATACACTCACTCATAAGCTCCATGTATCCAGTGTACCTATCTAGGGACCTTCTATGTCCGTGTTGTGATGTAGGTGCTCCCACATGCTCTTTTGCCTATAGCATCAATTTTTCAGCCTCTCTGGTGCACTTCCTACCATTTTTGGTGGATGGCTCTGCATGAGTGGTTTCTGCCACTCCATTATCATCTAATTGTGGCTGCTCCAAATCCTAAGGTTCATCCTTTGAAACTAAGAGTTCCTCATCTGCATGCACGTCAAGCTCCTTCTCAAGGGAAAATTGCATGGCATTATCCTCATCAAATTTAACATCTTTTTTTACAACTGTCATCCTGTTAGCCAGCAAATACACCCGATAGTTGTGGGGAGTATCAGTGTACCCAAAAAATATCCCAATCTCTATTGTTGGTTCAAGATTCTTCATGAAATATTTGGTCACATGGAAATAGATAAATGAGCCAAAAAATTTAAAATATGAAACATTTGGTTTCTTACCTAAAAAATCCTCCTCTGGTGCATTCATGCCAATTATACGATGAGGACTACAGTTCTTAAAAAATATTGTTGTGTTGCATTCCTCTACCCACAGATGCAATGGTAGGCCCTAATCATGTAACATAGCTTGTGTTTCTCCCACAATTGTTCTGTTATTTCTTTATACAACCCCATTCTGTTTTGGGTTATGAGGTGTAATCAATTCTCTCTGAATTCCTTCTTTGGCATAGAAGTTCTTGAATTCATTAGAGATATACTCACCACCATTGTTGCTCTTTAGATCCTTCACCTTCTTCCTTATATCTTTCTCTACTATTTATTTGAACTCACAAAACTTGGAGAACACCTAATATTTCTTCTGTAGAAATAAGATCCAACACTTTCTAGAAAAATCATCAACAAAAATCACATAATACCTGTGCTTTGTTGTGGAAGGTGTAGAGAATGGTCCACACACGTCTGAGTGAACTCTCTTAAGGATTTCCACTACTTGGTTCTACTTCTCATGAAAAGTGGCTTTAGTATACTTCCTCATGGTACATCCCTTGCATGTGTCTATTTGTGCAAGAGTACCCTTTGGAATACCTGTAGAAATATGCTACATGATCCTCAAAGCACTGTGGTGTAGATGGCCCAATCTCGTGTGCCATAACTCAATTATATCCTGGCTCACCACCTTACCTACTTTACTACTCAACATTACGCAGGCATCTACATCAAGTTTGTATAGGTTCTTCATACGAACCCCAATCTTCTTTACTTGTTTTGTGGCTCTGTGAAGAAGGAATGCCTTTGCTTCACTGAAAACCACATCATATCTAAGATCCTCCAACATAGCAACTGAAACTAAATTATTTTTCAAGCCAAGTACATGCATGGAATATTTTAATATCAAAAGGTTTACCTTATTGTCTCTGGAAAGTAATTGTACCAATACCGGCAGTGTTATACATCCCGTCATCACCCATCTCGATGTGCATATGAATATCCTTCTCCTCCAAGCTATTAAAGATTTCTTTGTTTCCCTTCATATGGAAAGATTCTCCAATATCCAAGTACCACATAGATCCCATCACAGTTGCGCCATGCATGCAATGAGTGCAAAGTCCAACTCAAATGGTGATGCCAAAGCTTCATTCCTTGTAGCTCCTGGAGCCTTCTTATTGTTCTTCTTCTTTTGTGGACAATTTTTTGCATAGTTTCCATGATCATGATAGTGAAAAAATTTCACCTTTCAAATCTCATGCTTCTTACCTTCTTTTTTGGTCTGATATTTGGAATGGGACTTCCTCCCCTTCCCCTTCTTTGCCTTACCATCAAAGACATAATTTTCCTCATCATCAATCCTGGATGAGGATCCATCCCTGGTATTCCGCCGAAACTATTCTTGTACCAAATCTGACCAAAGGTTCTCCTAATCTGGTAACTTCTCCCTCCCATTCACATGCTAAGTATGCCAGCTCTTGGGAAGGCCTAGAAGTGTTAGGCTCACCAAGTCATCATCATCTACAATAATCCCAGCACTTCCAGGATCATCTAGACATTGACTGAACTTGGTCAAGTATTTTTGGATTGTGTCACCCTTCTCCATTTTGATTTTCTTGAGCTAGTACTTGAGTGCCAGTTTTTTGTGGTCACTGTTGCTTTGAAACATATTTTTCAAGGCCTTCCACATAGAATGTGGAGTTGCCTTTCCATGGAGACTCGAGACAATATGATCTCGAACTCCCTCTAAAAATATACTCCTCGTCTTTTCCACCTTATTCTTCCATGCATCAAGTATTTGGGCATTTGTTTCTCCAGGCTTGGAAATATCATTATCTATGAATTACGTCAACCCATTTTCCTCCAAAATTTCCTCCATCATGTCCTTCCATGCAATATAATTCAAAATTCCCTCGAGTGCATATTTGAGTCTCAAGCCATTGAAAGACATCTTCATCAGCTTATAGCTTCCAAAGAAAATACCTGCAAATTTGAATGTTGTTCAACACAAACTCAATTTATTCTCCACTATTGTGATTCTTGGCACTCTGATATCATGTATAAATTACACCAATGGATTAAATATTATCATGTAATGTGCTAAGACAAGATACTGAATCCTTCTACAATATTTTCATAATATAAATCACGATCACTCAATCACATGAAAGTAAGAGAAATAATTAAATCAATAAACAACACCATATATTCCTGGGGAAAACAACTGCTAAAAACCCCTCCATATTTATTGTATAATCAACCAAGGAATCATGACACAATACAATGTATTTGTGATCACCACAACCTCAAACACTCTACCAATTTCTTCACACCGATCTAGGAAAAATTGGACAAACACATTGCCAATTATCAGCCTACCCTTCTTACGCAATCCATAGAGAATTAAACCCCTATTAAATAGTAAATTCAGCCTTCCATGATTGTGCAATTCATCATGGTCTTCCTATGGTTATATAACTGCACCTAGGAAGTTTTCCTCATACAATTGATAGTTTACTTTCCTTGAAACTTTGTCTCAACTGGGTATCCACCAAAATTAGCATGCATGCAACTATAAATAGTGAATCGTTAGTTACTTGGTATATCACTACTTGTAAATTAAATCTATTTTAATTCACTGAATATTCCACTAGCTCATCAAATAGTTAGAACTAGTTAAATTGATTTTAACTCAATTAATGTGAGTTAACTAATCCCACTCACACCTACACTAGTGCTAGAACTGCAACTAGACCCTCTTAATAATATAATCACTCTACATGCCTATCCTTTGACCCTCAACTAGAAATTATTGAGCTAACTAAGTCTATCACACTTAGTTAACTATTAGAAGTTTTTATGAGATAATATTACAATTAATTTTTCAATTTATTTAATAAATTGGTTGCACACTAATGTTTCACTAGGATCCATCATTGTGTGACATGTGATCCCACACTATTGTGTGTGTTGCATTTTCTTGTTGAATTTCAACAAAATAAGGTATTTCTTATGAAATGTTTATTTAATATGAAGATGTCGAAAGGTGGATATGTTGTTGACTATTTAAATGAATTTAATATTATTACCAGTAAGTTAAGTTATGTAGGGGTAAAATTTTATGATGAAGTTAGGGCTCTATTATTTCTATGCTCATTTATAGAAATATGGAATGGTTTATTTATGTCCATTAGTAACTTGGTCCCTACATCTAGTAATTTAAAGTTTGATGATGTTTTCGGTGCTATCCTTAGCAAGGAAATGCCACAGAAAAGCTTCGGTGAGACATCGGGTAATGATTTGAGTGCAGAGACTAAGGGAAGAAAAATTGAAAGTGGAAAGAGTACAAGATATCATAGTAAATCAAGGAAAGGCAGATCCAAGTCCAGATCGGGGATAGTGTGCTGGAAATATGGGAAGAAAGGACATCGGTTGAAGAAATATTGTAAGTCTCAGAAGAGAAAAGAAGGAGATACAGAGCAAGAAAAAAATCATGAAGCGGATGTGACAAGTGATGTGTTGCAAGATTCTATAATTATTTCTTTAGAAAATTTTATTAATTCCTGGGTGGTAGATTCAGGGGCCTCATTCCATGCCACACTTGATAAGAAACATTTTCATGACTATGTTCAAGGATATTTTGGATAGGTTCATCTCGGTGATGATAAACCTTGTAAAATCATTGGAATGGGTAAATTTCTTGTAAAATAGAAGAATGGAAACCAATGGTTATTAAATGAGGTAAGGCATGTTCCAGATCTGAAGAAAAATATGATTTCAATAGGGTAGTTAGGTTGTGAAGGTTGTGTGACAACTTTTACAGATAAAACCTAGGAGGTCACTAAAGGAGCCCTGGTAATAGCAAAAGGAGAAAATATTGGTACACTGTATTTATGCAATGGTATTTCTAATTATGTTAATGCTTTAAACTCCATAGGAGCAGATGCAGCATTATGGCATCATAGGATCAGACACGCGAGTGAGAAGGGGATGAATTTTCTTCCCTCAAGCAATTTGTTTCCAAGTTTGAAGAATATTGATTTGGATTTTTGTGAGAATTGTGTTTATAGAAAACATAAGAGAGTCAAGTTTCTTAGAGTTAGGAAAGAAAAGAAGAGCGAAAAAATAGAGCTTGTGCATACAGATGTATGGGGACTTGCTCAGGTATCATCTCTCAGTGGATCTCATTATTATGTTACCTTTATTGATGATGCAACTAGAAAAACTTGGATTTATTGTATTCGGGATAAATATGATGTATTTGATACTTTCAATAAATGGAAAGCTTTGTTCGAGATTGAGACAGGAAAGAAATTGAAGTGTCTCAGATCAGAAAATGGAGGTGAATATTGCAGTAAATAGTTTAATAGGTACTATTCAGAGCATGGAATTCACAGAGAGAAGACAGTTCCAAGAACACCACAGGAAAATGGTGTGTCGGAAAGGATGAATAGGAAAATCATGGAGCATGAAAGGTGCATGAGATTTCATGCAGGATTTCCTTTACAATTTTGGATAGATGATGTAGATACTGTTCTTTATCGAATAAATAGAGGGCCTTCAATTTCCTTGGATGGTGGTATTCTAAAGGAGGCGTGGACAAGTAAAAAGGTAAACTACTCTTTTTTAAATCCTTTTGGCTGTGAGGCCTTTTTCCATATTAATAAAGAAAATAAAACAAAGTTTGAGGAAAAATCAAAGAAATGTACCTTTATTGGATATGGTGTTAATTATTTTGTTTATCTCTTATATGATTATGAGAATCAAAAAATAATTAGGAGGAGAGATGTAATATTCAATGAAAAGATCTTGTATAAGGATGAGTTGCAGGAAAATAAACAGGAAAAAGAAAACAAAGAATACAGAGTTCCTGATGAGATCACATAAAAAGTAAAGGTGTCTGAAAATAACAATAATCAACCACCACAACAGCAACAAACACTTCAAACACTTGAAAGTGGTGTTAGAATATCTACCAAGATAAGTGGACCCCCTGAACAATACTCTCCTTCATTATATTATGTATTGTTGACTGATTCTCGTGAACCAGAATGTTATGAAGAAGCAATGCAGGTAAAAACCTATTAGGCCCCTATATTACTAGTGTAGTCCCTTATTGTTGTTAGTGTAGCCCCATTATTTCTATTTTTGTACCCTTGTAGTCCCCATATTGTTATTATTGTGCCCCATAAAATCCACTATTGTTATTGTTGCACCCTTACATTATTATTGTTAGGTTGACTAGGATTATATTGTGACCCCATGGACTCCTATATATAGAAAGGAAGTTTTTTCATTTGTATCATCCAATAATTTTTCATTTATGTAATGTAAAGGAGGTTTCCCCTCGAAGAGGTTGATCTCTATGTTGTTGATCTATCTTTTCTTCTATTTTGTAAGTTGGTTTCATGGAATTTGGTATTAGAGCTTTGGATTCTAGGGTTTTGCTGCTTCAAACAAGTCATCGTCGAATTGTCACTATAAATTTTTTTATATGAAGTTTTAGAAGCTAAAAAAAAATCCATTTGCGAATAAATACTGAGGAACTGTGTGTAAAAATTTTAGATATTTATTCACAATATTTTTGGATATATGATCTGTGGAAGTTAGGGATTTTGCAGGCTCCCGAATTTCATCCCAAAGAGGTGACCTTGGTAAAATCATTGTAACTCTCTCTTTGGGCATCGGATTGGAATTCTATAAAAATTGGTCGAAATTAAACAAGTTGTAATTTAGTTCGTATAGATCACAGAGCTGAAGGAGGAAACAATCACACGTGGCATGTCATACAAGTTCGCTCTACTGAACTAGTCCATAATTACGTTATTGTAGGAGAAATGGCATAAATTTGTCTTGAAGAATCCAAATCAAGTCAGACCTGTGGGATTGGAAAGAATATTCAGAGGGCTAATAAAGGACCAAAGATAAAATATCGTGGATCTGAAATTATAGAGATACATAGGTTTCAATATCGAGCTCCTCAAAAGAAATAAAAATGTGTATTTTTTTTCAAATTGCATAAGTCTTGTTTGAAAAATCAGTTTGAATGATTCCAAGGGAATATTGAAGCATAGATATCAGTATTGGATTCTAAAATGACCTCTAAAAATAATTCAACACCCATTAAGCCCTCAGAAGGCTCTACTGTGACTCATGAAGAGGAAGAAGTGCAACATGATATATCAAAATTACAAGACCAAGTGAAACAAATTCTGCTCTCGCAAAGAGTAACAAAAAATGAAATCGAAGTTTTGAAGAAGGGAATGGAAGCTAATATGGATGGTTTGAAGAAAGACATGGAAGCTAAGATGGATGGTTTGAAGAAAGATGTGGAAGCTAAGATGGATGGTTTGAAGAAAGACATGGAAGTCAATATGGATGGTTTGAAGAATGACATGGAAGATAAGATAGATGGAATGGAAGCTAATATCGATGACATGGAAGCTAAGATCGATGAAAAAATGAAAGACAACTTGGAAGACATGAAGAATCATCTAAAAGTAGACACAGAAGGTTTGAAGGAAGGTTTGACAAATTTGATACAATAAATGATTCCTAATGGTGAAAAGGTAGTAGAGGAAACTCATGATGAGAAAAAAATAAATGTTAATCATGATTTCATAAACTCTATTGTTGGATTGAAGACCCACCATATTCCAAAGATAAATATGAGGAATTTTGCTGGCAATGATCTTTAACATGGATACTACAGATGGAGAAATATTTTGATCTCCATAATGTGAAAAACACACAAAAGGTACGCATTGCAACTTTATATTTAGAAAAAAATAAATTTGTATGGTATCGATGACTTTTCTCACGTAAAAAAATTGTCACTTGGTCAATTTTTATGGAGGAAATGATAGCACAATATGAGGATACAAAGAGAAACACCTTCTTTATCCAATTTATAAATCTAAAAAAAAAAGGCTTCAATGGTGGAGCGCATTAAGGACTTCCAAAAATTGAATATAAGGGTAACGGATATTCCAAAGGAACACAAGATTGATCTCTTCATAGGGACTTTAAAGGATAACATCCAACATGAATTTTGACTTTGGGAACCTAATTCATTGGAAAAGTAATTTAGGTGGGCAAGAAAAATTTAAAGTAAAATTATGGTGACAAGGAAGCCTACCACTCACATCTATAAATATGAAAGTGTTGCTACTCCTAGACTTCCACAACCTACAAGGCTAACACCACAAAAATTGGAAGAAGAAAGAGAAAAATATATTTGCTACAATTGTGATAGCAAATACACAGAAGGTCATAATTGTGCTGAGAAGAAATTATTTTACATAGATTGTGAAGAGGAGCAAGAAAATGAATAAGAAACTTCAAAAGAAGAGAATATACACCAGGAAGTAACCCTAGATAAAGAAGAAATGTGTTCGACCATATCCTGTAATGCATTGGCAGGAATTACCACTCCTCAAACTCTCAAGATAGAAGGACATATCAAGAAGAAAAATGTAGTAGTGTTGATTGATTTAGGTAGTACCCATAATTTTGTTCATTGTAAGGTAGCCAAGGAATTGAATTGCTTCCTATACCCAGCATCAGAGTGTCAAGTGATGGTTGCAAATGGAGGAACTATAAATTTCTTTGGAAAATGCCATAATATCAAGCTAACAATGGGGGAATATGTATTGAATATTCCAATGCTTTCCATTCCAATGGGAGGTGATAATGTTGTTCTAGGAGTACAATGATTACAATCTTTGGGGATGGTAGCTTTTGATTTTCAATAAATTTTCTTGAACTTTTTTTCGGAAGGAAAGGAAGTTGAAATACGGGGTATCTCAAGGAAGCCGGGAAAAATAATAAGCTCTAATGTCATGGTAAATATTTTTAAGAAATAAAAACAAGGCGTAATTGCACAATTATGCTCACTCGAAGTTCCAACATCAAAATATTCTATCTCTCCAGATCTCCAAAAAGCCTTGTACAATCATTCCAAGGTGTTTGAAACTCCCAAAGGACTCCCACCTATTCATGATCATGATCACGCTATTCATTTGATTCCAAGAAGTGTTCCTCTAAACATCAGGCCTTACAAATATCCTTATGTCCAAAAGAGGGAAATTGAACGTATGGTTGCACAAATGTTAGAGGCTTGTATAATTCAACCTAGTCAAAGTTCTTTCTATGCTCCAGTAGTATTGGTGCACAAGAAGAATGGATCATGGCGCACGTGTCTGGATTATAGGGAGCTCAATAAGCTCACTATTAAAGATAAATTTTCCATTCCTATTATTGATGAATCATTGGATGAATTACATGGAGCAAATTATTTTACCAAGAACTTGGATCTTCGTTCAGGATATCATCAATTTAGAATGAAGACTGAATATATTCCGAAAATAGCATTTTGAACTCATGAGAGTCATTATGATTTTTGTGTCATGCCTTTTGGCCTTACCAATGCACCTTCTACATTTAAAGGGTTGATGAATTCTATTTTCAAACCCTTCCTTAGAAACTTTTTGTTATTATTTTTTTATGATATACTAATCTACAATAGATCTTGGAAGGATCATGTTCAACATGTTGACAAGGTGCTCAAACTATTGGAGGAGAAACAATTATATGAAAAACCTCCAAATGTTTCTTTGGAGTAGAAGAGGTGGAATATCTGGGACATATTGTATCTCATGAGGGTGTTAAGGTAGACCCTAACAAAATTAATGCCATTAAGGAATGAAAGTCCCAACAACCATAAAGAAGTTATGAGGATTTCTTGGGTTAACTAGGTATTATCACAAATCTGTTAAGAATTATGGGAGAATAACAGCACCTCTAACAACATTATTGAAGAAATATGCATTTTCATGGACTCCTGAAGCAACTAAGGCCTTTGATAATATTAAAGAGGAAATGTTCCTAGCACCAGTATTAGCTACGACAGACTTCACAAAAACCTTTATTATGGAATATGATGCCTCAGGAAATGGAATTGGTGTTGTTTTAATGCAAGAAGGAAGACCCATTGCATATGAAAGTCATCCAATCAAAGGAAAGTATTTACATAAAGCTATTTATGAGAAGAAAATGTTGGAAATACTACATGCACTAAATAAATGAAGACCTTACCTAATGGGAAGACACTTCAAGGTAAAAATTGACCATGATACTCTTAAATACTTTTTGGAACAAAGACTATCTTTAAAAGACCAGCAAAAATGGGTCACAAAAATGTTGGGTTATGACTTTGAAATCATCTACAAAAAACGGAAGCTAAATTTTGTTCCGGATGCACTCTCAAGAAAGGATGAGGATGTGGAAGCATTGCTTTGTGCCATTTCTATTATCCAACCAGATTGGATAACTGAAGCAAGGGAGGAATGGAAGAATGAAGAAGAAGTGTGGACACTCATTCAAAATTTATAGCAAGATCCTAGTACATCTGATACATTTAGTATTAAAAATGATTCCTTATGGTACAAATATCACTTATATCTTTGTAATAATTCCCAACTAAAATAAAATATTCCTTTGGAATTTCACACCCCTCCCTTAGGTGGACACCCAGGCTTTTCAAAAACTTACCATAGGGTGAAGAAAATTTTTTTGGGATCGCCTTAAATCTGATATTCAAAAGTTTTTGGAAAAAGCTTTGGTTTACCAGCAAAATAAAGTTGAGACAATTAATACCCCAGGTCCTCTATAGCCTTTATCCATTCCAATTCAACTTTGGGAGAAGGTTTCAATGGATTTTATCACAAGTTTACCTAAGTCCGAAGGAAAGAGTGTCATCATGGTGGTAGTTTAATATAGACTTACCAAGTACGCACATTTTTTTTCATTATCTCATCCATTTAAAGCAAGTACAATTGCTACTGAATTTATGGAAAAAATTCAAAATCTACATGGAAACCCAAAGATTATTGTAAGTGAGAAAGATCCCATTTTCACTGGAAATTTTTGGACATAATTCTTTTCTCTTTTGGGTACTCAACTAGATCACAACTCATCTTATCATCCTCAATCCAATGGGAAAACTGAGATAGTGAACAAATTTTTGGAAGGATATCTTATTTTTTTTCTATCTGATAAACAAACACAATGGGTCAAGTGGTTACCTATGGCTAAATGGTGGTATAACGCTTCCTTCCATGTTGCATAAAAAATGACCCGATTTATGGCACTTTATGGATATCATCCACTGTCCATCACATCATCTTAAGAGAAAGTTCTAAGGTTCAATCAATGGAAGATCACATCGAGCATCAACAAAAATTTCTCCAACTCTTAAAGGATAACCTAAATTTGGCACAAAATCGAATGAAACAACAGGCATATCAACATTGTAGCGAGAGAAATTTTGATTTAGGAGACTGGGTATTTTTACGGCTACAACCATACAAACAAATGTCCCTCAAGAAAGCCAAGAAGGATAATAAATTATCACCAAAGTACTATGGTCCTTAGGCATACAAATTGGAGCTTCCGGCTTCTTCTTGACTGCACACAGTTTTCCATGTTTCATGCTTAGAGAAGGTTATAGGTGACAAAATTCCAATTCAAACAATATTGCCAGAACTTGATGAGGAAGGAAAAATAATATTGAAACCTGAAGCAAACACGGAAAAAATAACTCGACAGTTAGGAAATCTATCAATTTCAGAGTATCTCATCAAGTGGAAGAACTTACCCATTGAATATTCCAGATGGGAGGATGAGAATTTTATACATAAGCATCCATAGCTACTCAAGTGTTGAGGACAAAATTTTTTTGAAGTAGTGGGGTATGTTAGGTCCCTATATTACTAGTTTAGTCCCTTATTATTGTTAGTGTAGCCCCCTTATTGTTATTTTTGTACCCCTATATTCCCCATATTGTTCTTATTGTGCCCCCTAAAAGCCCACTATTGTTATTGTTGTTCTCTTACACTATTATTGTTAGGTCGGCTAGGATTATATTGTGACCCCATGGACTCCTATATAGAAAGGAGGATTTTCAACTGTACCATCCAAGAATTGTTCATTTATGTGTTGTAAAGGAGGTTTCCCCCTTGAAGAGGTTGATCTCTAAGTCGTTGATCTATATTTTCTTCTATTTTGTGAGTTGGTTTCATAACAAAACCAAGAAGAAGTGGGAGTTATCCATGAAAGAAGAGATGGACTCCTTGGTACATAACCAGACTTGGGACTTAGTCAGGTTTCTTGCAGGTAAAACAACATTGTAGAATAAATGGGTTTACAGGTTGAAGGAAGAAGATGGAGTACAACAGAGGTACAAATCTAGACTTGTGGTGAAGGGTTTTGCACAAAAGAAAGGTATTGAATCTTATGAAATATTTTCTCATGTTGTTAAAATGAATTCAATCATAAATATTTTAAGTCTTGTAGCAGCAGAATATTTTCATCTTGAATAGTTAGATGTAAAGACAATATTTCTCCATGAATATTTGGAGGAAGAGATATATATGTAGCAACCACAAGGATATGAGGTCAAAGGGAAGGAAAAATTAGTGTGTAGATTGAATAAGATCTTGTATGTCTTAAAACATGCTCTGAGGCAGTGGTATCGAAAATTTGACAAGTTTATGTCTGAACAAGGTTATACTAGATGTCACTCTAATCATTGTGTTTATCTCAAAAATAAAAATGATGGAATTTATATTATATTTTTATTGTATGTAGATGACATGCTTTTTGCAAGGTATAACATGCAGGAAATAAATGTGCTCAAAGGAAAATTGGAATATTCATTTGCAATGAAGGATTTGGGAGTTTCAAAATAAATCCTTGGTATGAGAATAACTACAGACAAGAAAAATCACAAATTAACTTTGTCTCAGAATGAGTACATACAAAAGGTGTTGGAAAGATTTAATATGTACAATGGAAAACCAATTAGTACACATTTGGCTATCCATTTCAAACTTAGCAAGGAGATGTGCCCCAAGACCCAAGAAGAAATGGATTATATGTCTACGGTTCCATATGCATCAGTAGTTGGAATCTTAATATATGCAATGGTATACACAAGGCCTGATATTGCACATGCAGTGGGAGTTGTAATAAGGTACATGAACAATCCATGAAAAGAACATTGGATGGCAGTGAAATGGATTCTCAGGTATTTGAGCAGTACCACAAATAAAGCATTATGCTTTGGTTATTCAAACATTGCTCTACAGGGATATGTTGATGCAGATATGGAAGGTGATAGAGATAATAAGACGGGCACTACAGGGTATGTATTTACTGTAGGTGGAACAACTGTCAGTTGGATTTTGAAAATGAAAAGTGTTGTTGCACTTTCAACAACAAATGTAGAATATGTTGCTGCTATAGAGGCTATTAAATAAATGATTTGGTTACAAAGGTTTATGGATGAATTGGGTAAGAATAAAGAGATGGGAAGGTTATATAGTGATAGCCAGAGTGCCATTCATATTGCAAAGAACTCATCATTTCATTCCAAGACTAAGCACATACAGCTCAAGTACCATTTCATACGGTCAGTGTTGGAAGATGGACAGTTGAAGCTGGAAAAGATACACACTAGCAGGAATCCTACAGATATGTGAACAAAAGTTGTAACCAAGGAGAAACTGAGGTTCTGCTCAGTTTCAATTGGTTTTTAAGTATGATAATGAAGATGAGAAATAGCCAGGTCCAAAGTGGAGTCATTTTCCAACAAATGAAGCAGTGGTGGAGTTGCTACAATCAGTCTCAAAGTGGGAGACTGTTGGGTGTGGAGCCTAATTATCATCCTAATTCAGAGGTATTTGTTTCAGCCAGATGTATACCCCAGCAAGACTGTACACCCCTCCATGCAGGGGGGGGAATTTTGCGCCACATGGGGGTTTGGGGGGGGCCATCCCCCCAGCTGGGGGGTCCAGGGGCCAGTGGTCCCCCTGCAGGGGTTTGGGGGAAGTACCCCCGAACCTAAAAATAGATGTAAAATTTCCTTGTAAAATATTGCAATTTCGCAGTCAATATAGGTCGTTCATTAGGTTGATTATCTAATGGTAGAAGTTATGTTTAATTTATGGTTTTTCCCCTAGAATAAAACCCCTCTATTGTATGAGGGAATTGTATAGTGACTGTGCATTGATAGTGTATTTTCAGCAAGAAAGAGAAAGGGGGACTGTGTAAGAAAGTAGAGGATATTACATCAGATCTGTTGTAGGTTGTGTCTCTTCATTTTTCTGGACAATTTAAAGGAAGGACTGGTTGTTTCTCCATGGACATAACCCAAGTTGGGTGAACCACATATATTTGTGTCTCTCTTGTTTTATATGTTTTTTGTGTTTGAATTTCTGCATATTTTTATGTGTTCCATTTCTCTTTCATATACAATTTTCTAACAAGGCATCATTGTTGCTTCTTCTTTATTGAGAAGCAATTGCAAAATATATCTAAAACAATTGACACCAAATCCCTTCATCCATATCCACATACAATAGTGAGGCACTAGTAAATATTTCGTAATCATACTTGTATTAATCACGTAATGTTACAATATAAATACCTGAATGATTTCGAAAGATAGCATAATTATCTTGTTCGCATAATCAACTAGTAGATAAAATTTCTCGACCTCACACCAATTTTTGAATCTTGTCAATGGAGAATATGTCTCAACCTAAATAGATCAAAAAACCTCCTAAATGCTAGGAACAAACTCCTTTACTTAGAAAGAATTACACATAAAAAAAGTAGGAGTTATATTCTCTAACACTTCCCCTTAATAATTACTTGTCTTAATCTTGATTAACTAAGGCTATTTGTGGTCCAAACTAGCATTTGCAACCATTTCTAAAAATGTTGACATCCATATAGAGAAACAAATATCCATGAGAATCCATGGGTCATTACCTGCTACAACCACTGGCCTACTAGAATGTCCTTAGGGTACAAGATTTTTTCATCGAACACATATTCATAACTATACCTATAAATTTAACTCCACGTACATCATCATCATCATTCTATGTTTTCTCGACTTACTCATAACCATTGTATTTGTTTTTTGGGCTTAACCTTAGCCATGCTCTATCTTTTGTTTGTTTACCCTCAACTATTCTCTTGATGCTCATTCATTGCACTCTCAAGGAAAAAACACTCTACAAAATAATCCCTATACATATGTTCCCTCTCTCTCTTAAAAAATTAATCACATCACACCAAGTGAAGTCGCCTTACCACAAATCTACACTTACAAATTGGTTTCTAGATTACCATGAACTATACTAGGGTACATGAGGCTTGTCAGGCTACATCACAATTGACTTGGGTACATTTAATGACAAACTTCACTTATGGAGATAGAAACTACATACATTCTCAAGGAACACTACATCAAGCCAAACATGAAAGTATATGTAATATTTGTAGTCTCATTCTCAGTGACGTCACACACACCAAAAACCATGATTTTCATTTTTTGTGGAAATACATACTCTGATACCAAATTTCCTTGGAATACGACCAAATTCACCTTTACAATTCCATTAAGTAGCTTTTAACACACCCCCTCCTAATCCTCACCCCAAACATGGTTAGAAGGAGGCAATTACTATGATTACCCAATATCCAAGGTTTAGTTATTTAAATGGGGTCTAAAATTTTCTGACAATTTTCCATTTTCTCAAAACTTAAAATGAGTGACATCATGGTGTTCACCTCATCTAGACCTTTCCAACGATATAAATTTTACCTTTATTTGAGTCATGGATCCAAATACATGACCCTTCAAAGATAGGCCAATTCTCCCTTGCCACATCATCACTAATTCCAAGTGGAAATCACATGCTAATGCACATGGAACCTTACACATCATCCCCACCATTGTAAATAAGTCCATGTGGATAGGTACACTACTCTGAATAATAATGGGTCAGCCTAAACCATAACTCTGTGGAACAATAAAACTTAAAAAAGTGTCGAACCCCAGACCCCCAACCTAGAGGTCAGTCCATACTCCCTCCAAGACATCTACACTTTGGGCCTTGACTAGCCTCACCTCGACTAGGCCATTCGACCTAACCCCCGACTAGTGCTTCCCACCGACTGCTTGGCTTATTCACCTTAGATCCAACATGATTCCACCCTAGGTTTAGCCTTTCCTACCTACCTCCTGTCCTCTGACTTGGAAAGTCTTATAGGAAACTTCAGGCCGACATTGTGATCTTTTTACACTTATAATATTTTTTGAGTTTCATTCTTAGTTTACATAGGCATCAGAACCTGCGACTAGCTCACTGAAAATACATAGAATTTCCACAACGAATTTGTATAATTACATGTATAAGAGGATACACTTTTGAATGTGCATTTGACTGTATCTCTTCAAAAGTATAGGAAATAACCCCAACTCCTAGGCACAACATACATATGTATGTGTTTTATTGTTTTTAAATAACTCTACTATACAAAACATATGAATAGAAAATGGAGTAGCCAATATTACTTATCAATTTAATGAAAATAATATATAGATTCATATTCACACAAAACATACATAAATTCAACCATTATTCAAGAAAATAGACATGAATCCATCTTTCCTATAGAAATTATATGAACCACATTCATTTCTATATAAGGAATACACATCCTTCAAATATACCATGATAATTAAACCTCATAACCAACATGCATATAAAATTATTGGCACATAAGTTATATTGAGCACTACTACACAAAAAAATCATAATTATACCATTTCTTAGCACCAGCCCATGCAATTAATACATATTTACTCAAAATATTGACCAGGGCATCATCCTCCATGAACCAGATATTGTTGCAGATACGATTAGTACTTAAGTCATGGCATCTAGAATATCCTCATCTGAATGGAACAAGGTGTCTAAGGGGGAGTTGATTTTTGTGAGGCCATGAGGAGTTGGTTCATGCCTAACAGAGCTCATTGACAGACACGAATATTATTCCAGAGTTAATGTTATGGAACCAGACGAGGTTGACATGGTGCAGACTGGTTGATTTTTCACCGTCAATGGTACAACTACCGTTGTAGTTGTAGTGGTCTCGACACCAATGACAGATGAGAAGACAACACGAGTCATGGTTCCCATGCATGATGAGATGAATCATATGTAGTGTTGTGTGTCATCGACATTGGATGGTGGAGTAATTTCCATTATGGTGGCTTGTATGAGAGCAATCTTATGTTCCTCATGTGGCGTACTAAGGGTACTCACACTTTCCTGGATTTGGAAGTTGCACCGAGTGTAGAGGTGCCTGAATGTTTCCATTACGGGGCACAACTCTGTTTTGTGATTATGACTTGTCAAAATATTGCACAGTGTCAAGGTGCTTATCGAGTAGATGGTATGAGAACCAATGCTACTCTTTGTGCCTGAAGTAGATGCTTAGAGATGATTGGGAATTGGGGCATGTTTTCACTTCTTCCATCTTCGAGTTTTTGGTTTTGGTTGGTCTAGCTCTTTTGGGGAGTTCAGACTCAAAGCTTCCCTTGCTGCTCGTAGCCTTGGGAGGTACTCACAATCCATCGTATGGTGGAATTGTGAGAAAATACTGCAATAGAAGCGTGTGATATTCTCTTGATTGGAGAGATTGATTTGTGGGATGGGGGTGACCATGCGAATACTTTCAGTAAGTTTCTTAAGTTCCTTACATTGATTGATTCGGTGGTTGTTTCTATCGCACGGCCTACATGTTGTCCTTGGCTGGTTTTGGGCCCTACTAGGACGATGGGTTGTCTTAGCCATCCTAATGTTTTGGTAATGATGGGGGGCAGGTTGCCTTGCGTTAGGTTGCCTTGGCTCTAGACCAATTATATTTGGGTATTTGGAATCCAATGAGTGTATGGTGTCTAGCAAAGGGCGTACTTCGGAGATGTAAGTATAGTGTCATGTTTGATGGTTGCCTTGACAAACCAGCTAAGACTATATTTTCTTGGTACTCCATTCCCTTTGGACAGTTGGAGTGATTGGGTACCATTTTCGAAATGATTCTAGTTTCGGCGATGGGGCGACCAAGTGGTTACTGTGTTGCATAATGCACAAGTTGGTCTTATCCATGCAGGGTGATTGTGGGTGATCATGTGCCCCTTTATTGGCCATTTTTCTGCTGACATGAAGAAAATGGACATGGTTGTCACATTTTCTTGCATTCTCAAACTTTCCACATATTCTAAATTTAATTTGTCTGCTGCAATGAGGCGTATTATGGTCTGGCGTAAACTGTTTAATTCTGAATGGAATCAAGGGATATATGGACAAAAAATAACCAGGTGATCACCTGAACACACCCAACACGAAATTCAAAATTGCTCATAATATGTCATAGTATACAGGGTTGACAGGATACCATCTCTGAAACATCTCTACGGCTGCACAGTCAGCAATCAAGTGATCGTGTTCGTCACAGAGTGCACAGATCTAAATAGGAGCTTGAGGGTGATAACAGGGGGGAGGTGGTCGTTCAGGTGACTGTCTCTCCTCGGACACATATAATATGGTCCTTCTATTTTCCATCCCTTGAATGGTATTTTTTTTCGCGGATTCCATGTCTGAGCCGGCTCAGTCAGAATTTTCAGCGATGAATCATTAAATTAAATCCAACATGGACCAGAACCAATGGATGTGGGGACAACAGCGCACATGATGTTTGATTCAAAACATATGAAATGTATGCCATCGATGTCGAAATATGTTTCTTTGAGAAACATGAGGGGTTTGGTACCAACGGGTGAATGCCCTTAATTAGGGACATTGTGTGACTAAGTGGTCAAGCTCATCACATAGTGCACAAACTAGGGTCGGTTGAGTGGCCTCTATTTTCCATCTTTGGTATATTGGAGTGACTGTGTATGAGAAGGATGTAGGCTCCTCTCGTAGGTACAATATGGCTCTAGGCTCTCCCTCGTCCATCTGCATGGGTGGATTTGAAGGATCTTAATGGTACGATTTCTCTAGGGCTAGCAGGGCATCCCTATATCATGGCATCTTTGGGAAATGGTGGGTGTATTTCCCATAATGGTCGAATATGGCGCATGCCTAGTTGGTGCACAATGCTTTCCCTTGATTTTTCGTGGATTGTTCCTTTTTATGAGAATAAGGTCGTGACATCTCATTCGGTGCTTAGAACAGGTTTTAATTCATCTAACTCTAGGAAAATATTGGTAGGATGGCCAACAATATCACATAATGAACAAGTTTGAAATGCCCTAGGTATGTTGGCGTTTTTTATTTTCTTCCCTTTTTTGTTGGCTTTTTTGGTTGCGTTAGCTGGTGCTACTACGAGAGTTCCATTATCGTCGTAGCCTCTTGAGGAGTGATAGGTCTTATCCCTATAGAATTGATGACAGGACTTCCTAGCATGGCTGGTGGGACCAAATACTAGAAAGGTATTTCGAAAACCATGTTTGGAAATGTAAAAATGGGGTTTGAGTGATGGCATAGGGTAGGAAAGTTGTGTCAGTGGCTTCTGTCTCCGTACTACTAGTCTCCATCTTTAGGCTAGTCTCGATTTTTGATGATATCATCATGCACACCGATGCCCCCATGATTTCTGGGGCTACCTCTGGATGATAGGGGGATCTCCTAGGAATGATCCTAGGATCGATGCTAGTTTGATCTACATAAGGTAACATCACATCGAGAGCCATCATGGGTTTCATATCATAGTATGTAATTTGGTCAATGATGATGGTTAGATCTTCATGGAGGAACATCATCACCTGAAAGACAGAGGATGTTATTGTTGTCATTTCATACTTATACCTCTACCCGAGGAGTATATTGTAGTCAAGATGTGCATCCAAGACTTTAACGTCTATAAGTACCATCTTTCCAGCCAACTTTACAGGGACATTCTGATATAGACCAACGGGAGTTGAAGGTCAATCGTCATATGCTCTATTATCACCAAACCGTACCTGATTGGATGTTGATCAGACAACTTTAGTGTAACTATCTTGTGACTGAGGCTTAGCCTCCTCAATCTGAGAGGGCTCTCTCAAGGGTTAATGATATGGAATAAATATGTAGATAGATGGCTAACTCTATGATTTATGTATTGGTTTTATATATTTGTAGGTTGAAAAGATCAAAACTTACTACCATTGGGCTATGGAGTCAGTGACGGGGATCTCAATAACAAGACTTTCCTTGTGGAATTTGAGGCTGGTAAATATTTCAATGAAAGAGAAACACATACAGGAATTTTTCAATAGCTTGAGGTTCAAAGGAAGTCAGAGCATGTGATACACGAATTCTGAGTAATGAAACATCAAGACATTGGAGGAAAAATATTAAAAGAGATATACCATGGCTTAATACTTAAAGGAAGTCAGAGCATGAACAATCATGAGTTCTGAGTAATAATCATTAAGAAATTGAAGAAAACCTTTCAAAATATGGGAAAAAAACTCATTGAAGTATAATAATAATCTTAGGTGAAGAAAAGTTGTGTTGTTACTGTATATAGTAGAAAATCCAATAGCTTTATAATCAAATAGTCTTATGAGATAACATCTCCAACCTTGTAGGTTGAAAATAATATTAGTATGTAAACATTGGGCTTATGGATTCAAAAATTGCAGTGATTCAGTGAGTTTAGTTGACATGGAAGTTGAGGCAACTCAGAGTTTTTAGTAGTAGGACACACACACATGAAACATGAAAATACACAGTCAATTCACTTATAAAGGAATTCAGAGCATCAAATGGATGAATTATGAGTAATATAAATGAAAGCCACTACAAGAGAGATACATAAAAGGTACAGATAGGATAAGTAAGCACCAAAAACTCCTTCAGAATCCCAAGTTGTTCAAGTAACAAATCTCTGTATTGCTGAAACAATCAATTTACAATAAGCTACCATTTTGCCAAAAATCTCCAGCCCTTTGCTAATTCATCCCAATGGCCTTTAATAGAGTTGTTGCATCATGAGATGATATTCCTCTAAGCTATATACATCGAATTTATGTCCACTAACACCTTGCATAACTATAAAACATGAAATTTATGAAAAACAGACACCTATCCTACTTGGCAGTCCTATTTCAAAAAGGACTCAAACTAATCATTATTATATTTAACAACATTATATACTTAAATAAATTACATCATTGACAATTATGTTTTCACATGGTCTAATTTTGATAATGGCATTCATCTCTTTATGACCACTTAACTAACCTCCTCAAAACTAGGAAACAAGACCCTGTTTTTTAGGCAAATGGTCTTCTTCTTCTTTGAACATGTTGGTTATCATTTAATCTTCAATTAGTGGTCCTTGAATGTTGAATCATGGCTTTAAATGGTCTATTATTCTTCCATAACCTCCAATTGTCCAAAAATCACTTCAAAACCTACTCAAAAGGATGAAATGCAGTGCGCTACAAAAGTAATACAATTTCATAGCGCTTTTCGTAGCGCTACAAAATAAGCCTTTATCTTCAACAATTTCAACTCTTTACTTTTGCATCAGATTTATCATCATCCAAAACATGTTTCATACCAATTTCAGCTCTCAACACCCTCCATAACTAGTCAAAAAGACAAAAACATAGCTACAGTAATTTCGTAGCACTTTGCTGCCCTTCAAGCCTAAAGGCGCTACAAAACTGCTGAAAATGCATATTTTTCTATAATTTTGAAAACTGAAACCTGTGAGTGGAAAAAAACTTGTAGATAATCATTTAATCAACCTAAAACAACCATAAATCAACTCACCTAAGAGTATTGAGGTGTCAATCTCACCTTTCATATTTAAGACATTGTTGCAGATTTTTCTTGTTTTTTTCCTCAACAATAGGTCTTGGAACAGAGCCTATATATTTTAATACATGATTTATTTTTCAAAACTGGAGGATTTTTTTGTAGGTAAGTATGTCTTGAATAAAAAACTCTCTTCTTTTTTTTAAACACATCTCCAGCTGTCCAGAAACTGCATTTTCAAAACATGTGTAAAACAGGAAAACTTTGTTTTCTGAAAATAGGGCTTCAAATAAATCCTTGTATCTCCCAACTGATAACACCTATGAGAAAAGTGAGAGAGCTTATCTTTATTGGATATGTTTTTGAAAATAACCTCTCTCATTTTCTTAAAATACCTTTATTTTTTCCCATAAACTGCCTTTGAAGTTGACTTCTCAAAGTCAGAAAACAGAGTTTTGCTTCATATTTCGCTATGAAACTTTCAACAGTTTCGTAGCAAGAAGTGACTTTTTACAGTGCATTGCACTACAAAAATGTGGTTTCTTGGCTATTTTGGAACTTTAAGTAGAAAAAACTTTGGAAAATGAAATGAATCGGAGAATGATGAATTATGTGACATGAAGGAGTTTGAATATGGGTGGGTTTAGACCTGAGGGTAAACTTAAACCATAAAAATTTAATATTTCCCTTGACCAAACTTAAAAATGAATCCTACAACCCTATTTTGACACATGAACCTATTTAAATTTTTCAAAATTATGGTGGCTCCACTTGGGATGGCGAAATTGTGAGAGCAAAGTATTTCTTATATAGAGATTGACGGTAGGGGCTTTTATTGGTTATTCCACCTTCTTTTAGAAAGGATGAAACCATAAGCTTAAGCCTAAGCTCTACCTTGTTAGTCCCCCTATGAAATTCTTGGCAAGCCAGCTGGGGGCTATATTATTTTGGAGACCTTCAAGGAATGCATCTCCCCTGAGGACACATCATCCTTGAGGTCTCTCTTTCCTTACACAGAGTTCCCTTCTTCAGTTCCTTTCCCCAAGGCACACGTTTACCCCATATGCTGCAAAATGTCCCTTTTCCTTTTTTTTCTCCTTCTGTCAAAGTGTCTCTGCTCCCCTCTATTTCCCCCTATCAACCCTCTAAACCCCTCCAAAATCCCCTTCAAATTTTTCCCACACCCTTTCTTTCCCCATTTTCCCCCTCCATATCCCTATCATCACCCTTTGGGCCTCAAAATACATTAGAAAGGGGTTAAAAACCCACTCCTGACCTTATACTGGGCCTAAGCCCCCTTCCCGAAAGTAGCCGCGCCTTTTCCCTCCATGTGACCCGGACTTTGTAACCTTTCGCTAAGAGAAGGGCGCCTTCCTGACTTGTCCACTCCCGAGCTCGGCCTCGGTAGTCGATTTCAATTGATCGAATAGGCACCATTATTTCGAGTGCCCAAGTGTTTGTTCTCCCGCGCTCATTTTCCCTCGACGGGCCATCGCCGTCCATCCTCCTAAAGATCTAATGGTTCGGAAACCTCTCACTTGGGCGGTGGACCCGCACATGCCTTTGTTCCCAAAACACTTTGTTTATTCCGCACCGCCTTTGGGCGATGGGCAGTATTTCCTGATAGCCCAGCGATTCCACACAGCTGCTGCCGCGTGTCTTCTATACGACAGCAAAACCGCCCATCCCCCGCGCGTTATCTTTCGACCACGGACGCCGAGCGAAATCGTTGTTGGCCGTCAGATCTCGAGCGCCTCATCCAACGGTCGTCATTCGCCCGAGCTGCGGACTGCTTAACCCTCGTCCATCGCACCTGCTGGCCCACTGTCTGTCGCCCTCTGCCGTTGATCTCCACCATGATCGACGGTCCAGATTCGTCCGCTCGTCGTTGACTATTCCATTGCTCCCGGTCCCGCCACGTCATCTCCACGTGCGCCCACCGTACACCCATTAGTTCCGTGGCATATAACATTCAAAGTCGAGATTTTTAAGGTTATTTGGTTTAAAAATGTATATTACTGTAGTCTGCCATATATCTCGATTTCCACTTCGTGCTGCATCCCCCCACCACAATTCACCATTATTCCACCATGGCATGGTTCTGTACAGTCGTCCCCATCGTCCTCGTCGCATCCGCCATCCCCATGTCTATTTTCTTAATCCGTTTTCGTTTTTGCAGGGTTATCAAAGATAAATGACTGCCATAATGCACATCTCTGATACAAGGATAGAGGAATCAGAGAAGATCATTTACAGAGGCAGGATTTATAAAAAGAATGACCCGGGAAGGTGAAGACAGGACTTGCATTAAAGAAGGGCAAAATCCAACTCTGAAAATCTCCCGGCGCCATTAAATTCCAAAATTCTTGAGCGAGACGAGAGATGGGTGGCGAGGGTGTTTTAATGCAGAGAAGGAATGTTTGAGCACGTCGATGAAAAAACTTGAGCCTTAAATCAGTGGTTTAGAAGGAAAAGCATCAGATTGAAGACCCCGAGGATCAATCAAAAGGTCCTATGCACAGTAAAAGGTAATATCAGGGTTTATTCATCAGCAGAATGTTTTTCTTCGTCAAGTACAGGGCGCCCATACAACTTTCATTATGCACAATGTCCCTGAAGGAATTTCCACCCTGACAACAGTTCAAAGCAATTATAGCATTTATGTAGCAGACTTCCCAGTGTTCATTTGCCTTTTGTTTATTCACCACAAGTACAGCACCGCAACCGAAGATGTCAAAATCATATCCGGAGAATATCATTCTTTCAAAAATGGGGTGACAGAGATTAAATACTCAGCATTCAAGCAGAATGGGCCTCGGCCCTTTTTCTTTCAGGTGTTTAATGTTACATTTAGTGTTCACCTATCTCCTCAGTCGATCTTCTGTTCATCCTCTGCTATAAAACATAGAAGGAAATTATTGTAATGGTTGTTGATGAGATATCAGAGAAATGCAAGTGTTTTCATCTTGAGACAAGTTCTCTGTGTAATATTGTAAGATAGGCTGAGATTCGATGTATTCAGACTGAATGTTCAAGTTGTGGGCAATGATGTACCTGATTGGTGTTGTTTTTAATATGACAAGCATATTTCTTCGGATCCTGATCTAAAGCAGCTGGTGATGTTTTACTATCTCTATGTTTGATTTCACTTCATTCCATTTCTACTGGCTTGCATCAGAAGTTTGGCATAATATTTACCCTTGATAGGTACCTTATGTTGCTGCTCTCCCAACCTTTTATGTTTTCTTCTTATATGTGTATCTGAATATCGATCTCGATTGATTTAACCAGTGTAGTGGATGTTATTGCTTGCTCTCTGATGTATGAATTAATGAAATCTATGTTTAGATGTTCTTGTTAGGATTTAGTTGGATGAGTTGAGAACACTGGGAGGTTTGGAACCCTGTCTCTGCCTCACTAGGATCTTTCCATCTCAATTAAGCCTTCTAAGATCCCTTGTATCGCCTCTGATTTTGTCGAAGCAAGCCTGGAGTTAAATGAACTCTGACCTGATCTATAGATAGAATTAGATGGTTCTCCTCCTTTCATTGTCAGTCCTTAATTTTCCATTTCACCGGCCATCCTTTAAGATCCAAATGCTCATTGTGACTAGCTTGTTGAAAGCTTGCACATTGAACACAAGTAAACCTTTCTTGACTCCATTTCCCAATGGCCCCTATTTTCCACAGGTTATCTATTACATGCCGAGTTTCCTCTATGCGCATCTTGTCTTATATTGCTCCCTTCTTTCCTGATTCCCAACAATCGGACAAACCAAACTTGTGCCTATGACTTTAGCCTAAAACCTTAACATTTGAGCTTCAAAGACATAAAACCTTTGACTATCATAGAGAGATCCCTCTCTGGACCTAAGAGGGCTAGATCCTAAGGTCTGAAAGTGGTTCTATGTTGTCTCATCTTTTGGTCTTGTCAACCTGGCCAAAACATGGGAATACCAACATAATGGTGACTCCACGGGGGAACTCAGTGCATTTCACCTCAAACATATCTCAAAACCTGAATCACCTCAGAAAGCCTAGATCTCTGGTTAGGTTGGAAGTAAGTCACCCCTTTCTTGAATCAACCTCCATTTTTGAGTGTCCATCATACTCTTATACAGAGCCTGGAAAGGGCCAGGAAGCCTCCGGATCTCACCCTCTTCAAAGGTGACATATCTAGTAAATGCCCTCCAGTCAATCTCTGGTTGGAGTTTGCTATTTTTGAGGCGATTCCTGAAAGGTGATAGTGCCTAAGCACTGAGGTGGACAGTGTAACCCCTTAGACATGCCCAAAAAAAAACCCTCCACCTGGCGACTCCATTATTCCTAAACGAAAAGACTCCACTGGTGATCAGTAGGCCTGCTGATTGTCTTAGTTTCACATTAGACTCCACTGGGAGACTAGCCTTTGAAACAACATTAACCACAATAGAAGTAACAAGTAGGGTTAAGCTTCTTGGCTAAGAAACAACATTCTGGCTTTTAGAACCATTCACACAAGATCTTATCCCAATCCCGACCGACCTAAAATAGTTAACAATCCGGAGAGTATCCTCAGGGGAACTCCTACACCTAAAAGACCAGCTATTTCCAGTCACATTCATAGAGCTAATTCTGCACCAGAAGAGCTAACATCTCTATCACATTTCCTCCCTTACCTAGACCCTCCAAACAGTTTACCAAGAGCTAGGTCATTTAGTCATCTAGACCAGCCATACCTTGAGCTTCACAATACACCATCTCATAGTGGTCAACATACTAGGGACAGAGGAACCCCTCCATCTACACCGCCTGATATCCATTTCATTCAAAAATTGGGGCTCTCCCACCCTAGATCTGCTCAGCAAACTCCTGTTGGTCCTAATATCCCTGTCATCCATATACCAGCTGCTCAAGTTAACCCTTTACCTCATCAGAATATCATCATGGTAGCTTGGTATGCACCTCTGGTCTTACCTCAGCCCTTGCTACCCTTACCCAATGATTATCAATCAAAAATCCCACACTTCACTGCTAAAGAATCCATCACAGCTCAACAACATGTAGATAAAATGGAGGATTCTTTTTACTACATGGAAATTGATGATGAAACAATCAAAATGAGAATCTTTGCCCAAAGCTTGGGAGGTGAGGTGAAGAAGTGGTTTAAAAACCTACCTGCGGGTAGTATCCAAGATCTCTCTGCTCTATACCGGACTTTCGTCGACAAATGGGAAACTAGGGAAAATCCTCGCCAACTCCTAGCGGAATACATGAGCCTTAAAAGAAATGTGGGAGAGAGTGTCCATGATTACACCACTATATTTAACAGCATTTACAATGCCCTCCCCCCACATATGAAACCTCCACAAGGCATGGCCCTAGCTAAGTACCCTGATGGGTTTGATGCTGACATGGCCTATGAACTTAGGGACAAAGAATACACCACATTGGAAGACATGCAGAAAGGAGTGGTAAACATAGAAGCCAATTTGATTGAGAAAAAATCAAGACAGAGAGCCGAGAGGAGGGTAACCTATAGGGATGACAACGTAGCCTCCACATCTGATCCAAATTATGAAAAATTGTCTAAAAACATGGAAGAACTACAAAAAATGATGAAGAGAATGGTTGTCACTGTCAATAGCCAAAACAGAAATCAAAACCAGAACCAAAACTTTAGAAGGAACAACAATGCCACTCCCAACAGACAAAGAGAATCAGACCAACAAGTAATACCCCCATTCTAGGAAAAATTTCTTGATGAAGATGAGGGAATCATAAGGGAGTCTGAAGGGAATGCAATAAACATGTTTGAAACAGAAGACTCAGTCCTTAACTGTGACTCAGAGGAAGACCAACCCTCACCATCATACTAGGATGAGAAAAAATTAGAAACTGAAGATTACAGATTAGGATTTGAAAATGCCATGATGCAGGTCAAAGAACAATATGAAATTAGGAGCAAGAAGAGCCAAGAAAATTCCAAAACTGAGACTCTTGAAGTTACCATCAAGAGAAGACTTGATAAAACTTCTAAAGCATCTGCTGTAAATAGCAAATCAGCAGCTGAAAGTTCTGGGAAAAGCAAAGAAAAGGACAGCCAGAAGAATGAAAAACAAGGTGAGCCCGCTAGCAGTGCTAGCACTTCAGTTAGTGCCCCTGATACAATTTTTCCTAACCCTGTACATAGCGAGAAATCACAAACTGATTCGGCCACTAAGGCTGTAGCAAATAAAACAGAGTTGAGCACTCCAAAGAGTCAGTCCACTTTCAATTTGGAAAGTGAGATTGCAAAAATCAAAATCTCTGTCCCACTCTTATAGTTGGCCACTCAGAATGTATATAAAAGCCAAATTTTGAAAGCATTAAACCTAGGGTAAAACAACGACACGGTGAATTTGAGTGATGATCAACCTGCCCTCCTGTTTGGTCCAAAGATTGAGGGAAAGTTTCAGGAAGGGGTAGTTCCACCTTTCTATATCAGTCTCAACATTCATGAAAAGATCCTTCATAATGCCATGCATGACTCTGGAGCATCACACAATCTGATGCCTAAGGTAGTAATGGAAAAGCTAGGCCTAGAGATAACACGACCTTACAAAGATTTATATTCATTTGACTCTAGCAGAGTAAAATGTCTTGGCCTAATCAAGGACTTATGTGTGAGCTTGACCCAGATCCCAGCTAAATGTATGGTCATGGATGTGGTGGTGGTAGATGTACCACCCAAGTATGGCATGTTATTATCAAGATCATGGGGAGCCAAGTTGCAAGGAAGAATGCATATGGATGGCTCATATGCCACTATCCCTATATTTGGCCAACTTAGAAGACTATATAGAGAGTCCCAAATGAAATTTCTAGTCAGTAGCCCCGAGAAGCTTGAAAATTCACCATTATACTCTGTGCACACAGACCTGGATTCTTTCATTCTATATAACAACCAATCCTTAGGAGAGCCAGAATCACAACGCAGAGATCCAAGCAAGGACACGGAGCCCATGGATTTTAGCATAATGGCTACCCTAGAAGAATACGACGAAGAAAACCATGGGCAGGATAATGAAAACGAAACGCAGAATGAATCAGAAGCACAATGCAGTCAGCCCATCAGTCACACCGATACACCACGTGAAGAACAAGACAACCCACAACCTAGTACAGACCCCCCAATGCAACATAATGGCGAACCCTTGTGGGAAATGAATTTTGATGGGTCCTATACTAGAAAAACTGCTGGAGCAGGGGTGTGGCTACGTAACACAGAAAATGACCACGCAGAGAGCCATGCTGTGAATCTGTATTTCAAGTGCACAAATAATATTGCAGAATACGAGGCTCTTATCCTTGGTTTAAATCTGTTGAAAAAATTAGGCGCCCACGGGATAGTTGTACGAGGAGACTCTGAGTTAGTGATCAAACAAGTGAACGGTGAATATGCAGCGAAACATCCCCGATTAAGAGCATATAGGGATGATTCCATGGATATATTGAAAACATTCATGGAATATGAATTGGTATTTGTTCCCAGGAGTCAAAATGTAATTGTGAATGGATTAGCTTGTCTAGCTATTTCATACCCTGAGACTCCAGCTGACCAACAAATCATCATTCAAACCAAGTTCCGACCTGCAGTGCCAGACAACAAAAAATATTGGCAGGTCTTTGAAGGTGACAAACAGATTAAGGATTTCTTAACAGGCAGAGATGAGTTTGAATTTTCTGGTTCAGATTCTAAATCTGAAGACAGCTGCCTTAGTGAGGAATCATCTGATGGAGAAACCACGCCTTGTAACATAGAAATAAATTATTTTTCCGAGGAAGATGGAAACTCAACCATAAAATGTGAAAACGCAGATAGTGAAGAAATAGAGGTGCTCCAGACCAAAGATAAGAATATACCCAGAGGCCTGGCACCCTTAGAGGACCTTTTTGACTTTGATGACGTAGAAAAAAATCCCACAATAGAACATGCAGATTAAGATGTGGAAGAATGCAACATAGGCAATAAAAAAAACCCAAAATGATTAAACTAGCTAAGTCTTTACCTGCAGACATGAAGAAGAAATACATTGAGCTGTTTAAAGAATTCATTGATGTGTTTGCATGGAGCTATGAAGACTTAAAGGCTTATGACACCAACATCATACAACACAAGATACCCTTGAAGTAAAATCAGAAGCCTTTCAGATAGAGACTCCGTAGGATCAATCCAAAACAATTGCCTGCAGTTGAAAAAGAGATTAAGAAGATGTATGATGCGGGCATAATTGTTCCTGTGAGGTTTTCTGATTGGGTATCAAACTTAGTGGCTGTGAGAAAGAAAACAGGGGAGATCAGACTATGCATAGACTTTAGAAACCTCAACAGAGCCTCCCTGAAAGACAACTACCCTTTGCCTAGAATGGAACATATCCTACAGAAGGTAGTGGGCTCTAAGAGAATCTCCCTGCTTGATGGTTTTTCAGGATACAATCAAGTCCTTGTACTCCCAGAAGATCAACTGAAAACAGCTTTTACCGCTCCATGGGGCACCTTCATGTACGTGAAAATGTCTTTTGGATTGATGAATGCTGGAGCCACCTTCCAGAGAGCGATGGATATAGCTTTCTCATACGAGATAGGGCACTTCATAGTTATCTACTTGGATGACTTGACTGTCTTTTCTAAAACCGAAGAAGAACACCTGAAAAATCTGAGGAAAGTGTTTGAAAAATGTAGAAGGTACAATCTGTCCTTAAATCCTAAGAAAACTATATTTGGGCTGCAAGAAGGCAAACTTCTTGGCCACATTATATTCGAGAAAGGAATCAGGATAGACCCACATCGAGTTGAGGGAATACTCCAAATCTCACACCCGAGAAACATCAAATAATTACAGTCCTTTATAGGGAAGATCAATTTCCTTGGGAGATTCATTCCCAATCTTGCTGAGTATCTTAGGAAAATGACTGACATGTTAAAGAAAGGTGCAGGAATTAAGTGGACTGTCGAAGCCAAGAAATATTTTGAGTCAGTAAAACTGGTGCTTACTCAAGTCCCTATCCTGATCAGTCCAGATTTCTCAAAAGACTTTCTAATTTTTTCATTCGCCTTTGAGCATACAATAGCTGCAGTCTTGCTGCAGAAAAATACGAAAGGAAATGAACAGCCAATTGCCTTCTTCAGCAAAGCGCTAAGAGATGCACCCTTGAAATACAACATTATGGAAAAGTAGGCCTATGCCCTGGTAAAGGCCTTAAAAGACTTTAGGGTGTACATTCTGCATTCTCGCACCGTAGCCTATGTTCCAAATATAGTAGTTAAAGACATCCTGTCCCAAGACCCTGATGGGAAAAGGGGCAAATGGATTGCTACAATCTTAGAATATGACCTTGAGATAGAGCCCACCAAACTGATCAAAGGTCAAGGCCTAGCCCAATTAATGGCAGAATCTAATTTGCAGGCCCTTGACATTAACATGATAAATGCCTTAGATGAGCAGGGAGGATTGCCCCACCCAACTGTTGAGGAGAAGTTTCAGAACTCTCCTTGGTATTCCGATATCCTTTACGTGCTCACCAATCTCAACACCCCTCCATAACAGTCCAAAACTAAGGCCAGATTCATAAAGCTAAAAGCCAAAAATTACTGCATCCTGAATGAAAACCTATACTGGAAAAATCCAAATGGCCTATTGCTAAAATGCTTGTCCGAAACTGAAGCTAAAAGAATCAAACAAGAATTCCATGTTGGGGAGTGTGGAGGCCACCTGAGTTGGAAAGCCACTGCGAATAAAATACTCGGGGCTAGTTACTATTGGCCCACACTTTTCAATGACGTCCATAAAATGGTAACTGCCTGTCATAAATGCCAAATCTTTGAGGGCAGAAGAAAGCTCCTCCCCCTCCCTTTACAGCCTATCACCATAGAAGGTCCATTCATGCAATGGGGCCTAGACTTCATTGGGGAAATTCACCCCTCTTCTTCGGGACAACATAGATGGATCCTAACTACTACAGATTACTTCACCAAATGGATAGAATCCATACCCACTAGGAATGCCACCGATTCTGTCATCATTAGGTTCCTAGAAGATTACATCCTCTCTCGGTTTGGTTGTCCAAGGAAAATAATCATTGACAACGCTGTTGCTTTCAGATCCAAGAGAATAATTGATTTTTGTCACAGGTATGGAATAGCCCTTGGTCATTCAACTGCCTACTACCCTCAGGGTAATGGATTAGCTGAATCATCCAACAAAAGCCTGGTCACAATCATTAAGAAGTTGCTGGAAGAGAACAGAAAGTCATGGCACAAGAAGTTGGTGCATGCTTTGTGGGCTGATAGGCTCACCACAAATAAATCTATTGGCATGTCACCATTCCAGCTGGTTTATGGAACAGAAGCAGTTTTTCCTACTAGCCTTGGAATACCAGTGATCAAGCTTGTCCAGGAGATTCAGACAGAGGAAAAGAATATGGTGAGAAGAGTTAATGAAACCATCCATCTTCAGCAAACAAGGGAGCAGGTGTATAGCAGAGCTGTCAGAATTTAGGGAAACATAAAGAGGCATTTCGACAAAAGAACCAAAGCTTTAGACTTCAAAATTGGGGACAAAGTTCTGAAATGGGACTCAAGGAGAGAGGAAAAAGGCAAACATGGCAAGTTTGACAGCTTGTGGCAAGGTACATATATCATCCAAGCCACTGTGGGTCCTAATGCATTTTTCTTGCAAGAACTTAATGGTACAGAGTTGCTTGGGGGTCCTGTCAATGGTAGGATGCTCAAGCATTACTTCTGCTAATTTCAATTTCCATTTTCCATTTCATTGTACATACCATTGCAACGTTTTCATTTAAAAAAAAAATTAAAAAAAAAATCAAAATCTGAGCCAAAAGGAGCAGAATAGATGGTCCTAATATGCTCAAAATCTGGACCAGCAGTGAAAAGAAGAATCAGCTCTAACATGCCCAAAACCATAGCTGAAAGGAAGAAAAGGAAGTGACTCTAATATGCTCAAAACCTGAGTCACAGAAGAGAAGGATATTTCAGATTGCAGATTTCCAGCCTTCACAGTTTTGTCTCCAAGTTTCAGCAATTTACTGTCCAAGATCAAAAGCTTTATGCCTTGGATCCAGAGCAAGTCAGACAGTTTAATCCTGGCTTGGTTGTTTTGAATTTCCTGTCTTAGAATATAGGAGAAGAAACCTGTTGGACAGTTTAATCCCAACAAGTAGTAGATTAGGTAGAGAAACAAATAAGACCAACAGTCTAATTTGGTCTCATGGAGTAATAAGGGTAGAAGTAGAATAGATTTGTTTTTTGTTTCAAAAATAAATGATGTAAAGGGTCTGCTAGCTTAAATGCACCCTAAAAGAAGAAAAAATGCTAGGACTTTCGTTTGGGTAGGTAGATTGGTTGGGAAAACGTTTCTGCTGATTTGTGTATCTAACATATTGTGGTAGCTGAAAATTGAAGAAAAAAAGGGATGTGCCAAGCAGCAGGCACCTGGCCTACTCCAAAGATTATTTCTGGTTTCTTGCCTCCTTCAAGAAGAAGCCATCCCCATGTGGAGCCACTGTTAGCCCCCCTATGAAATTCTTGACAAGCAAGCTGGGGGCTATGTCATTTTGGAGACCTTCAAGGAATGCATCTCCCCTGAAGACACATCATCCTTGAGGTCTCTCTTTGTTTTGCCTTATACAAGTTTCCCTTGCTGGTTCCTTCCCCCAAGGCTTGCATTTACCCCTTGTACCCCTGCAAAATGCCCCTCTTTCCCCTTTTTCCTCCTTCTGTCAAAGTGCCTTCGTTCCCCTCTATCTCCCCTATCAACCCTCTAAACCCCTCCAAAATCCCCTTTGATTCTTACCCTTACCCTTGTTTCACCGAATTCCCCCTCCATCTCCCTATTGTTACCCTCCTTAGGCCTCAAAATACATTAAAAATGGGTTAAAAGCCCACTTCGGACCTTATAATAGGCCTAAGCCCCCTTCCCCGTAGCACTTTCCCCTTTCCCTCCATGTAACAGCTTAACTATAACCTTTCGCTAAGCTTGAAAGGGCGTATACTTGTGTCCATCGGGCTCAACCTCAGCCGTCGATTTCAATTCATCGGACGGTGGTCATTAATTCCCCAGTGCCCACGTCTCTCGCGCTCATTTTCCCCTCGTTGGGCCATCGTCGTCCATCCTCCTGAAGATCTGACGGTTCATAACCTCTCCGCCCAGTGGACTCCGCCGCGCACTGTTCCAAATCTGCCGGTTTTTCCGCACCGCTTCTGCGCAGATGGTGGTTTTTCCCGAATGCCCAGCGATTCCATACAGCTGTAGATGCGTGTTTTCTGTACGACAGCAAAACCGCCCATCCCCCATGCGTTATCTTTCGACCACGGACGCCAAGCGAAATCGTTGTTGACCGTCATATCTCGAGCGCTTCATCCAACGGTCGTGCGGGTCGCCGAAGGCTGCATGGCCTTAACCCTCGTCCATCGCACCCTCTTGGCCGCAAGTACGTAGGTCCTCACGGCTGTCGATCTCCACCACGATCGACGGTCCGGAAGTTCGTGCACTTTTGTCATTGACTATTCCATTACTCAGAGTCTGCCACGTCATCTCCACATGTGCCCACCGTACACCCATTCGCTCCGTTGCATATAACGTCCAAAGTCGAGATTTTTAAGGTTACTTGGTTTAAAAATGTCTATTGTTGCAGTCTTCCATCTGTCTCGATTTCCACTTCACGCTGCATCCTCCCACCACAATTCACCATTATTCCACCATGGCATGGTTCTATACAGTCGTTCCCATCGTCCCCGTCGCGTCCGTCATCCCCATGTCTGTTTTCTTAATCCATTTTCATTTTTGCGGGGTTATCAAAAAGTTATGACGACTGGGACGTACATCTCTATTTCAAGGATAGGGAGGTTGAAGAAAGATGGAAATACAGGTGGAAGAATTTGTAAAAAATGACGCGAGGTAAAGACTGAACGTTCATTAAAGAAACGAGGTTAAACTGCAGCGGAAAACCTTCAGGCGCATTAAAGTTCAAAATGCACGAAAGCGAGGGACAAAGATGGAGCGACGCGGGGTGTTTTGATGCAAGAAGAGATTGAACACGTACGATGAAAAAACTTAAGCCTTGAATCGATGTATTTTGGAGGCAAAGCATCATATTGAAGACCCCGAGGATCAATCAAAAGGTCCTATGCACAGTAAAAGGTAATATTAGGGTTTATTCATCAACAGAATGTTTTTCTTCATCGAGTACAGGGCGCCCATACAGCTTTCATTATGCACAATGTCCACCGAAGAATTTCCACCACGAAAAATAGTGAAAAGCATTTAGAGCATTTATGTAGATGACTCCCCGGTGTTCATTTTCCTTTTGTTTATTCACCACAAATGCTTTGTGACCGAAGATGTCGAAATCATATCCGAAGATCATTCTTTCAAGGGGGGTGACGGAGATTAAATACTCGGCATTCAAGCGAGAATGGGCCTCGGCCCTTTTTCTTCTCGGTATTTACAATGTTACATTTAGTATTCACCTACCTCCTCAGTCGATCTTCTGTTCATCCTCTGCTATAAAACGCAGAAGGAAATTACTGTAAGGGTTGTTGATGAGATATCAGAGAAATGCAAGCATTTTCCTCTTGAGACAAGTTCTCTGTGTAATATTGTAAGATAGGCTGAGATTTGATGTATTCAGACTGAATGTTCAAGTTGTGGGCAATGATGTACCTGATTGGTGTTGTTTTTAATATGACAAGCACATTTCTTTGGATCCTGATCTAAAGCAGCTAGTGATGTTTTCTTATCTCTGTGTTTGATTCCATTTCATTCCATTTCTACAGGCTTGCATCAGAAGTTTGGCATAAGATTTACCCTTGATAGGTACCTTATGTTGCTGCTCTCCCAGCCTTTTATGTTTTCTGCTTATATGTGTATCTGAATATTGATTTCAATTGATTTAACCAGTGTAGTGGATGTTATTTCATGCTCTCTGATGTATGAATTAATGAAATCTATGTTTAGATGTTCTTGTTAGGATTTAGTTGGATGAGTTGAGAACACTGGGAGGTCTAGAACCCTGTCTCTGCCTCACTAGGATCTTTCCATCTCAATTAAGCCTTTCTAAGATCCCTTGTCCTGCCTCTAATTTTGTCCAAGCGGGTCTGGAGTTAAATGACCTCTGACCTGATCTATAGACAGGATTGGCTGGTTCCCCTTCACTCATTTTCAGTCCTTAATGTTCCATTCCATCAACCATCTTTTAAGATCCAAATGCTCTAGATAACTAGCCCAACTGAAAGCTTGCACATTGAACACAAGTAAACCCTTTCTTGACTCCATTGCCCAATGGCCTTGATGTTCCCTGAGTTATCTATCTTTTCCTAGTTTCCTCTTTGCTCATCCTTGTCTTATATTGGACCCTTCTTTCCTGATTCCCAACAACCAAACATAAACAATCAAACAAACAAACCCTGTGCCTATAACTAGCCTAAAACCTTAACATTTGAGCTTCAAAGACATAAAACCTTTGACTATCATAGAGAGATCCCTCTCTGGACCTAGGAGGGATAGATCCTAAGGTCTGAAAGTGGTTCTATGTTGTCTCATCTTTTGGTCTTGTCA
>JAXQQM020078595.1:0-161194 GCA_034641835.2 Pinus albicaulis
ATTACATTTTATCATATTATATTTGTTCAATAAATTATCAACATATCTCTTCTGAGAGATGAAAATATGTTGTGGTTTTTTATCAACTTCAATACCAAGATAATAATGAAGTAAACTTAAATAGAGATAAATGTCTTTTTGGATTAATCACATCATTAGGATTTGGTCGACGTTTTGAACCAACTAATGTGGTTCAGCCTCAAGAAAAATTAAAAATCCAATTGATATTATTGAATAAATAGTGTGGATGGAGCATTGCCAGGAATTAGACTAAGAAAACTAGCCATTAAAAACTAGTCTTTTAGGACTGGCCATTTAAAAGGTAGCAGTTAATGATTTAGTTAATCAGTTAAATAAAATTATTAAGCGATAAATAAATATTGAACCAATAAATGATATAATAATAAAATAAGAATTTTTATTATTTAATGAGTTATTTAATTAGTTAATTAAAATTATTAAGAGATAACTAAACATTGACCCAATAGATAATATAATAACAAAATAACGATTATTATTATGTAATATTTAATTAGAGTTTTAAATTGATTATTTTATTTTATTTTAATTTAATATATATTATAGTAAAATGTATTATGTAATTTTTAATTAAAATTATTTACTTGATTAATAAATATTCAAATAATAGATAAAATTTTTAATATTAAAAGAATTTATTACTAGGGGGTAAAATATAAAATAAATAAGTAGGGGGATATATATTGTGTAATAATTAATTAAAAATATTTAATTGATAAATAAAATTTTATTTTATAAAGAAGGAAGAATTTATTCTTAAGATACATAAGGGATTAAAAATACAAAGGGTAAGGGATTAAAAATATAAAGGGTAATATACAAAAAGAAAAACATAAAGAGTCTAACAGACAAATCGTAGGGAAAAAGGAGACAAGGCAAAATAAGAGAAAGGGGGGAAAATGGAAGGGAGACAAGGAAAATTAAGGAAGGGGAGACCCCAAAAAAAATAAAAAAAATAAATAAATAAAAATAAAAATAAACAAACAAACAAATAAAAATAAAAATAAAATAAAACTATTTATCTAGAGAGAGTTGGAGTCCAACTTTTACTCAACTTCCAACCATCATCCCTATTGAGATTCTTAGCATATCGCTTGATCACAATGGCTTCCCTAAGCTTCCTATGATGGAATTGGATAACCATAGCAATGACTTTGGAGTCTTTATTGCAAACATGGTGACATGATTTCTCCACATGTTCTGCAAGAGCAGATGCGCAGGATCGATTGTGCCTAATATATGTAGCATCCTTCTGTATTCTTTGTCTGATGGATCTTCATGTTTCACCAATGTAGAGGGTACCACAAGGACAACGAATCATGTAGACATAATTCATGTATTTAGGGTGTGCCACTTGAGCAAGCTTGAGGCTCTTGCCCTGAAATCCCTGGGGGACAATCCTAACATTGTCATCCTCAAGGTGGAAAAAGGTGGTGCCATAGTCATTTTTGATAAATATGACTATTTCAGCAAAATGTCAGACCATCTATCTAATAGTGGCTATTACTTTAAGCTTAAAAAGAATCCCTTGAAGCATATTTCTAAGGAGATTTCTCTTGCCATTAAATCGGATTCCTCTTTGAATCCTCTCTCTAGAAAACTTATTGAGAGAAATCCCCTCAACCCCCAGATTTATGGTTTGCCTAAAATTCAAAAACCAGGGGCCCCTTTGAGACGTAGTGTTAACATAATAGGTGGTCCTTCGTATCATCTTGCCAAATTATTGGCGCAAAGTCTTAAACCCCTTGCGGGTCGCATTAACTCCTATGTTAAGGACTCAGCCTCCTTCCTTAATGAATGGAAGGATATCATATTGGAACCTGGGGAATTATTAGTCAACGTTGATGTTGTTTCACTATTCACCAAAATCCCCATCAAGGAAACCATTGATATCACTAAGCAGATCTTTGACAAAGACACTTCTAAGTTAGTAGGCCTCTGGCTCACCTCGACCTTTTTCAGTTTTCAAGGTGAGTTCTATGGGCATAATTGTGGTGAGTTCTCTCTTATAGTTTCTAACCTTTTTATGGAAGATTTAGAATATAGGGCCTTGTCCTATGCTCCATTTTGCCCTAGTAAATTGAAGAGATTCATGGATGACAACTCTGCCTTTTGTCCCCATGGTAGGGAGAAGTTGGGTCTATTTGTTGGGCACCTAAATTCCTTGTCGGATTCCATCAAATTCACCGTGGAGGTTGAAGTTGATGCTTCCCTTCCTTTCTTGGATATCCTTCTCTCTATAAGGGAGCATGCATCCATTTCCCACCAAGTTTTTCACAAGAAAACTCACACAAAACAATATCTTCATGCTGGGTCTCATCATATTCCTGCGCAAAAATTTGGTGTTCTTTGCACCCTTGCTACTCATGCTCTTAGGATTTTTGAGGACAACAACATGGAGTTAGAGATATCCCATCTTCTTGAAGTCTTTGAGAAAAATGGGTATAATAGTTCTGAGGGTCGTAAGGCCTTTCAAAAAGACAATAATGGATTAAAAGGAAAATCTTCTCAATTGGATCATATTTCCAAGGTTCACCTCTCTTATATCCAAGGAACCATAGAGAAGATTTCTCATGTACTTATAAGCAATAATGTCTCCTCTGCTTTTGAAACCCTTTGTATGATTATAAATTCTCTCGGATCTGTCAAGGACCCTATCAACCCTAAATAGATGAAGGTTTTCTAGATGATTCCTTGTTCTTGTGGCACACCCTGCATTGGTGAAATAAGCACATCCATCAGACAGAGAATCCAGGAGCATGCTGCAGACATTAGGGACAGTCGATCCTGCACATATGCTGTTACAGAACATGTGGAGAAATCATGTCCTAATGTTTGCATTGAACACTCCAAATTCATTGCTAGGGTTAACCACTTCCATCATAGGAAGCCTAGGGAAGCCATTGAGATCAAGTGGCATGCTAAAAATATGAATAGGGATGATGGTTGGAAATTGAGTAAAAGCTCGATTCGAGCTCTCTCTAGCTAAATAGTTTTATTTTATTTTATTATTTATTTATTTATTTATTTTTACTTTTTATTTATTTATTTATTTATTATTATTGTTTTTGGGTCCTCCCTTGCTTATTTTTCCTCGTCTCCCTTTCATTTTCCCACCTTTCTCTTCTTTTGTCTTGTCTCCTTTTTCTCTAGAATCTGTCTGTTAGACTCTTTTTTTTTTGTATATTACCCTTTATAGTTTATTTATCAATTAAATATTTTTAATTAATTATTACATAGTATATATTCCCCCTTTATTATTTCTCCCATTCTTCCTTTTTCCTTGATTTTGTTTATATTTTACCCCTAGTAATAAATTATTTTAATATTAAATTTTTTATGTATTATTTTAATATTTATTAATCAATTAAATAATTTTAATTAAACATTACATAATAAATTTTATTATAATATCTATTAAAATAAAAAAATTTAATCAATTTAAAACTCTAATTAAATATTACATAATAATAATTCTTATTTTATTATTATATTACATATTGGGTCAATATTTATTTATCTCTTAATAATTTTAATTAAATAATTAACTAACTCATTAACTAATAAAAATTCTTATTTTATTATTATAGTATTTATTGGGTCAATATTTATTTATCACTTAATGATTTTAATTAACTAATTAACTAACTCATTAACTTCTAGTTTTGAAACAACTAGTTTTCTTAGGCTAATTACAGGCAATGGTACATCCACACTATTTATTCAATTAGTTGGTTTGAAACGTCAACCAAATTTTAATGATGTGATTAATCTGAAAAGAAATTTATCTAATCTATGGATCACAATAGTGTTAGATCTAAACCTAAATATGCCATATGAAAAACCTTTTTCAATTCCTTCTTTATAGATGATATATATTCATCATTGTTTCATGTGATCATCAAATCATAAACATATACAAGTGATCTTTCAAATTTCTTAACGACAAGAGTTGCATCATGTAGGTCAAAATGTTTATAGTTTAATTTAATAATATGTTCAGTTAGCTTCTCATACCATGCTCGTGGCGCTTGTTTCAAGGCGTACAAATGCTTCATTAGTTTGTAAACCTTTTGTTCTTTCCCTTTAATAGAAAAACCTTTTGTCTGAAACATGTAAACATGTTCTTTCAAATCTATATTTAGAAAGGCAGTTTTTACATCCATATAATGAATTTTCCATTCTTTCTAAGCTGCAATAGAAACAAATGTTCTAATATTGCCCCATTTAGCTGTAGGAGCAAAAGTATTTGTATAGTCGATACCTTCTTGCTATGCATATCCCTTGGCTACAAGTCTTGCTTTGTGTTTTTCTAGAGAACCATCAACTTTAAACTTAGTTTTATAAATCCATTTTCAACCAATAGGTTTGATGCCAGCAGGAGGATCCACTAGTGTCCATGTGCGATTTTTTATGAGAGCATCATATTCCTTTTGCATTGCATCTTTCCACTGTTCATAACTAGCAGCTTATTCAAAACAAGTAGGTCAACTATCCACATAAAAAATAAATTCACAATGAAAATAGTTACCTGAGGAAATTCTAGCCTTAAACTCATCATATTTCTTTGGAAATGTTCGAATACGAGTTGAGCTTTGCAAAGGTTGTGTAGGAAGCTTCTCATCTTCTTCATCTGTCTTAGTTCTTGCCATTTCTGTCATTTTTTCTATAGAAACACTTGCATCAACTAATTTCTCGTTAGCAAAAAAAAAATTATCATCATCACCCACAACAAATTCTCATCATTGGGAGAATGAAACTCATAGACTCATCTAATATAGGAATCCCCTCTTCAGGATAGGGAAGTATATTATCCGATTCATAATAAAAATTTTGAGGCACAAAATTTTCTATTTGATTAAGTTGTCTATCAATAGTGAGGGAATCTTTATTAGTTTCAAGAAAAATTACATCTCTTAATAAAATAAACTTTTTTTTCTCTTCATTGTACAATCGGTATGCCTTAGAAGTCATGGAATACCCTAAAAATATAGATTTTCTGCTTCGTTCATTCAACTTACTCCTCTCACATTTATGAATCAAAGCATAACATTGAGAACCAGAAATTTGGAAATGTTTAACAGCAGGAAGAGTACTATACCACATTTCATGTGGAGTTCTGTTGTTAATGACAGAGGAAGGTTACCTATTTGTAATGTATGCCGCACAGAGCACGACTTCTCCCCAAGACATTAATTTTACATTCCTAAAAGACATCATTGGCCTTGTAGGATTATATTCAGTTAGGTTAGGTAGTTAGTTATGATCAGTTATATCAGCTAGTTATTTTAGCATAAATGTAATGTCGATTTCATAAAATGTACACACAGATCACATGTTAATAAGTTAATAAACTAAAATCTATATAAATCATACCAATCTCATATTTTATTAGTCTCATATTTTATTAAGGTTATATAAATTAAAAGAAATAATAACATAGAAACATATTAAAATTGATTAAAAATTTATAACTCATGTTTTGTCATATTTAACATTTTTCTTAAATAAATTTACTAGATATGTTAATTAGCAATAAAAGTATGAAATTAAAAATCAAATTTCTTTGATTCAAATAAATAAACACACACACACACACACACAGATATATATATATATATATATATATATATATATATATATATTAAATAAAAATATATTATTATGTTAAAAATTATTATTTCCATAAAAACAAAATAAATAAATTCAACTTTGTTTTCCTTACCAAATAGAAATACACATTTCTCTGTTTTCCTTACCAAACACCAAATATACATTTTTCTATTAAAAAAAAAAAAAAAACATTATACTGGTCTCCTCTAATATATATGTGAATGATCTAGAATTCTCTAAAACCTTTTCACAAATATCCACATGAAAGATCACCACAACCTTGATTTTAGATCATTATATATATAATTAATACAGAGAAATGGTTAGTTATGTTAAACACCATGTTAAACACACACACTGTGTATGAGGAAGAAAAACACACACAACAAGAGACTCAACACACAATGAAGGATAAGCATGAAGCTTTCTTATTTTTTCTATTATACATGATGTACATTTATAGTACAATGGTGTGACTCTTGGTTTCACATTCCAAGGTCACTTGGACTCCATTACGACTTTTCACATTCCACACCTACCCATGTAGGATTAGGTGTTCCAACGTCCCCCCTTAATCCGAAGGGGTATGTGTGAGTCCAAGAAAAGAGTTGTAATACAAATATGCAAAGTATACATGGTAGCACTTGGGCTGAATCAACTATCTAAAAATTTGGAAAAAAGAGGTGGTTTAAGGATGACCACCAACACTAGAACGCAAAACTTGTTGCAGTTCCCGGAACTCTTCGAAAACTGGCAAGAAGCTGAAAGCTTCTACTAGAGGAATTGTCCCTCATAAAAAAGGGAGACCTTCAACCTAAAAGAAGGGAGGTCTACTACCTGTGATGGTTTTAGGATGACCAACAACTCTGGAATGCTTTGAAGCATTTATTGGAACTCAACCAAAGCTGAAAAGAAGCTGAAGGCTGCTAAGTTGAAGGCTTCTGCTAGAGGAAGTGTTCCTCATATATGAAAGGGAGACCTTCAACCTAAAAGAAGGGAGGCCTACTACCTGTGATGGTTTTAGGTTATCCACCAACCAAAGCTGATGGTTTAAGGTTGTCCACCAACTGAAGGCATGCTCATGGGCATCCGTGTCTCTGGCTACATCTCTGAATCCGGAATGACAAATTGTGGCTCAAGCTCACTTGAACTGCTAGCTACAACTCTGAACATGGAATGAGAGATTGTGTCTCAGGCTCGCTTGATCTGTCATCGAAGCTTGTACATGACCACCATTTTCCCCCCTGTCAGGGACAAGGTGAGATGATGGCGAAAACTCAACTGCAAGTTTTCTCAATATCTATGAACAAGTTCTAACATGTGTCGTAAACATCTTCTTGGCTACTGATGCCCATTGCCAAGAAGCAATCCGTCCAAGATGAATCTTGGTTCTTGCGGGAGGCTTGTTTCTGAAGCATATGTCTAAAGAATGAGTGTGCCAACCACAGTGCTTGCATGGATGAAGATCAAAACAATGATCTTTTATATGGCCAACTCGATCACAGTGTTGGCATTTTACAGTCTGATGTTGTTTTTGTGGAGCAGGATCTAGAACAACTGCAGGTGAAATGTCATACAAGAATCTGGCACTCTGAAATATGATGGGCTTGGTGTAGTCTGGAATATGAAAGCTCACATCCTTGTCATATCCAAGACCAGTTCGGTGCTTGTTGTGGACAAGCTCTTCCCAAGGTCTGATGATGGGCTCGAAAAGTGCAGGTTGAACTGCTACATCTGTATGTACATCTGCTCTTGTGCAATGAACTGAATGGGAATCAACTGGAAATTTATCTTCTTTCTTCTGATGAGAGTCCTTCTCAATCTTCTGAACAGAAATAGGTTCAGAATGGTGACTCTTTTGCTGAAGTTCGTCACGTTGGATCTGAGATTCCAACTGCCAAAACTCAATCTTCTCTTGTGCATCTTGTAAACAAATCTAAATATTACAAAGTGCATTCTTGCTCATTTTTATCACATCATCAACATTTGAATGAATGAGGTTTTTCAACAACTTTAATACCTGATTGATTTTAGCCATTTCAACAACTTAGGCTCAAAATATGAAAGGGTATCGGCTTTAACCAAAAATGAACCCATTTACAATATGATTCAACAAGAAATACAAATGACTCTAAAGAATTTCCAACTATGGAAATCTCAAAGTACAAAGCGTGCTCCTCAAATGATGGAGGGAAATCAAAAATCCAACAACTCAAATTTACTGATTGCAACTATGAAGAAGATGCAAATTCAATGTCAATATCTCTGCAAAAATATTTTGTAAATGTGCACCTAAGGCAATTGATTTTTTTTCTTCGAATAAATGTTTTGCAATGATGGCAAACTTGTCTTCAAATGTCAATTTCTTCAGAAAATCACCCTCTTATATATGCCACAAATCATTAAATGTCAAATCTGCAATTTTCTCTATGTATATTCCATGTTCTCTTTATTTCCTGTTGTTCATTTTCTCTCTCTTCCTCTCTTTCTGCTCTTCCCCTCTCTCTGTTTCTTTTTTTAATTAAAAATTAATTAAAAATGAATTAATTAAAAAATGAATTAATTGAAATATGAATTAATTAAAAGGGAAAGGGGCTTTAAAAAAAAAAAAATTAAAATGGAAAAGTGGAAAATAATTTAAAAAGGGAGGGGATTAACTTTAAAAAGGGAAGGGGAACGGATTTACAATGAGAGTGGTGGAATGGAGTAATAAGGGGAATATTAAAAAATAAAAAATCGAATCTAAAAATCATGGAGGGAGGGGAATGTTATAAAGGAGCGGAAATTTAAAAAGACAAGAAAAATTAAATATTAAAAAATCGAAATTTTTAAAAAATTTAAAGAGGAGGGAATTCAGAGTAGGGAGGGAAATTTATGGGGGAGGGGACGAATATTAATATAAAAAAAATTAAAAAAAGAATTGAGATGGGATGAGCGTTTGTGAGATCGAAGGCCGAGGGGAGGTATGTATGTAGGGTGTGGATTGAAGCACGTAAGAGGTGAGAGGGGTGCAAAGGGGGCGTGGGTAGTGGAGTAGGGAGGTAAATGCTGTGAGAAGGGGCTGCGTGTTGCAGAGAGTGTTTTTTTTTTTTTTATATTATGGTGCGAGTTCTTTGCATAGGAAAAGGGCGGATGGGAGATAGGGGATGTGATGTGCGGGTTGAGGAATGAGAACAAGGAGGCCGTGAGGGCCAAGGGTCCAAGTTGTCGATAAAATATTTTTAATTTTTAATTTTTTAATTATATATCATAAAACAGTAGAGTGGATATAGGAAATTCACTTAAAAACAACAACAGAGGACAATCCAAAAATGCAATAAATTTATAATTTGAAGGTACTTGTAGAATTTTTTCAGAAATTGCAAAATTTTCAAGAGATTTTAGCAGTAAACTCAGAATCTTTCTAAGGAAATGTAACAGAAACTCAGAATTTTTTCGGAAGCCCTCTTCAAACTATTTTCCAGCAACTCTTTAAAATGCAGAAATTTAAAAGTGGGCAGCAGAAATTGCAAGAAACATGAGCAGTGAGAAAACCTTCAAATGTACAATGCTGCTCTTTTTCAAAACTAGTGCTGCCAATTTCTGAATGCTTCTTCTCCGAGATAAAATTTCTGAATGCTGCAAAATGTCTACTGTAGAAACTCTGAGTGCTGCAAAAATGTCAAGAATTTTTGCAGATATGCAGAGGCCATAAACACAAATGGCTCACTCAATTTGGAGCGAGGTCAGCAATTGCCCGCTCTGATACTATGTTAAACACCATGTTAAACACACACATGGTGTATGAGGAAGAAAAACACACACAACAAGAGACTCAACATACAATGAAGGATAAACATAAAGCTTTCTTATTTTTTCCATTATATATGATGTACATTTATAGTACAATGGTGTGACTCTTGGTTTCACATTCCAAGGTCACTTGGACTCCATTGTGACTTTTCGCATTCCACACCTACCCATGTAGGATTAGATGTTCCAACAAGTTACAAATATGTTAAGTTAATGAACTTAACCATAAATTTCATAATTTATATATTATTAAAAACATGATTATTATTAATTAACCTATATATATGAAAACTATTTTATATTTTTATTTAACAATAAATTATATTTAAAAATTATATTATTATAAACAAATAAAATAAATTTAACATTTTATCTTTCATTGTCTAAATATTTAGTTTATAATAATTAATTTTTTTTAACATGAATATCATAATCTTAATAATATTAATTTATCATATAAATTTATAATAACTTATTTCCTTCAAAATCTATAATATGTTCTAATAAAACCAAAAAAAATTACAAACATTTAGATATTTCATCCGTTAGCTATTTCCAAACATTAACAAAAACAATTACAATTACAATTTAAAAAAAAAATCTTTATATATAACATTCTTTTAAAATTTAAATGTTATATCTGAGTAAATTTATTACTATAATTTATTTTTATTTTCTATAAATAAAGGAAATATTTAAAAGATTTCCTTTATTATATTATTAAAATAATATATTTTGAAAATATTTATAAATTACTTTTACTATGAAAAATAAAATTTAAATTACATATAATATATTTATGCAAATTTTTAAGTCAATTCCATTAATACAATTTCTATTTTTTTAACATTTGTCATAAGAATATTTTAGAGGGATATTATATAAAAAAAATAAAAATATTTTGCATAATTATTTATTAAATATGTTTTTCATAATTTCATATAAAATATATTTCTCAAATATGTTTTTGCATAATATCTATTATATGTTTTTTATAATATTACTTACTCTCTAAAAAGATTTTAAAAATATATTAATATATTAAACAAGATATATTAAAATTATGAAAAATATGATTAAAAATTATGTTTTACATAATATCTCCCCTACCACCAACTTAAAGTATGTTTTCCATAATTCTCCTCACCCATACACAGACTTTATACAGAACAAAGTCATCAAATATGTATTACATAATATCTCTCCATCAACACCGTCACAATATGTTTTGCCTATATCTCTTGATATTGTTTCACAAATATTATGTGTCCATCCCAACATAATTATGATTTGGAGAATATCTCTCTAAAGTGCGATTGTGAAACTTATTTTAATAGGATATGGAAGAAAATATTAGATAAAAAAAATTTAAGATGGAGATGAGAAAAGAGATTATGCAAAACATGATTTTTTTATAACATTGAGAATAAATATTACAAATTTAATGTATTTCCGATAAGAAAAAAAGGAAAACTATGCTCAATAAAATACAATTTGAAGATATATTCTTCCTTTTCTTTGATACACATACACCATTTGTATTACTCTGCATTTTTGCGCTTGATGGCATCCTAAGATGTGCACAGGTTGGACAGTATACCAAGTTTTTGTCACATCTGGCTTAATTTAGCCATTCTGGCTCTGAGGTTAGTCGCCGCAAAGATAATTGAAGTACAGAACAGCCAAATGTTGTGCAATTAACATGTCTCTAATGGAAATACGATAGTGTTGTATATGTGGAAGTACAAGGGTCCTTGAATTTGCTAATTTAGATGTGTGTTTTTCATTTATCTAGGAGATCTCCCGTGGGCCTATGAAACTGACCCATGAAACGAACTTTTTGGAGATCAAAGGAACAAATTGAAGTTATGACGAAAACGAATCTTGATGTGCAGATGAAGTTTTCTCTATACAACTACATCTATGTATTTTCTTCCAAAAAAAAGGTGTAGGAGGAGAATTGGAGCGTATGCCTGGAGTTTGCATCGGAGCTACCTCATATCGTAATAGACCTAATCGTCCATAAAAATAATCAGACACAATTTTCTGTTTTAGTGGAGGTCGTACATATGCTTTCCCAAGAGTTAATAGTTTAGAGCTTGGCCAATTGAAGAAGTTAATAAAAAGAGCCTAGTATTTATATTATCTAAACCATATTTCATCAACTAGTATGATTCATCTTAATTTTTAACATTTAAATATTCCATAAATAATCATGGTAGGGGATTACAAATTCTATATATATATATATTATAAACCATATTTCGTCATACCATTATGTTTCATCTTTATTTTTTTACTTTTAAATACTCCATAAATAATTATGGGAAGGGATTACAAATTATATATATGGAGAGAAGCCACATATATATCTCGCATATATATCTCGCTTATTTATGGGAGGATTACAAATTATCTAAACCATATTTCATCAACCAGTATGATTCATCTTAATTTTTTTACATTTACAATACTACCATAAATAATCATGGTAGGGGATTACAAATTCTATATATATATTATAAACCATAATTAGTCAACCATTATGTTTCATCTTTATTTTTTACTTTAAAATACTCCATAAATAATTATGGTAGGGGGATTATAAATTATATATATATATGGAAAGAAGCCACATATATATCTCGTATATATATCTCGTTTATTTATGGGAGGATTACAAAATATTATATATATATATATATATGTATATGTGGAGAGAAGCCCAGCATATATATCTCGCTTATTTTTACTTGAATATTCTTACTTCGCTTCTAATAAATAGATATCTTCGTCTTTATTTTTAACTCGTAAATATTGGATAGAATAATTATAGAAGAGGAGTAACAGCATTCCATATAAAGATAATCGCAGATATATCTGATTTATTTCTACTTATTCTAATAATGATTTATGAAGTAGGATTTGTTATGATGATGAGTTACTTTTGGTTAAGACAACTGCAGTTTATTAGATTTTAAGAAAAAGAATAAAAACTCTAAGTTCCATTTTTTCAAAATCTTGGTTTTATAATCAAAGAGTGAGAGATCAAATATATGTTGAAATAAAAAGTTTCTTTTTAAAATTAAATGTATAAAAAAAAATAATTCCTCACTTTTATATAATATAAATATTAAAATTAAATTAATTAAATTAATATATATATATATATATATATATATATATATATATATATATTTGTTTCAAATAACTACTAACAATAAAAAACTTCAACTCAACTTCATGATAAACATAGAAAAGACTTATAAATTTTTATGAGATTAAAGTTTTTAAAACAAAAAATGTTCCTATTATAACAATTTTTTTGTTTTAAAAACACTTTAACCACATTTCACACCCTTTCCATTTCTTATTGCTAAATCTTAATTTTAATAATATAATATATATTAAAAGTATTGAATAAAAAGTAATGTTGAATATATATAATTATATTTTAAAATGAATATATATCAATTAGATTAAGAAAAAAAACTATACTCGTTCATGCTCATATTCATATTGATATAAAATAAAATATTTTTTGTAAATATAAATTTATTAAAAAAAGTATTTATATATATTTATTAAGAAATATATTTATATATATAATAATAGATGTTTCTCTATGAAAATCTAGATTTTTTCCCTCCACCCACATTTTTATGTTATTTCATGTTTCCCTTATTCTAAAATTGTTCTAAGATTTTATTTCTATGCTCAAAAATCTTGGAGAGAGAAGTCTCCAGAGGTCACTATAATTTTGACATCTTGCAGGCCTAGGAAGCTCGACTATTGCAACAAAGATTACTGAAATTGAGCTCTATAGCACGTGGTTGTGTGCAGGGGCACTCTAAGAGGAAGTGATTTTCATCCTGGAAATATTCATATTCTCACAAAGATGGAAGATATTTTCCATCCATGGTGTTTTAGGAGCTCGTGTAACGATCCGTTTCACTAGTGGAGCTAATGACAATTTGTTCTAATATTGGCTATATTAATACTATCTTGAGCTAGTTAAAACAACGAAGATACTTTTTGATATTCTAAGGTGGGGTTGATGACCCTCCCTTATAATACCTTAATTTTCTTTTAGGCTGCTAGATCTTTCTCACACCACATTTTTTCTTTGAACTTAGACAGTAACAATTGTATCTAATGTTATTGATGTTTTTCAATGCAACATTCTCATTGATCTCCCAATGGTTTAACCAGACCTCATTGACTCCTTATACTCAACTCTCATTTAAGCCTTAGGTGGTTTTGACGCTAGTAATACTAAAGCTAGCTTAGGAAGTCTATGGTATCCTATGCTATTGAGCTTCTCGTCGTACAATAGAAGCCTAGTCATAACTAGGCTCTCGATAAGGGGAAAGACCCACTTCTATAAGGAGAATAGGATAGGGTGTGTGCTTTTAATTTTAGGGTTATGCGTTATAAAACTCATTCTAGATTTGCTCAATATTTCTCCAAGATTGTACTAGAGATAAGTTACATCTCAAACCTCACATCCATATAAGATAACGAGGAGTGACTAAAGTTTCAAAGAGGAACTTCTTTCTATCCCACATTACTGAGGTTTGCTATTTTACAATTATTTTCAAGACCAAAATAATCTTTCCACCCCCCATTAATCACTTTACTCGAATGCTATAGTTCGAGTTGAGTTTATGATGAAAATCAATTCCCTAGGTAATTGTAAGATGACACTTCCTCCAAGTTACTATTGTCATACATAGAAATGAGCGTAAGTGTCCTTCTTGGATTTGATAATCATAGATTTTGTCTTTTTGTGTTAAAAGACATACCTATGTATGAAACATAAATCCTTAAGAAGTCTAAGTTGCGTATCAGAGATCAGATGGGCACCTTACGAAAAGAACAATATCTTGTCATCATAGAGAAGAAGGATGATGACTATCACTTAAGATCATGCTGAGCAATAACCTCGCTTCCTCTAAACAACCTTCTAGCTCGTCGATGTAAATGCCAAATAGGGGTGAGGTAGAGGGGTAAGCTTATTTAACTCCAATATTACACTTAATCATCTTTCGACCACCGCTCATTACTTCGTTAACTTGGCAATTACATTCTCGTATAATGTTATAATCTAGTGCCAGTCTTTAGCTCAGAAGGAAATCATTTAGCTCTTTCAATCTATTCAAATGTTATTTCTAGGAACCGTATTGAACGCCTTTCTAAATTCCACAAAGCAACATAAGAGATTGGATTTATCATTGCGGAATTACTCCTACAATGATCCTAAGCATAGCGAGGTGGTCCGTTGTTGAGTGCTGCCTTCTAGAAACCCGCTTGGCCTTTAGCCCACTTCCTTTCACTTTCAAGCCAAATTCTCAACTTATTTTCCAAAAATAATATCATATAACTTGGCTAGAGAGAGGGTACGATCATAATTTTTCAATAATTAAAGTGGTTATTTGTATCCACACTTTTTAAAAATAGGGATAATGAGGCTCGAGGTCCAAGGTTTAGGGAACTCTTGGCTAGAACGCTTGGTTGAAAATCTCGTGGATGATGGGGGATGAGGACAAAAGCTTTCAATTTTTAATATTTCTCCGCTCGGTAACCTTCAAATTTCTTTAGCCTTCCCATTTTCTAGGCGTTTAACCCCAAAAATCAATGTCTTATAATGAGAAAACTTATTTCGTTGTGAGCGGGGTTTCAAAATCCTTGACATTTGTGGAGACTCATAAAGCTTTTTAAGATAGGAATTGTATGTCGTGTAAAGAAATTTTATTATTATCTTTAGTTTTCCTAGTTAGAATCTGCCTCCAGAATTTCGAGGAGCCACCTTAGAAAGGTGTCGGATATTCTCTTGTCTTTTATGAATATATTGCCTTTTCTTCCTTTTGAGTTATGGTTTTGTAGATTTCTATCTTGTTAATTTTGAGAGATTCATCAACAACTTCCTTAATTTCTCTCTATCGCACTTTTACAATATTTGTCATACCATGGGTTGGTTTTTCTATTTCTTTTATTACTTGAGACTTCAATTGAGAACTTGTTAATAGAATATGAGAGGGTTGTAGTAAAATTATGGTAAAGTTCATCTATGTTGTCTATACTAGATAAAGGAAGCAAATTAGTTTTTAGTTCATTTAGAAAGAGATCGTTTTATTTCTATCAAGGATTATGTTCTTTTCGACTATAAGGATTATCTTTTATAGGATCTCTATGCATGAAAAAATTGAGAGTTATGAGTAAAGGCCTACATCGTAGTCGTGCTCGTGTTCGACTAAGATGTCAAAATTTATTATTTCATTGTATAAAGGGAGATCAAAAAATACGCCTACCATGCTCCCGTGAAGCCCATGGATGCGTGTCATCTTTCTAGAATTGGGCCACTTTAGACCGTTGAAAATTATGAGATCTTGAGCACTATAGAACCGGACTACTCCGACCCAAACAAATTATCCCCAAGGTCATCGCAGCTCCTTTTGTACCAAACGAGAAGCAGAGTAAGGTCTTCGCCTAACCAAAGAGGATCGGGGGTCTTAATGATTGCTTAGAAGAATAGCTTGGTTGCTTGAAGTTCGAGCATTAAAGTCACCCATTAAAAAGATATTACCTTCATTCCTTAGGCTAGAAATATCATTCTCTAAACCATTGTAAGGACTATTTTTATCTAGATTCTTTTTATTATAGAAGTTAGAATTAATGGGGGAAAAATAAGAGATCGCTATGTAGGTATTTTTATCATTAATTTCAGTAATCTCAATCCAAATATATTGGTTGTAAGGGTCGTTTTTATAAATCCTAGCATGTATGTTCTTCTTAATGTATCAAGCTGGTGCCTCCAATGCACTGGAGGATTGCTTGTTCCAAGTAGACCGTAGTGCAAAGCCATCTATGTTAAGGACCTTAGATTTCATGCTCCCAAGTTTCAACAAACAATATAATATCAACATCATTTGAGATCCAACTTAGCTCGGGGCCTTTATTCATTGGAAAGTTCATTACCTGATGAAAGAATTTAGAGCATGTTAAATTGCTATTTATTACTATATTTTTTGGTTTCTATCTTGAATAACTCGCTTTTTCTATTTCGATTATTTCCCATTTTCCTTCCTTCCTGTTTCTTTTTACCTTTTGAACCTCCTTTCTTAATTTCCGCTGGAGCATTCTGTAGAATGAGATCTTTATTTATGAATATTCTCGTTCCTTTTATAATTGAGGTTTTACTAAGTATACCATACTTATGGTCAATAGAGCTCACCTTTATTCCTGACGCCTTCCTTTATTCTTATTTACTCTAACTCGTTCTTTTTATGAGACACGTGGTTCCAATTTGTAATCTATTATGTAATTCTCGTTTGGGCTATGGCTAAAGTATCCTCATCTATCTCCTCCTTCAAACCGAATATTATAAGGTTCAAGGTCTTTTATTGCACTCATGGTCTAATTCGATCAATTTTTTCATTTCATCTTTAATAGATTTGATATCTAATTTACTCCGCCCCCACTATTTAGGGTGAGATTGTCGTTAACTTTTTCTTCTAGTTCTTTAATCATGTCATTCATTTTAAGACTCTCTATATTATCAACATCTCCTTGTCAGATGTTTGGTTCGTACCTTGGTTTTTGTTTTTTCTAAGACCCGCAACCTAGTTTCCATTGCCTCCATTTTATTGTCCAATAGTTCTATTTATTTTCTATTTGTTTTTGGAACGTTTCTTCAAGAAATGTGAATTTTTTTTCAAAATGGCTTCTAAATCGGTTTGTAGCTTGACTTCTCTTTCTTTCATGTTTCTCTAAAAACTTCTATATACTCATGAAGGCTTCCGTAGAGTAATCAGAAGTCTACCTTTGGTAATCTTTGATAGCTATGGTGAATTATTCATACTTGAGAATATATGAGTAGATATGTATTAGAAAAAGATAAGGAATGTGCATCCGAATATCGAAGAACCGGACAAAGAAACCCTCAAGTGCCCGGTGTCCAAAAATTTATCAAGAAAAAATCACTGCACTCCAAGTAGTAATGTGGAGAAATTTCACCGCAAATTGTCATCGCACACCAAAGTATTAATATAGAAAAATTCACCGCAAATCCAAGACCGAGAAACTCAAGTATTAATGGAGAAAGTTCACCACAGAATTTTCATGGCAGACCCAAGTATTAATCCAGAATTCACCGTAGACCCGGTAGTAATGGAGAAAATTCACCCAAAACTTTCTCATCGCAAAATTTCGGTGCTAGTAAAACCCAAGTATTAATCCAAAAAAATTCACCGTAGACCCAAGTATTAATAGAGAAACCCAAGTATTAATGGAGAAAATTCACCGCAAAATTTTCACAAACATATTAGCTTTCAATCCATAATAATTTTGTATCGCAAAATTTAATAAAAGTTTCAAATATAAGTTTAATTTATATTTCATATGTATTTACTCTTTTAATTTAATAGACGCCTTTCTTAAAATTATTTTGGTAATTTGGATGATATATTTTAAAATATAAGTTTAATTTATATTTATATGTATGTAACATGTATAAGAGTATATATAATAAATTCTTTACTATTTTTAACTATAATTTCCATATAAATATTGCGACCGTAGCAATGTAAATTTATGTACAATTTGTCAACTTGGTCGTTGCCATATATTTATTAATTTGTGGATAATCCATGTGGTTCATCCACTTGAAGCTAGTAAGCTAATAACACCTATGATATAATCATATCATAAGACGAGATATTTATGAGCTCACGATGGTTTGTTGTTGATATTAAAACTCATAATACCTATTATTAATATGCTAAAGGGACATTTTGATAATAGCATATCCTTTAATTTAATCACATGATTTAATCGTTTCTAATTGATTTTCGTCGATGATTTAAGAGTTATTAAGAGGGTTCTATGTAATGTACTTCATTTGGGGATTTGTACTACTCGGTGACATGTGCCCTTCGATCGCTATCGCATCTAGGGTTTTTAAGATCCACGGTGATTATTACCTCTACCCATTTAGGGGTATCGACCACCGTGTAACCCTAACCAACTTTCATTTGTGTTTGTGAGCTCTACGAAGATTTATTCTTGGTAAATCCCGCCGCAACCCGAGCTTTATCAACGCAACCGCCATTCCTCCTACCAAGCCCTAGTTCCCATGGCGTATTCGAACTAAGTAAACTCTTATTTCACTTCTAGTTTTGGGGGTATAGCCCTTTTACGACTATGTTAACCCGTTTTTGAGTTGAGAAAGTTCTAATTTTTTCATAGGAGATAGAAGTTGATTTACACCGCTTGTCATGCGCTCGTGCTTGCATGAAAAATCCGGTTTAATTTGTAACAAATTTTCCACATTCGGGAATTTCCTTCTCGTCTATACATGTTCCGGCTAAGCCTAGCCGACTACCGCCTACGACTACCTTTCTCCATGGCAAGGTAAGCCTTCCAAAGTAGCGTAGTTTTCCCGCATTAGTTAATTATTTACATCGTTTACCTATTCATTTAACCCTTTATAACCCCTTCATGTTTATCTTGGTGCAATGGTTTCGGCACCCGTCCATTGAGTTTCTAGACCAGTAATATATTTTTGTTTCTACACAAGTTTTTCATCAATTTCACCTCTTTGTTATCCATAAACAATATGACTTTCTAAAGTTTCACGAATTTTTTATCGTGAAGCAAGTACTTGTTGCTCTCTTCTCCCTGGAAAGAGTCTAGGAATTACATTTGTCGATTTCATGAACTTCTTAGGCTAATATGATCGACTATGTCGTATCTTTGCACACGATTGATTTTTACCGATGAGGTTTTAAATTTCGAATCGCAGTCCTATCGTTTAGCTCTTCGCACTTGCGACTTAATATTCCCCCGTATTAAGTTTTATGGCTCCAAAGGTTGTTTACCTTGTTACTTTATCTTTTTAAGGGCTTCACCCGAAGAACAATATCATGCAAATAACATTATGTTGTATTTACTTTACTTTTTAATTTCTTTCCCCGATGAACAATTTGACATGATATGGATTCGTTGTATAATTCTTGTACTTATATTTGTCGGTAGAACTCTACCAACCTAAGAGAAAAATCCCTCAATGCGTCCGTTTTTAATATTTTATAATTTTTACGAAGGGTGGTTTCTAACTTCGTACTTTTATATAGTTATATCTTTCGATCCTTTCTTGAATACATATTTAGTTCTTTGTTTTTAATCCGTAAATTCAATGGTTCCAAGGATTATATAACAATTTATATTGGATTTTATTTTCTTCGTTAGTTAGTACTAATTTCCAAGAGGTTCATTTCTCTTCTTACCCGTAATAGAGTTGTTTTTGTAATTATTTCTTATAGTAGGAAGGAATTAGAGGTTTTCATAATTAGATATTTATATTGGCGGATATTGTTTTCTGGATACTACTTCGTAATCTTCCTCTATAATTTTACATAGGACCGCCTAGTCAAGAAAGGGTTTTTATCCTTTTACTCCTTTGGTAATTTTATCTCTGTTTTCTGCTCAAGGATGTCCCAACCATCCAATTAATGAGTTGTTTCTATGCAACTCATTCGTCTTAAGTAAATCATAGATTAACTAGATTAACGATTCTCAGCTTGGGTCTAGGGTTTCAACTATGGACCTAGACTAACAATTTTTTTGGTATTTACTTCGAGTAGAGGTTTTCTCGTTTTTCTTTACCCGATAATATAAACACACTTTTCTTAAACAAGAAATAGCTTCAAGAAATGTATTTTTCAACACAACCAACATATTATTACTAGTTCTTAATGATAATTTTTTAATTACTTTAGAAAAGTACAACTATTTATATCTACAACACTTATGTAAAATTATGCCTTTCATAATTTTAATTAATTATCCATATTAAAATAATTTGTCTAAACAACATTTTTAGTTCTTACTACTTCGTAGTATGTATACTAATCTCATTTCAACTTCCCGATGATAACCCTCCCTACCATGAGAGAGGAGATCACGTCCTCATCTCCCCCTCGTGCCCCACACCTAAGATTAGTAGGTTGAGCGAAATTCCAGAGGAGACACGGGACACCTAGTCCAAAGACTTGCCTTTCTCTCCAGATTTAGAATGCTAGTGCTTCCACTAGTCACCACCACCAAGAACTTTCACTCTCTTCTCTACCTCTCATTGCTCACCAAACCCCTTTTTCCTCACTAGGATGTAATTTCATACCCAGGAAAGGTAACTATTTTTTAATTGTTTTCTATTCAACCGCTCTCTCGTTATCGGAATAATTTTCTCATCAATCTTATTTTAATTTTATGTGGAATGACAATTCCATAATTGAATTTTATTTCCAAAAACATAATTAATTTATGTTCATCATTCATAATACTTTTCTCTAAAAAAATTAATGTTTAGTTTCTTTAAAAGAAATAACATAATAATTAGTTTTCACTTAAGCCAACTATCACAACTTCCCCTTTCTAGAAGTAAACACCATCCTTGGTGTTTCATTCCACTTTCGATAAAAAATTCTAGGTAAGCCTCATGCACAAATCCTTCGTCTTCCGAGGTAGCCTCCACCGAGTCAAGTGCTTTAACCGCACTTTAACCTATGTGATTGCTCGCCTCCAAAGCATGATTTATCTTCGATACAAAGATACGCGACGTTCGACCTAAATTCTCCATCCTGTTCCACTTGCATTCAACAATACCTTGAATTAAAAATTTCATAAAACTTGATATTTTAAGATAGGATTTGCTTTAATATTACCCTACCCGAATTTTTTCCGCAGATTACATGCTTTTGGTTTTGCACGTATAGTTTTAGTAAGGATACATGAAACACATTGTACACCGGGATATGGCTAGGTAAAGCCAACCGTGCTCGCGCTCCCGCCTTCTAATATCCGGAAATGTCCAGCTGCATCCGAGCCAAGTTGGCACAGGAGATCCAACTTAGTGTGATTTTCTTAGGTTTAATCCTTACATACACATGATCTACTACTTCAAATTCTCGGTAAGTTCTCTTTCTACCGCATATATCTTCCGTCGATCTTGAGCCGCCTTCGATTCGTCTAATGTTTCTCACTTTCTATTTCATATTAGCCAACATTTCCGGTCTAAGCGTCAACTTGGTTTCTCAGGACGCTTTCCTATTAATGGGAGTATGACATCGTTGCCCATACAAAGCTTTAAAGGTTCTCATCTTAAGAGACTCATGGTAACTATTCTTATGTGAAAATTGTACAAAATGTAGATATTCTTCCAATTTTTTTGGTTGTTGCATCACGTACATATGCAACATATCTTCCAAGATTTAATTCACCCGCCTGGTTTGTCCATCTGTCCGGGGATGGTAAGTAGTGTTGAAGTTTGTTCGGTTCCCGAACCCATAAATAGGGCATTCCAGAATGATGAATTAAAATTCACATCCCCGTATGATATAATATTATTTGGAATGCCATGCAATCTAAAAATATCTCTCATGAAGATATCTGCTATTTGCATGGTTTTGTAAGTAGTCCGTATGGGTGTGAAGTGTAGCCTTACTCGTATATCAACCACCACCATAATGGAGTCATTTTCTTTTTTTATCTTGGTAAACCATTAATAAAATCTAGGGATATAACTTCCCCGTTTGATTCAGTATCACATAGTCGCAACAATCCAAATTAGTGTTGATGCTCCACCTTAGCCTATTGACACTCTAGACATTTGTTTAAGTACTCGCAATATTTTCGCATACCATTCCAGAAATAGACTTTTATAATTGTTGTTAACATTTTCCGGTATCCCGGGTGTCTTGAATAATTGTCATGTGATGCTCATTCATGATTAGCTCTTTTAAATTCATTCGATTTGGAATGTATAACTTTCCTTGAAGGTTAACAATTGGTCCTCGTTAATTCCATAATCATAAGTTTTTTCCGTTTTCTATCTTCCACTTCCTACTACCATAAGAGTCGATATTCAAGATCCTTCTCATCTTCTTATTTTATTTGATATAAGAATTTACATCTGATTTGATTATAATAAAATTCATATACACAATGCATTTTTTCTGCTTAAGGCATCCGCCACACAATTTTCCTTTTTTAAATGCTTTATATCAAAATAAAAATTTACTTAAGAAGGCATTCCATCTTGCTCGTAGGAGTATTTAAATCAGATTTGTTAAAGTAGTTGGTCACGCTACTATGATCGATCTTTAACAAAATTCTTTCCCAACAAGTAGTTCCTCCCCAATCGCAGTGCATGCACTATTGTTGTCAGCTCTAAGTCAAATGCGTAATATAACTATTCATGCTCCTTTAATTTTCGATTCATAGCAACCACTCTACCTTATTGCGATAAAATTTCCGCAACTCCTCCCTTACATGCATCGATACAAACCTCAAATTATTCATTGAGCCGCCTACCCTCAATACCTATAGCTTTTTAACAATTTTTTTAACCTTTCGAATCTATTCGACCGTCGTGGTCCATTTAAATACTTTTCGTTTTCTTCCGCAACGATGTAATTGAAAAAGTAATACTGGTGAATCCTTCTATGAACCATCGATAATATCCAGCCTAACCCCATAGAGGAACATATATTTCCCACATTTTGGGGTACTCACCTATTCCATAATAGTCTTAATTTTCTCTCCGGATATACTACTGTTCCTTCGTTGGTAAATGACACACGGCCTAGATACCGTATCTCCGTTATTTGAAAAAGTAATATTTTTTGAACATGGCATACATCTGACGCCTTCTTAACTTATCCACTAATATCCTCAATTTCTCCTTGTGTTCTTCCATGCTTTTTCAATAAATCAATATATCGTCAATGAATATTAGAAAAAAATATATCTAAAAAGGGATGAAATATGCCATCCAATAGCTTCATAAATGTTGGTGGTGCATTAGTTAAACCAAATGGTAATACCACAAATTTATAATGCTCCATATCGCATTTTAAAGTAGCTCCTATTATCCTCATCTTTAATTCGAATTTGGTGATATCCAATCTTAATTCTATTTTTAGAATACAGCTTGTCCCCTTCACCTAAAAAATAGATCATCTATCTATGGTAATGGATACTTACATTTTAGTCAATTTACCGAGTTGTCTATAGTCCATGCACATCTTCGCATGGTTCCATACTTTATCTTTACAAACAACACCAACGCTTCCCAAGGAAACACACTCGGCCAAATGTACCCTTTTTCCTCCAACAATTCCCCGCAAAATTTCACATTTTCAGCTTTGTTAGCTCCTAAGACACTCATTCAATATGGTGCTCGAAATTGGTGATGCTCCAAGAATCAATTCAATAATGAAATCAATATCCTTCTTGGAGGTAACCTCGGTACATTTTATGGAAACACGTCCATGAAATCTTGTACTACTAGTTTTCTTTCCAAAGATAGGGATTTTCTCCTTAGAATTATCAAAACCCACTTGTATGGCATATATCTCGAAATCCTTTTCTAATACACCTACTCAATTGGGAGGCCGTGACAGACACAACCGTAAGGGCTTCTTAATTCCTTGTAATTATCGACAAGTTCAATATGGCATTCTATAATATATAATCTTCTCTTTACAATATACCAGAGACAATTTCTCTCCAACCAACCCATGTCGAATAGTACGACGTATGATCCCAAAGGAAATACATCCGCCCACATTTAACCCTTGGTTCGCAATTTCTAGTTTACAATTTGGAACTTTGGCACAAACGTTTCTTTCTTGCCATGCTGGCTAGCTATACCAAATTTTTGTGTGATTTTTGAATTTTTGACTTTGTAATTTACATATTTATACTATTCTAGGTTTACATAACTTAAATCGAACCTCGGTGAACGAAAATAGAAACTGCTTTGTGAAAGTAACTTACCTTCCAATTCTATCATCGTTGGTTGATAATCCACTATGGATCCTCCAATGCTAAATTGTCTAATTCTAGATATGTTCTAGGCTACATCGCCCACTCGTAGAGGCTTCTTCTAAATTTTCTACCATTTCATTTCTCTTTTCCCCGCTCGTGGGCGGCTATTATAATAGTGAGCCTCGCCACACCCCTAGCATTATAGAGGTGGGTTTTGGTTTTGTCCATGTTATGACTACTGGAAGCTTCGTAGGCTTTTCTTCCGTAGCCACCGTGATGTTTGATGGTTTCTTGCAAAATTTTTGCTCACCGACCCTTACGTAATTCTTAAAGTTATTAGTCCTGGCATTTTTGTAATTTGAACTCGTTGTTATGCCCTTTGCTTGGCCGCCAATTTTTTCCTATTTCTCCTTTTGCCTTTGACCGGTAGTAACACATTCTCGCTTTTTATAATTGCTTCGTCCATGGTCCTTGGATTCATGAAGTCAATTAATTTTTTCATGTGGGTCCGGTAAACTACTCAAGAACCAATTTAACCTTATCCTTTTCATCCCTTAAATACGGAAAATATTTTAATAAGAAAGTGAACTTGGTTATGTATTCATCCATTGTCATTTGACCCAATCTCAAAATATGGAATTCTCTAGACTTTTCATCATAAAATCATTCCGTTAGATATTTTTCCTTAAATTATTGTTGAAAATCATCCCATGTCACGTCCCGGTCTTCAATACTATGAACATTATTGACTTCCTCCCACCACAAGGTAGCTTTCTCTCTCAATTAATAAATGGCCAACATGGCTTTAAGGTTGCCGTTGTACTCATAAACTTGAAATTATTTGTTCATATTAATCAACCAAGCTTCGCCACCTTCTATGCTTCTCCATCAAACGTAGGTGGTTTAATATTTCAAAAATCACCTTGTAACTCCATTTTATAAGCTTCGTTTGCCACGTTACTGCATCTACCTCTTTATAGTTTCTATTATTGTTACTTCATTGTGAATAGCTTCTTTCCACTCGTCATTAGTTTTGTCCTTAACTTGTCATTCATTTTCTTCCCCGCATATTTCTTTCAGGATCGGGTTGTAACACTTGATTTTTTTATTGGAAAGACTTTTGAGTATCCTTCTTTTCTCTTGCATTATGATTCATTGTCACTCCTAACCCCGACCATTTATTCCTATAAATTTTTCACAATGCTTAGTAGTATATTGGTTTGATGCCGCTATTCTTCCAATAGTCTACTCGGTTCATCGGTGCTTTCATATACACTCAATCGAATTCACATTTCTTGATTCATTTCTAGGGATGGTATTGGGGTGTAGGTTTCCTTTCATTCGAGGTGTTTTATATATTCATCCCTTCTTCATTTGTCTCCTACTATGTTATGTGCAATTCATTTACACACAACAATTTATCATGTTAGGTGACTCATTAGGTCCCAACGTTTGAATGCCACTCCGATACCACTTGTAACATGCATAATAGTATATATAATATTGCCTTACTACTTTTAACCATAATTTCCATATAAATATTGTGAAAATAGGAATGTAAATTTATGTGCAATTTTTCAACTTGGCTCTCATCATATATTTATTAATTTGTGGATAACCCACATGGTTAGTCCACCCCGATGTTTTGTTGTAAGCACAAAACCTATGCTATAATTATACCATTGTATGAATATTTAAGACCTCACTAAGTTATCGTTGATATTAAAACTCATAATACCTATTATTAATATGCTCAGAGGATAGTTCGATAATATCATATCCTTTAAATTAATCATATGATTTAATATTTGTTAATTTATTTTCATCGATGATTTAAGAGTTATTAAGAGTGTTCGATGCGGTATTGTACTTAATATGGGGATTTGTACTACTCGGGTGAAACTCTTCCTTCTGATCACCGTCGGAGCTAGGGTTATTAAGGTCCACTTCGTGGAGATTATTATATACTCCAATAGTATCGACCACCGCATAACCTTAACAAACTTTCGTTTTACCATGCGAGCTCTACCGATATCGATCCTTTGTATCTTAACCATGGCTTGAGATTTATCAACCCAACCGCCATTCCTCCACTTCGCTCCCGCTTTCCATGGCATATTCGAACTAGGTAAACTCTTATCTCACTTCCATTTTTGGCCCAGTCTTTTGCGGCAAGCATAACTTGGGCTTTTTCGAGTCGAGCAAGCTCCTTGTTGTAATTTTTTCGTAGGGAGATAGCAATGGATTTACATTTATTTCCATGGGCTCACGATTTCATGTCAAATATTATTGAATGTGTAATTAATTTTTCTAGATTCAAAGAATTTCCTTCTCGGCTATGCGTGTTCTAGTGATCTTGCCAACTACCGCCTATGGCTTCCTTTCTCCATGGCAAGTAGGCCTTCCAAACTAGCGTATTTTTCTTGGTATTATTTACTTCTTTACGATGGTTACCTCGGGTCATTCAACCCTTTCTAACACCTTTCATTTTTATTTTTATCTAGACTAGGTAATATAATTTTGTTTTTACACTAGTTTTTCAATGTTTCTTTACTCCTCGTTATTCATTTAACAATATGAATTTCTAAAGTTTCACGATTTTTTTATCATGAAGAAGGTAATAATTGCTCTATTCTCCCGGAAAGAGTCGAGGAATTACATTTGTCAATTTCTTGAACTTCTCCAAATAATGTCACTCACCTTGGCCGTATCTCTCGCATAGGTACTTGATTTTTAATGTATTGTGGTTTTAAATTTCCAGAGCATAGTCCTTCATATTTTAGCTCTTCGATACCTCGTGACTTAAGATCCCCGTGTTAAGTTTTATGGCTCCAAAGGTCATTTACCTTTACATACTTATCTTTTTAACGGCTTCGCCTTAAGAATAGTTAATCATGCAAATAGATGCCACTGTATCTACTTTACTTTTTAAGGGCTTGCTCGACGAATAGTTTGACATGCAATGGATTTTTGTTACAATTCTTTGTACTTCGTTTGCCGATCAAAATCTCGACCCACCTAAGAGGAAAATCACTCAATGCATCGTGTTTAATATTGTATACATTTTTCATGGGTGGTTATTAACTCTTGGACTTTTATATAGTTATATATTTTTGTCCTTTCTGAATACAAATTTACTTATTTTTTTAGAATTTACAAATTCAATGGTTTCAAAGATTATATAATAGTGTCATATTGGATTTTCTTTTTCTCGTTAGTCTATATTAATTTCGAAGAGGCTCATTTTCTTTCTTACCGCAATAGAATTGTTTCTAATTATTTACACTACCGTGTAAGCTTCCCGTATAATTTTATATAGCACTAGTCCTGTCAAGGTAGGGGTTTCCATCCTTTTTAATCCTTTGGTAATTTTATTTTATGTTTTCAAGGATGTGCGACCATATGATTATGGGTTGTTTTTATGAAACTCATTATGTCCGAGTATATCATAGATTAAACAACATTAACCATCACTTTGGGCTGAGTGTTTCAACTATGGAGCTAGACTAAGAGTTTTGTTGTTTTTATGCAACTCATCATGTCCGAGTATACTGCAGATTAAACAGATTAACCATCGTTTGGGTTGAGTGTTTCAACTATGGAGCTAGACTAAGAGTTTTTCTAGTGTTTACTTCCAGTACAGGTTTTCTGTTATTCTTTACTTGATAATATAAACACTACTCTTTCTTAAAAAACAAGCAATAACTTCAAGAAATGTATTTTCACATAGCTAGCATATTATTTTTTTTTTGCTCGTTTAGACTAATCCTAATCTTCCCATTTTTTTCTCCTTCCATTCCACCCATGGGTTTCGAAACGGTGACCTTACAGAACGGAGTGCCTTAACAGTGCACCCCATCACCGACTGTTCTACACCACATGGGCCACATAGCTAGCATATTATTAACAGTCTCACTGTAATTTCTATATTACTTCAAAAAATTAAAACTATTTATATCTACAACACTCTCTATGTAAAATTCTTCTTTTCATAATATTAAGAACATTATCCATATTAAAATAATTCTCGTGTAAACAACATTTCTATTTCTTACTACTTCTACAATGTATACTTATCTCGTTTTAGAACTTGTTGATGATAACCTCCCTACCATGAGAGAGATGATTGCCTCATCATGTCCCCCGTGCTTCACAAACACTTCGATGAGTACGTTGACATAAATTCTAGAAGAGACCTCGGGACCCCTAGTCCAAAAGACTCTTTCCGGATTCAACAACGCCGAGTATTTCCACCGATCACCACTGTACCGAGAAAATTTCACACTCTTCCTATCTCTCGTTTCTCCGTTCATTCAAATAGCTCCCTTTTTCTCTCATTGTTGTTTACTTTTTTATCCCTTAAGAAAGGTAAACGTTTTTAACCGTTTTTTTGTTCAACCATTTTTGAAGGTTGGAATACTTTTATCATCGTTGTTCCTTAAATTTTATGGAATCACAATTTTAATTTTATTTCCAAAAATATAATTAATTTATGTTCATAATTCATAATGTTTTTCTTAGAATGTTTAGTTTCTTTAAAATAAATAGCATAATAATTAATTTGCACTTAAACGAGTCACAATGTATTTACTATTTTAATATTATAAACCTCTTTCTTAAAATTGTTTTGGTACTTTGGATGATATTTTAAAAATTATTTTGCAATTTGGATGATATATTATAAAATTATTAGTTTGTAACACGAACAACTCCTTTAGTTTATAGTTTCCACTGTACTAGTTGCCAAATTGTTTCCTGATGACTTAAAAATTTCTAGAATAAAGTAAATAATGTTTTCTCTTGAAGGCGTTTTTTCATGAATAATTAATTCGAGACTCATGTTCTTGAGTGAGACGGACATTCAATGGCCCCAAAATCCCTATAAATAAAATCTCAATTAGCTCTCTATTTTTAGTGGAATTGGCGGAATCAAATACTGAATTTTATCAAGGAGGATTTGATCAGTTGACTCTTAAACGTTGGCTAGCTGCGTTTTGGGAAACATTTGCATGTTGAACGAGATTTCATAAGAGAGTGTATGCTAAGGAATCCAACAATATTTACTGAGAGAAATTTCTCGGATGCCGAGGTAATTAAGACTATCTAATTTCTAAATTCCATTTAAAAAAGTATGATAACACATTTTTCAATATTGAACCCATTTTTAAACAATTTGGTATATCTGCCTTCGGAGAGAAATTTCTCCTATCTCAAGGTAATTAAGACTACCCAATTTCTAAATTCCATTTAAAAAAGAATATGATAACACATTTTTCGATATTGAACCCATTTTTAAACAATTTGGTATATCTGTTTTTCCAGGAAATGTGAAGCTTTTGCTATAGGCTAAGTTGCAGAATGCAAAGGTATTTAGAGTGTCCAAATAATAATTTCCTTACGATTTATTTAATGTGATGGAGTTATGATTTATTATTCCAGGAAAATTATTAAATAATTTGAATGTCGATTAATAAGTTCATTATTTACAGGATCTCCCCTCAAAAATTAACACAAAGAGAACATAGAAGATGCTCAACCTTTCATAAATCCTTCTGGATCAAGATATGACATATGGTTGACATTTTATAGAATGAGAATTTTGCACTAATTGAGTTGTATTTATTTGTGGAGTAATCTTATGAATTTAAATATAAATATCTTTATTAGTGAAAATTTTCAGAATTATCTTTTTTGGGAGTTGATTTTGTTTTTGTTTTATTCTCTTTTTTTTCTTTATAAATATATTTCTTTCTGTCATTAGTAATAATTCTTTTTTAGATATTTGACTAGTTAGTAAATTGTAATATTCAATATGGGGTAATAAATGTTATTGTTAATATTATTTCGATTGAGAATTTGATTAATTATGAGATTTTAATATTAAATATATTTTTATATAACATAATAAATGTTATTTTTAATATTGTTTAATTTTGGTAAGTAAATAATTAATAAATAATATTATAAGTGTATATTTTAAATAATGTTTACAAATTATTTATATATAACTTTATTTAAAATATAAATTGTTTTTACATGAAATTGGTTTTAAAATTCAGTTTATATATTATATAACTTATAATGTAGTTAGGTATATGGATTAATATCTAAATTGTGAGTATATAATTTTATTAAAAATAATTTTTCTCGTAATTGTTTCTTTTAATTTTTAAAATATTTGTAAGATATATAATTGTGAATGATTTCATTATTAAATCAAGATATTCAAACTCAAATTTGGTAACTATTATGTAAAGCTAATTAATTCTTCCCACATTCTAACACCTCGATATGATCACAATGAATACATGCAAAATTTCAATGAAGCCTACACCGTGTGTGGGTACTTTATATCACATGTCTTCTAAGAAAAATGTGCAAGGTGATTCACATACTTTCATAAATGGAATTGAAAATATCAAATGATGGACCAAAAAAGTAATGTTTTATACCATTCCATATTTTGCATGTTCTCTTCTAACTTTAACTTTTATCATTCGCATAATCCTTTCAAACATTAGACTATCTTAAAGAATTGAAATAAAATGTTAATAAAATTAAAAAGTCTCAACACCGAGAACAAATTCCGTATTTTAAGTATGATATACTTTTTATTCAAATATAATTTTTTGAAACTTTAAAATATCATTTTTATCTTTCCAATACATTATTTTGACACAATTAAATTCATTAAAATTTGTTTCTTAATCACTTAAAAATTTGTAGAATAGAGAAAGAATGTTTTTCCTTTAGAAACGTTTCTGTCAATGTTAATGTTTGTATAATACTTGATGATATGCATACATCTACAGATTAGGAGATTATTTATTTGTTGAGGATACAGAGATTCTCTCAACTTCTTCTCCAAGAGGAATTAGCTGAATCGTTATTCACTATAAAAAATTGTGATATATTCATTTGATTATGATATAGAAAATAATTATTGTGTGTTATTCCGTGTGCAATGTTCACTTTCGTCATTTCTAATATGGTATCGTAGCCACTATCACGAATTCCTCACTTCGGGATAGCCAAGAAGATGAGAGCCATAAATCATAATCCTATGTAAATAAAGAGGATTAGTGCGTGTGAATGTAGAAGATATTTTTTTATTAGAGATTGTTGTACTGTAAGGTGTTGATTTGTTACTATTTTTGTTGTTAAAGCTATGATTTAGACGACTAAGGAAATCCGAAATCGTTTGATCTATCCATCAAAGTAGTGGCCCGCCGCCTAGACGAAGCGAAATCTCCGAGATGCAGCTTTCCTACATGCGAGATCCCAAACATTGGACAAGCTTTGGTACCAATGGAGCCAGCTTTTGATGATCAAAGTTTGCATATTTTATCTACGGGCAGCCGGCAGTATGGAAAATCCTTCCCGCTTCCACCACAATTACGATGCTGCGTAGAGCTGAGTCCTTCGAAGTTGGCCATGGTTCTAAAGCATAGATGGCTCGCATGATACTTAATACAGGTCGATTAACGAGGTCGTGGTGGATAGTTTTGGAGCAAGCTTCCGAAATGTGGGTTTCATTATGAAAAGTACTTGGGGCTGCCTTAGCAATGGATGAAACTCCGGGACAACTATGTGGAACACTCGAAATTATTAGACAACTTTGATCCAAGCAATTGAAACGATGACAATGATCGAGGTAGGGTTTGCTTTTGATGTTTTCAGCTTTTGTCTCACTCGTCCTCGTACTCGTTTTGAAATGAAAATTTCAGGACAAAGCAAGTTAGCTAGGGTTTCCGAAGGGTGTAAGGTTTTTGTTTCAGTGGTTGGGGATTTTGGATGGAGTAGGTTTTGCATATTAAATTAGGATTAAAAGCATCTTCAATTTTGAAGGCGTTTACATCACAGAGAAATTAAAGCCGCTTTTGCATTTGTTGGGATATATATTATGTGACATTTCACGTGACATTTGTGTAGTACGTAACCAATTTATTGAATAGATTTACACAATTTAAAATAGTAGTTCTTAATGCTCTTCTATAAGCCGAGAGAATGTATCGCTAATTTGATAGTGAGAATCTAATATATGTTGATGGGTCTTATTGTGCTTCTAAGCCCAAGAGCATCAATTACAAAGTTATACAATGAGATCCTTGTGTGTAAAGGTCACTTTGTAGGATTGATCGTCGATCATATTCTCGTACCTAGAATATTTTCCTATAGGTCGTTGAAATTTATTCTTCGGGTTATTTCACCGATGGAAATATCTCCATAGAATAGTTCAAAGGTCGAGACTCTTCTTCGGGTGTCAAGAATTCGATATTACAAATTTAGCATTGCTGGTCGAAAAAAATGTATTTTAAATGGGTTGAATGGTAGCTCGAAAATGGTGGAGAAAATAGCGTTGTCTATGAGATCTCGCAGTGGGTCCAAATGTTAATGAAGATCGTGGTAGAAAAATGTTTGTATTAAATTAGTGTGTTCTCCATTTCTCGTAATGTAGGCATTAAGGGGGGTGTTTGAGATAATTCCTCATTTATGATGCATACTAATAAATAGGGATTGGCTTAGTTTGTTGAGGGTGTTGAGATTCTTCAACTTCTCTCTCCAAGAGTGTGGAATTAGTTGAACCTCAAAGAAGACTATAAAAATTGTGATATATTCATTTTACTATGATATAGAAAATAATTATCGTGTGTTATTCCCCGTGTGCAATTTCTCGATGTCATCATTTCTAATTTTGGACCATTAAATATAATGTTAGACAATTGAAGATTTTTAGACCGTGAGATGAATAGTAAGTAGTTAAGTGAAAAAAAATTAGCGAAGTTGATTCTTGCCAAACTCGTTTCCTAATCACATAAAAATTTGTAGAATAGAGTAAATAATGTTTTCTCTTGAAGGCGTCTTCATCATCAATAATTCATTCCGTACTCGCTTTATTGGAGTGAGATGACTTCAATGGCCCCAAAATTCCTATAAATAAAATCGCATTTAGCTCTCTATTTTTAGCGGAATTCCGAATCAAATAGTAAATTTCATCATGGATGATTTGATCGCCCAACTCCTTGAGCGTTGGCTAGCCGCGTTTTGGGAGCACGGCAGGCCATGTTGAACTAGATTTCATAAGAGATCGTGTGCTAAGGAAACTAACAATGCTTTCATCGGAGAGAAATTTCTCCTATGCCAAGGTAATTAAGACTATCCAATTTCTAAATTCCATTTAAAAAATTATGATAACACATTTTTTAATATTGAATCCCCGTCACATTCACTATAAGAAATTTCACACAAGAAAATAAATAATGATAAATCTCCTTTTTTATTAATCGATACAGTAAGGGTTAATAACTTTTGATATCTCGAAATTCTTACTATGCAATGGTATGCGACTATAGTACGCATACACCGTAGTAACACTACTCCAAAGTTTGAAATCTGCAATATGAAAAGTCGTAAGTCACATTTATTATAATTCACATGGCAAAGGTTTAAGAAAATGATTCTCGTCGTAAGGCTAGCTTATCACATTAATTGTTTATGGATAAGAGTTATGGTGCAAGTTGATTTGTTATCCGGATCCAAATTCCATGGTTGGACCGGCGCGCTCGCCTTAACTCCTCCACCATACATGGGCGACAAGACTTGCCACTTGTTACTATACTTTGCATACACGGCAGATGCACCTCAACTATCCCGCAAGGATGTACAAACACCTCCTTCCGACATGCATATTCATTTCGCAGGCTCGGAAAGGCGTAGGCAACACCCGTGGCAAAACACACCAAGCGAGAACTCCGCTCATTCGCTTTTGCTCTTTCCCCGTATGTCGAGATTTGCTATAGGTAACCCTCTGGCAGAGATGTAACCAAAGGTTTATCTCGCATTGTTTCTTTATCGGTGAATTGGTGATAATGTTACAATCCTAAGGATGTCTTCCGATTATTTTTACAAGAACCGCCGCCTGGTGGAAAATCTCCAACACGCCAGGTTGTGACCTTTCTCATACTTCATTCATGGCTCCGTATGAAAACTTCTTCGCCGGAAATTCTGTGTATAGAGTTTACTAATTGGTTTAAATGTCATCGCTTAAACACCAACTTCATACTCGACTTCATTCCTCGTCGAGCCCTCTTTTAGCTTACCCATTTCTTCCTTTTGCTTGGCTTCGTTTTTTCTTTCGTTTTCAATCCAGGTTGTAATACGACCAAGTGGTCTAGCTCCCTTTCATCAGGTGATAACAATCCCGCACTCGGTATTCTTAGCATCTCAAGATCATATTTTTTTAATCTAATCTCGCTAAACCCGACGTTTTTCTTTGTTCTGCATAAAAGTTTGTTCAACAAAACCCCCGAACTCGCTTCTCACTTCCTTCGCAACCTCGGCATCGTAATCGTCTTTACTTATCAAAACCCCATGCACGTGTGTTCCGTGTCGTTGATGCTTAGTTTACGTAAGCTCGAGCTTGCTTACCTCTTAGCTTGTTTTCTCCGTTTTTAAACCGGTGTAGTTAGTTTAAAAATCGATGTAATAAAGAACTCGAGTACTTGAGAAGTATTGTTGTAGCGATATCACTTCTTTCCTCTTACAAGCCGGCCCCATCGTAGAATTTCTCTTCATACCAAATTTGCTCAGCGCAGCTTTGGTTTAGTTCGATTATAACTTATGTGCTATCTTTAAATGTGTAATTGCCGTATAGGTGAAATTTCGTAACTCGTTTGCAAGGGTTTTATCGGGCATTCGTAGAATGCACTCTGTTTGGTTTCTGCTTTGCTACTCGGAATTATATTTTCATTTTTCCCTCGGAAACTCTATACAGCTTCTCTTTCAATATAATTTCCAGTTCTTCGTTATAAACTAAAGTTGGTATATCTCCGTAAAGGTTATTTATAGATGTTTCTCGTGCGTAAATGCAAATTGATCTACCGTCATACTACATATGTATGTATTGTATTATGGATGTAATTTTTCTCGCTCTTTACGCCAATGTTCGTCGAAGTATCGCGGCCCTCTCCCGCAAATTGTATCTGTAATTTTTTGTTTCATAATTTAAGAGATTCTCCCTTAGATTTATCAAAGGGTTTTCTTTTACAAATATCATTATGATTTTGTTTGGCGTCGCCTTATATGATATGGTTTATCTATGATACCCATAGGTGACTTGGCACCTCACTCCGCCATATAAAGATCGTGTATAGGTTTTATCCCACGAGGCCGGAACAAGGATGGTTATCCTCACCAACCCCGTTCCACAAGCTCATCTTGGGGTCTATTTCTACCGTTTACATTTGTGTCATAGTCCGCTACTTCCGTTACTTTGGTATTCTCTAATTTCTTCTTTTTGAGTCACATGCATATCGTAATCTCAATAGCAAACGTGTTTATTTTTTATTTCCATAATTTCATTGTTCCTCAACATTCTAGAAAAAATAATCTTTTTACTATAACAGAATTCACAAAAACTTTGCTTCTAATTTGCTAAAGACAGTAGGTACATTAAACCCCTCTTCGGTTCACAAAAACAATAATTGTTCCTATTTAAGCAGAGAAACACTAAAATATCTTCGCAACTCTTTATTTTAACAAGCATTTTGGTCTATCGCCTACGAGAAACTTCTTCCACTACTAATAGTCTTTTCCGTCACATGCATCTTCTCTCGTTTCACATTATTCTTGTTTAAGAAAACACTTAGCTTGGTGTTGGCTTACAAACACTCGTTCCCGTAATAGTTTTAACAATAAAATAATAACAACAAATAGCCGACTATAGTTATTGAATTCCGTGCTATGATATACTTATCTCAGACCGAGTAAACTCCTTGATTTTTGACCGTGGTCCCCAACCTTCAAGGGAGACAATGACGTTCTCACCTTGCCCCCCGAGCCCGCGATTTCGTACGTTGCCACGTAAAACTATTGGATAGTTTTCTCCTTTCCGTGACCTCTCGGATTAGTCCGCCCGACCGTACGTAAATTTCTTGCTCACAAGAGTTGCAAGTAATTTTCAAATCGGTTTACCACCCATCTCTAGAAAAATACTTCACTCTCTCGCTAGCCATTTCTTCATTTAACCCCTACCCTTCTTCTAGAATTCCTTTTTATTCCAGGGTAAGTAATCGGTTTCCAAACTATTCCCAACCACTTCCTATTTCCTGAAACTTCACCAACAAGCCTAGAAAGGGTTTCTCTTTCTTTTTCATCTTTTAATAACTCCGCAAATATTAAAAATAAAAAATACTTTAAGTTATGAGCAATTGCCAATAAGTTTTCCTTGTCCTTAATAACAAAAAATAACATAAACAAAAATAAACTAAAGAAACTAATTAGACTAACAATATTTTAACCAAATGTAATTAATCGTCTCTTAATGAGGGTGCCGCGCCTTCGGAGGTAACACTCGCCCTCGGTGTTTTAGCCCCTCTCCGGAAAGAGTTCGGGTATGCCTCCCGCATAAACTTTTCTTCCTCCTGTGTATTTCGACAGTCCAAAGTGCTTCCACTCCGCACTTTCACCCGAACGACTCACTCTTTGCGAAGCCTCTCAATTTCCTCCGATCAAGTATGCGTAGAGGTTCTACCAGGAACTCTCCGTCCGGCTCTACATGAAAGGCACAACTTAAATGAGTACATTTCAAGATATTCAATCTATATACTAGAATTATTTTATCCTCCTACCCGAATATTCCTACCTAATTACATGTTTCTCATCGTGTATGTATCGCTTAGTAAAGATACATGAAACACATTATGTACTCGAATGGCCGGGTAAGGCCAATCTATAGGATATCGGGTCCGATTCTTTCCAATATTTTGAAAGGGTCAAGTAAAGACCGAGGAGCCACTAGCACAAGAGGTCCATCTCATGAGGCTTCTTCGCTTAATGAGTACATATACGTGATCTCCTACCACAAATTCCCTGTAGGATCTTTTCCGGTCTCCATGAAATTTTTACCTATCTTGCGCGGCCTTCAAATTCTCGCTCTTACACGCTTTTACCTCTCGTCTCCATCTCATCCAAAGATATTAAAGTCCCAACAAATGTATTGTTTCGGGGCCGCTCCAATTTATAGGGTGTGCGACATCGCCTACCATACAAAGCTTCAAAGCGACCATTTTCGCAGACTCCCGATACCTATCAGGTATGCAAATCTCTACTCGTGTAAGTAATCTTCTCCCACTTTGTGGTTGTCGCATTACATACATTCGTAGCATGTCTTCTAGGATCTGATTTACGTTCGTCCGCCCATCTCGTTTGAGGATGATAAGTAGTACTAAATTTTATCTCGGGTCCCCAACTTTAAAATAAAGTTTTTCCAAAAAGGCGTACAAACTTAACGTCCCGATCCGAGATCACGCTTTAGGTATTCCATGCAACCTAAAGATCTCCTTCGTAGTCATATCCGCAATCCGTACCATCTTAAAGGTAGATTGCACTGTGTATAAATGGGCGTAATTTACTTAATCGTCTACCACTACCATAATAGAATCATTCTCGCTTTCGTTCGTGGTAACCCCGTAATGAAGTCTAATGAAATAACTTCCCACTTCCATTCAGAATGGGTATTGGCTGTACAATCAACAGATGTCGATGTTCACTAACCTCGTTGACACTCTAGACACTTGCTTATGTATACCGCAACATCCTTACGCATTCCCCCGTCAATAATAAACTTTCCTTACAAACTCGTAAGCATCTTCTCATATCCAGGATGACCGCCGTAGTTAATGCGGTGAAATCATTCAGATCAATTTTTTAAGATTATGCGGTTAGGCACATAAATCTTTCCGCGAAAGGTCAAAGCCTCGTTCCTCACTCTCTCCAAACTCGTTACGTTGTCTTGTTGTTTGTCATCTTTCCGCTCAAGGTTGGCCAGAAATTATATTCCGGGTCACCGAGCTCTTTTCCTTCAATTGATTCAACAAAGCTTGGCTTTCCAACTAATTAAAATATAGAGCAAACAAGACTATGTAATTTTCGACTTAAAACATCGGCAACTCTATTTTCTTTCCCTTTAACGTGTTGAATATCCATGTCGAACTCGCTCGAAATGCATTCCATCTCACCGTCTAGAGTTTAAATCGCTTGTTTGAAATAGCCGGTCCAAATTCTCGCTATGATCCGCGCACAAATCTTTTACCGAGTAGATAGTGTCTCCTTACTCGGAGGGCGTGACCACCGCAAGAGCTCCAAATCATAAGGCATTACTTGCTCATGCTCCTTAAGCTTCCTCGACTCATAGGCTATCACTTTTTCCTCTTTAGTTAAAACTTCCAACTCCCTCTTTACTAGCATCCGTATTGCATCATAGTCTTTCTCTAGGTCACCCACCTTTCGGTGGATTGGAGCTATAGTTAAGAGTTGTTTTAATTTTTCGAAACTATCCGGCATTCTTTAGTCCATCTAAAAAAGCTTTCCTTTCTTCTCGTAACGTTGTAATTGGAAATGCAATTTTTGAGAACCCTTGTATGAATCTTCTCGTAATAACCGCTAAGCCCATGAAAGATCTAATGTCCGCCACGTTCCGAGGCACTTGCCACTCCATGATGGCTTTGATCTTTTCAGATCAACCGCTATCCCTTCAAATTTCGTTATGACGTGTCCCAAGTACTAAATTTATGTTTTAAAGAAATCGCACTCGTCGAATTTAGCATAGAGCCGATGTTTAGTGTTTCCAACACTATGTGCAAGTGTTTTTATGTTCTTTCATTTTTAGAATACACCAGGATATCATCGATAAAGATGAGCACGAAATTATCTAAAAATCGATGAAATACGCCATTCATTAGCCTGCGAAAATTCCGCCGGTGCATTGGTTAAGCCAAAGGCGCACAACAAATTCATAATGACCGTATCTAGTGTGGAAGTTTGTTTTGCGTATATCCTCATCTTTAATTCGAACTTCGATGATATCCGCATCTTAAATCAATCTTGAGAATACCTTATCCCTCTACTCCGGTCAAAAATCGTCAATTCTTAGGTAAGGGGTGCTTGTTCTTGGGCCGCCACTTATTAAGCTACTTGTAGTCCATACATGCGCAACGTCCCATCCTTATTTTTAACGAAAAAGCAAACGGTGCGCCCCATGGTGACACAGCACGCTCGACGAATATATCCCTTGTCTAGCAACTCTTGCAAATCGTAGCTTTTTAATTCCGTTAACTCCGGCACACTCATCCTATAATGGGCTCGACACCGGTGAGGCACCATAGCAACTCAATAGTGAAATCAATATCCCTTTTTGGGTGGTGGTCCAGGAATTTCTTATGGAAATACGTCCAAAAATTCCCTCGCACCACGTGAATATCATCCAACATTGTAGCCTTTTCCTTAGAATCTCGTGTATCCTATTGTATAGCATACAATCGGCACCCTTTTCTAATACATTACCCACCGAGATGTTGTTATTGGTCATACTTAACAGATTTTTAATTCTCAGACCACTTTCTTCGTGTACCATCTTGTTTTCTCGAATGAGATGGTATTTTCCTTATAGTCTACTACCGTCCAATGTTTCTCCAGCCCAATCCATACCCACTAATACATCGTACGATCCCAATGGTAGACATTTAAATCTACCTCTATTTGTCAGTTTCCGCCACTTCCAAAGACACAAGCTAGGAATTTTGCCGTTATCTTACGTTTGCCCCCGTGGCTAACTCCGTACCGGCCCATGAATTCCTAAAATTTCGTTCTTTTAATTTACACAACTCTACTAACTTAGGTCCGATGTAACTCAAACTTGCTCCAGGATCAACCAATTGAAACAGGTTTAGTTAGTAAAGTACCTTCAAGTTCAATCATCGTAGGCCGAAAAATCAGCCCGTCGATCTTCTAGTGCCGTACGATGCGATGCACGCTACGCGCCACGTCTCCTACCGTAGATGCCTCCCCGCATTTGCTACGCTCACATTTGTTCCATCCTGGGACAATTCTTATAATAGTGAGCTTCCCTACGCCCCAAAGACCGTAAGGGAGGTTTAGTATTCTGCCCCAAATCAAAGCGATTTCCGATGCTCTCAGGCTTCTCCTTATCCGGCCACTTAATTCGTTGGTGGTTTTTCCCTAAAATCGCTCGTTGATTGTGTTTCGTGTCGCATTCCCCGAAATTGCCGTTTTTACTCGTTCTTAAAGGTAGAGTTACTTTTATGTCCTTTCTTCTGGCCGCTTTACCTTTTCCCACATCATTCTTAATTTTACTTTAATAAAAACACAACCGTGCTTTGATAGCTTCATCCATAGTCCGAGGGTTAACAAATTCTATCCGCTCTCTCTAAGGGGAGCGTAGACTCGCTAAAAATCTTCGTACCTTGGCTCTCTTCTCGAAGATAAGGTACATATCACAACAACCGACGTGAACTTTGTCACATAATCATCCATCGTCATTTGCCCCGTGCGAAGGTCATGGAATTCCTTTGCTTTGCCGTCATAAAATCTTTCCGTCGCATATTTATCTTTAAACATCATTGAACAATTCCTGTGTTATGTCGCGTTCATCAATGATGCGCACATTTTTCACCCTCTTTCCCACCAGGGTGGATTTTTCCCGTAATTGATATATGGCCAAATTCTCGCCGTTAAGTTATTGGCCGTACTCATAAACTCCGGAAATATTTGTTTATATTTATTAGCCAAGCTTCATCCGCCGCTTCTTTCCGCCACCGTCAAATGTCGGTGGCTTAATCTTGCGAAATTCTCCTTGAAGCTCTACTTTTTGTCTTTTTAAGGTCATGGCCGGGCCGGGACAAGTTGCCGTACTCCGCCTGACAGTTCCCGTTTACTCCTTTGAGAGACAAATTTTTTTATTTTTTTCCTCGCATTGTTCGCTTGATCTTCCTGCCTCGTTGATAACTCTTTCTCCGTACTCAGGGGTGCTTTGTTCCCCGGTTCGTCTATCCCATAAATTCTCTTTCTCAAAATCTTCTCTGATCCTCGTATTAACTTCTCACTCGTCCCTTCAAACTCTTATCGTTTCTTCCTCGAAGTCGTTGTACCGTATTTAACAAGAAGGTAGTTTTCTCGCCGTTGTTCTTCAAGTAATCGACTAGTCTTTTGGTGTCGGTTTTATTACCATTGTACCCACATTTCCGTGTTCATAACCGTGGGGGTTTGAGTGCCCTCATGCTACGGTTGGGTTGCCATCGCTCTTGGTCCCGTTTGTGCACTAATCGTAATCACACCGTTAGTAGACCCTTAAGATCCCAAAGGTAGCAACTTAGCTTCCGATACCACTCGTCACATTCACTATAAAAAATTTCACACAAGAAAATAAAAATGATAAAAAAATTTATTAATCGATACAGGCAAGGGTTAATAATTCGTTTTGATATCTCGAAATTCTTACTACGCAATGGTATGCGACTATAGTACGCATGCCAATCGTAGTAACACTACTCCAAAGTTTTAAATTTGCAATATGAAAAGTCGTAAGTCACATTTATTATAATTCACATGGCAAAGGTTTAAGAAAATGATTCGGCCATAAGGCCGGCTCATCACATTAATTGTTTATGGATAAGAGTTATGGTGCAAGTTGATTTGTTATCCGTGATCTCAAATCTCCATGGTTAATCGGCGCGCCGCCTTAACTCCTCCACCATACATGGTGACAAGACTTGCCACTTGTTACTATACTTTTCATACACGGCAGATGCACCCCTCGACTATCCCGCAAGGATGTAACAGGTAAACACCCTCCGCCGGGACATGCGTATTCATTTCGGCGTGCTTCCCTGAACGTGCGTAGGCAACACCCATGGCAAAACACCGGGGTCAAGCGAGAACTCCGCTCATTCTCGCTTTGCTCTTTCTGTGATGTCGAGAGATTTGCTATAGGTAACCCTCTCGCAGAGATGTAACTAGGCGTTCATTCCGGCAATATTGTTTCTTTATCGGTGAATCGTGATAATTTTTACAATCCTAAGGATGTCTTCCGATTATTTTTTGGCGTAGTCCGCCGCCTGGTGGAAAATCTCCAACACGCTGTGTTGTGACCTTCTCATACTTCATTCATGGCTCCGTATGCAAACTTCTTCGCCGGAAATTTCAGGTATAGAGTTTACTAATTGGTTTAAATGTCACCGTTAAACACCAACTTCATACTTGACTTCATTCTCGTCGAGCCCTCTTTTTAGCTTACCCATTTCTTCCTTTTTGCTTCTCGCTTCGTTTTTCGTTTTCAATCTGTGTCAGAATACCACCAAGCGATCTAGCTCCCTTTCCTCACGTGATAATCAAATCCCGCACTCGTATTCTTAACATCTCAAGATCATATTTTTTTTAATCTAATCTACTAAACCCTACGTTTTTCTTGTTTTTGCTGTGTTTGTCTAACAAACCCCCGAACTCGCTTCTCACTTCCTTCGCAACCTCGGCACGTAATCGTCTTTACTTATCGAAACCCCATGTAGGTGTTCCGTGTCGGCGGATGTTTAAGCCACGAAGCCCGGAGCTTCGTTTCGCCCTTAGTTTTGTTTTCCGGTTTTTAAACCCGGTGTAGTTAGTTTAAAAATCGATGTAATAAAGAACTCCAGTACTTGAGAAGTATTTATACCGATATCACTCTTTTCTTAAGGCCGGCCCCATCAGAATTTCTTCATACCAAATTTGCCTAGCACAGCTTTGGTTTAGTTTGATTATAACTTATGTGCTATCTTTTAAATGTAATTACGTATAGGTGAAATTTCATAACTCCGTTTGCAAGGGTTTTATCGGCATTCGTAGAATTTCCACTTGTTTGGTTTCTGTACGAAGTACTGAATTATATTTTCATTTTTCCCTGGAAAACTCTATACAGCTTCTCTTTCAATATAATTTCCATTTTTCGTTATAAACTAAAGTTGGTCTATCTCCCGTAAAGGTTATTTATAGTATGTTTCTTGGCACGAATGCAAATTCTTGATCTACCGTCATACTACATATATGTATGTATTGTATTATGGATGTAATTTTCCGCTCTTTACGCCAACAAATCGTCGAAGTATCGCGACCCTTCCCCGCAAATTGTATCTCGTAATTTTTGTTTCATAATTTAAGAGATTCTCCCTTAGATTTATCAAAGGGTTTTGTTTTTACAAATACTAAGGTGATTATTTTTTGCGCTTCTATGATATGGTTTATCTATGATACCCATAGGTGACTTGGCACCGTCCGCCATATAAACATCGTGTATAGGTTTTAACCTAGCCGGAACAAGGATGGTTATCCTCACCAACCCCGTTCCACAAGCTCATCTTGGGGTATATTTCTACCGTTTTTACATTTCGTCATATTCCGCTTACCGTTACTTTGGTATTCTCGTAATTTCTTCTTTGAGTCACATGCATATGGTAATCCTTACCGAAAACGCGTTTATCATATTTTACCAATTTCTTTGTTCCTCAACATTCTAGAAAAAATAATCTTTTTACTATACCGTAATTCACAAAAACTTATTTCTAATTCGGTTAAAGACAAGAGGGTACATTAAAACCTCTTGCCTCAGAAATAAGAATTGCTCCTATTTACAGAGAAACACTAAAATATCTCGCAACTCTTTTATTTTAACAAGCATTTTGGTCTATCGCCTACGAGAAACTTCTTCCACTACTAATAGTCTTTTCCATCACAGCATCTTCTCGTTTCACATTATTCTTGTTTAAGAACATACTTAGTTTAAAGTTGGTTTACAAATGCCTTGTTCCCGTAATAGTTTTAACAATAAAAATAAGAACAAATGTATAGCCGACTATAGTTACCTAATCTCCAGGCTATGATATACTTATCCGTACCGAGTAAACTCCTTGATTTTGACTCCGTGGTCATCCCAACCTCTGCGGGAGACAATGACGTTCTCACCTTGCCCCCGAGCTCCGCATCTTGGACGCTGCCACTAGAAACTAGTGGATAGTTTTCTCCTTCGTGACCTCTGATTAATCCAACACGTATAGAAATTTCTTGCTCACAAGAGTTGCAGAAGTAATTTTCAACCGGTTTACCACCCATCTCTAGAAAATACTTCACTCTCTCGCTGTGGGCCATTTCACGTTAACCCCTACCCTTCTTCGAATCTTTTATTCTCGGAGGGTAAGTAACCTTGCCTCCAAATTGTTCCCAACCACTTCCTATTTCTCGAAACTTCACCAATAGTCTAGAAAGGGTTTCCTCTTTTCTTTTTAATCTTTTAATAACTCAAGAAATATTAAAAATAAAAAAAATACTTTAAGTTATGAGCAATTGCCAATAAGTTTTCTTGTCCAATAACAAAAAAGAACATAAACAAAATAAACTAAAGAAGCTAATTAGACGATTACCTTTAACCAAATGTAATTAATTGTCTCTTAATGAGGGTGTCATGCTTTCCCCCGGAGGTAACACCGCCGGTGTTTTAGCCCCTCTCTCGGAAAGAGTTCGTGCTGCCTCTGCATAAACTTTTCTTCCTCCTGTAGCTTCGTCGTGTCCAAAGTGCTTCCACCGCACTTTCACTCCGAACGACGACTTTTTCATGAGCTCAATTTCCCTCCGATCAAGTATACGTAGAGGTTCTACCAGAACTCTCGTCCGGTTCTACTCCGAAAGGCACAAAATAATCCCAAATCAAGACATTTCAAGATATTCAATCTATATACTAGAATTATTTTATCCTTCTCCTACCTGAATATTCTCGCCAATGAATTACATGTTTCTCAATGTGTATGTATCACTTTATAAAGACATGAAACACATTATGTACTCGAATGTGGCTAGGTAAGGTCAATCTATAGCTACTCAATAACCGATTCATTCCAATATTTGAAAGGGTCAGCAGTATCGAGGGAGCCACCAGCACAAGAGGTCCATCTCATAGTGCTTCTCTTAGGCTTAATGCGTACATATACGTGATCTCCTACCACAAATTTCTGTGAGGATCTTTCCTTACCGTTGGGAACTTTTTGCCTATCTTCATGCTCTTCAAATTCCCGCCTACATGCTTTACCTCTCCGTCTCCATCTCGGCCCAAAGATTTCGTGTCCCAACAACAGCTTTGTTTCGGGTCGCTCCAATTTATAGGTGTGCTATTAATCGCCTACCATACAAAGCTTCAAAGGGAATCATTTTCGAGACCCTCGATACCCATCGTTGTATGCAAATTCTACCAGTAAGTAATCTTCCCACTAGGTGGGTTGCCGCATTACATACATTCATAGCATGTCTTCTAGGATCCGATTTACACGCTCCGTCGCCCATCCGTTTGAGGATGATACAAGCGCACTAAACCCGTATCCGGGTCCCCAATCCAGAACAAAGTTTTCCAAAAGCAAGATGTAAACTTAACGTCTCGATCCGAGATCACAGCTTTAGGTATGCCATGCAACCTAAAGATCTCCTTCATAAATATATCCGCAATCCGTACCGTCTTAAACGTAGATCGCATGTATAAAATGGGTAGACTTACTTAATCTATCTACCACTACCATAATAGAATCATTCTACTTTCTTGTTCGTGGTAACCCCGTAACAGAAGTCTAATGAAATAACTTCCCCACTTCCATTCGTGAAATCCGGTATTGGTCGCACAACTCACAGATGCCGATGTTCGGCCTTAACTCCGCCGACACCTAGACACTTGCTTATGTATACCGCAATATCCTTACGCATTCCTAGCCACAATAAACTTTCCTTAAGGTTGTACCGTAAGCATCTTCTCGGATATCCAGGATGACCAGCGTAATTGTTGCGGTGAAATTCATTCAGGATCAATTCTTTAAGATTAGTGCGGTTAGGCACATAAATCTTTCCGCGAAAGGTCAAAGCCTGTTCCTCACTCTCTCCAAACTCTGTTACTTTGTCTTGCTGTTTTTCATTCTTCATTTGCTGCCATAGGAACTTATATTCTGGGTCACTTTGAGCTTCTTCCTTCAATTGATTCAACAGTTGGCTTTCCAACTGGTTAAAATATAGAGCAAACAGACCATGTAATTTTCGACTTAAAACATCGGCAACTTTATTTTCTTTCCCTTTAACGTGTTGAATGTCCATGTCGAACTCGCTCAGAAATGCATTCCATCTCGCCTGTCTAGAGTTTAAATCTGCTTGTTTTAAATAGCTGGTCAAGCTGCTATGATCTGTTTTCAACACAAATATTTTACCCAGTAGATAGTGCCTCCATACTCGGAGGGCGTGGACTACTGCAGTAAGCTCCAAATCATAAGCAGAATACTTCTGCTCATGCTCCTTAAGCTTCCTTGACTCATAGGCTATCACTTTTCCCTCTTGAGTTAAAACTGCTCCAACTCCCTCTTTACTAGCATCCGTACAGACTTCATAGTCCTTCTCTGAGTCAGCCACCTTTAGGACTGGAGCTGTAGTTAAGAGTTGTTTTAATTTTTCGAAACTGTCCTGGCATTCTTTTGTCCATTTAAAAAGCTTTCCTTTCCTCTGTAACGTTGTAATGGGAAATGCAATTTTGGAGAACCCTTGTATGAATCTTCTATAATACCCGGCTAAGCCCATGAAAGATCTAATGTCTGCCACGTTCCGAGGCACTTGCCACTCCATGATGGCTTTGATATTTTCGGGATCAACTGCTATCCCTTCAGCAGTTATGACGTGTCCCAAGTACTGAATTTCTGTTTTAAAGAAATTGCACTTGCTGAATTTAGCATAGAGCTGATGCTTTCTTAGTGTTTCCAACACTATGCGCAAATGTTCCTTATGCTCTTCTTCATTTTTAGAGTACACCAGGATATCATCGATAAATATGAGCACGAAATTATCTAGGAATCGATGAAATACGCCATTCATTAGCCTCATAAAAGTTTTCGGTGCATTGGTTAAGCCAAAGGGCAGCACAACAAATTCATAATGACCGTATCGGGTGCGGAAGGCTGTTTTGCAGATATCCTCATCTTTAATCCGAACTTGATGATATCCGGATCTTAAATAAATTTTAGAGAATACCTTAGCCCCTCTTACCTGGTCAAACAAATCGTCAATTCTTGGTAAGGGGTACTTGTTCTTAACAGTCAGCTTATTAAGCTGCCTGTAGTCCATACACATGCGCATCGTCCCGTCTTTCTTTTTAACGAATAGGATCGGTGCGCCCCATGGTGACACACTTGGACGAATATAGCCCTTGTCTAGCAACTCTTGCAACTGTATTTTTAATTCTGTTAACTCCGGCACACTCATCCTATACGGGGCTCTTGACACTGGTGAGGCACCCGGCAGCAACTCAATAGTGAAATCAATATCCCTTTTGGGTGGTAGTCCAGGAATTTCCTCTGGAAATACGTCCAAAAATTCCCAGCTGAGATGCTGTTATTGGTCGTATTTGTACAGGCTTTTTAATTCCTTGTACCACTTTCTGCGTACCATCTTGTTTTCTGAATGAGATGGTCTTTTCCTTACAGTCTACTACTGTCCAATGTCTCTCCAGCCAATCCATACCCAGTAATACATCGTACGATCCCAATGGTAGGATATTTAAATCTACCTCTATCTGCTTCAAGTTCAATCATCGTAGGCTGAAAATCAGCCTGTCGATCTTCTAGTGCTGCATTGATGCGATGCACGCTACGCGCCACGTCTCCTACTGTAGATGCCTCCTGTAGATTTGCTACAGTTTCACTTTTGTTCCGTCTGGGATAGTTTTTATAGTAGTGAGCTTCCCCACAGCCCCAACACTGTAAGGGAGGTTTAGTATTCTGTCCCAATTCAGGTTTACTTGATGCCTCTGTGGGCTTCTCCTCAGCTGGCCACTTAATTCTTTGGTGGTTTTTTCCAAACTGCTTGCTGATTGTGTTTCGTGCTGCATTCCTGAAACTGCTGTTTTTACTGTTCTTAAAGGTAGAGTTACTTTTCTGCCCTTTCTTCGGCTGCCAGCCTTTTCCCACATCACTCTTAATTTTATTTTGCTGATAACACAACCATGCTTTTCGGATAGCTTTATCCATAGTCTGAGGGTCAACAAATTCTATCCGCTCTCTCATATGAGCAGGTAGACTGCTTAAAAATCTCTGTACCTTGGCCTTCTCTTCTCGAAGATAAGGTACATATCGCAGCAGCGAAGTGAACTTTGTCACATAATCATCCATCGTCATTTGTCCCAACCGAAGGTCATGGAATTCCTTTGCTTTGTCGTCATAAAATCTTTCTGTCAGATATTTATCTTTAAAATACTGCTGGAACAGTTCCCAGGTTATGTCGCGTTCATCAATCATGCGCACATTCTTCACTTCTTCCCACCACAGGGTGGCTTTTTCCCGTAATTGATATATGGCCAGCCTGCCCTTTAAGTTACTGCTATACTCGTATACCTAGAAATATTTGTTTATATTTATTAGCCAAGCTTCAGCCGCTTCTTCTGCCTCACCGTCAAATGTCGGTGGCTTAATCTTGGGAAATTCTCCTTGGAGTTCTACTTTTTGTCTTTTAAGGTCCTGCTGGTCGGACAAGTTGCCCGACTCCGCCTCTTGATAATTCTTGTTTTTACTCCTTTGAGAGATGCTCTTTTCAGTTTTGTCCTCAGCATTGTTCAAGGTCTGTTGATCTTCTGGCTCTGTTGATAGCTCTTTCTCAGCACTAGGATGTTTTGTTCCCTAGTTCTGTCTATTTGATAAACTCTTCAGGATCTTCTCTTGATCCTGTATTAACTTCTCATTTTCCCTTCGAACTCTTATCATTTCTTCCTGAAGTTGTTGTACCGTATTTAACAGCTGTTCTTCAAGTAGTCGACTAGTCTTTTGATGCTGTTCTACAGTCAGCTGTACCCACATTTCCGGGTTCATAACTGTAGGGGTTTGAGTCCCCTCATGCTGCGGTTGGGTTGCCATCGCTCTTGGTCCCCTTAGTGCACTAATCAGAAGCACACTATTAGTAGACCCTTAAGATCTCAGTGTAGCAACTTAGCTCTGATACCACTTGTCACATTCACTATAAGAAATTTCACACAGAAACAAAAAAAAATAACATGCTAAAAAAAATATTAATCGATACAAGCAAGGGTTAATACTTCTGTTTGTAAATCTGGAATTCTTACTTATGAAATGGTATGCAATTATAGTATGCATACATCGAAGCAACACAACTCTAAAGTTTTAAATTTGCATTATGAAAAGTCATAATTCACATTGTAACACATTATAATACACATGGCAAAGGTTTATGAAACATGAATCTCGTCGTAAGGTTGGCTTATCACATTTAATTGATTTGGGATAAGAGTTATGGCGCAAGTGGATTTGCTATCCGGATCCACAACTCCAAAGCTGGAATCGGCGCGCCAGCCTTAACTCCCTGCCACTTGTTACCATACTCTACGTACACGGCAGATGCACCTCGACAATCCCGCAAAGATGTACAGGTAACACCTCTGACGGACATGCGTATTCATTTCGCAGGTTTTCTCGGAGAGTGAAGAGGTAACATCCGCGGAAAAACACCAGACTGGCGAGAACTCCGCTCATTTCTGCTTTGCTCTTTTCCTCGGAATGCCGAGCTTTGCTACAGGTAACCCTCTGCAGAGAGATGTAATCGGGCGTTCATTCAGTACTGTTTCTTTATCGGTGAACTGGTGATAATGTTACTATCCTAAGGATGTCATCCGATTATTCTACAGGAGTCCGCCAGTTGTTGGAGAATCTCCAACTTACCAGGTTGCGGCCTTCTCTTACCTCGTTAATGGATCCAGATGCAAACTTCTTCACAGGAATTTTCAAGTAAGAAGTTTTACTAATTGGTCTAAATGTCACTGATTAAACACCAACTTCATTCTCGACCTCATTCTGTCGAACCCTCCTTTAGCTTACCCAATAATTCTATTTGCTTGACTTCGTTTCTTTTTCCTTTGATTTCAATCCAGGTTGCAACACGAACAGGTGGTCTAACTTCCTTTTCTCAGGTGATTAATCAATCCCGCACTCTGTATTTTTAACAGCTCAAGGTTATATATATTGTTTTTAATTTAACCTGCTAAACCCTACATTTTTGTTTACATGTCCGTCTATCAAAACCCTGAACTCCGCTTCTCTGTCTCCCTCGCAACTCGGGCAACAGTAATCATCTTTACTTATCGAAACCCCATGCAGGAGTTCCAGGTCAGTGGATGTTTAAGCCACGGAAGCTCCAGAAGCTTGCTTCGGCTCTTAGCTTGTCTTCCGGTTTTTAATCTGGTGTAGTTAGTTTAACAATCGATGTAATAATGAACTGGGTATTTGAGAAGTGTTGTTGTAGCGATACTCCTACTATATAATTTCTCTTCATACCCAAACTTTCCTTGTGCAGTGTTGGTTTAATTTTGATTATAACTTCTGTGCTATCTTTAAATGGGTGGCTACGGATGGGTGAAGTTCCGTAACTGAGTGCAAGGGTTTATAACGGCATTCGTGGGTTTTCCATTTGTTTGATTGCCACAGAAGTACTCGAAACTTGTCTCTTTCATTTTCCCCTAGAGACTCTATACAGTTCTTTTTTTTTAATATAATTTCCAGTTCTTAGTTATAAACTAAAGTTGGATTCTTTCCTGTAAAGGTTATTTACAGTATGTTTCTTGGTACAAAAGCAAGTTCTTATTCCTCTGTCATACTACATTTATGTATGTATTGTAGTTATGGATGTAATTCTCTACTCTTTACGCCAACCGCCGTCGAAGTATCGCAGCCTTTCCTGCAAATTGTATCTGTAATTTTTGTTTCATATTTTAAGGGATTCTCCCTTAGATTATCAAAGGGTTTTGATTTACAACTACTACAGAATTTATTTTGCAGTGTAAATGATATGGTTTATCTATGATAGGTGACTTGGCACCAGTCTGCCATATAAAGACTGTGTGTAAGTTTTATTCCACGAGCCGGAACAAGGATGGTTATCCTCGCCAACCCCGTTCCACAAGCTTTTCTTGGGGTCTATTCCTACTGTTTTCATTTGTGTGAAAGTCCGCTACTCGATTCTTTGGTGTTCTGTAATTCCCTGTTTTGAGTCACATGCATATGGTAATCTCTATAGTAAACGTGTTTATGGTTATTTCCACATTCTCTTTGTTGTTCAATTTTCTGGAAACAAAAATAACCTTTTTACTATAACAGAGTTCACAAAAAACTTTTCTTCTAATTTGGTTTAAGACAGAGGAAACATTAAACCCTCTTGTTTCACAGAAAATAGTAGCGGTTCCTATTTAAACAGAGATACACTAAAATATCTTGCAACTCTTTTATTTTAACAAGCATTCTAGTCTCTCGTCTACGAGAAATTTTTTCCACTGCTAATAGTCTTTTCCTTCACAGGGATCATCTTTGTTTCACCTTATTCTTGTTTAAAAATAAACATGCTTAGCTTGGTGTTGGTTTACAAACAGTCCTGTTCCCATAACAGTTCTTTTAACAACAAAGTAAGATCAACAGATAGCTACTATAGTTACTGAATTCCAGGCTATGATATACTTATCTGTACTGAGTAAACTCCTTGACTTCGACTGTGGTCCTCCCTACCTTCAAGGGAGACAATGACGTTCTCACCTTGCCCCCGAGCTCCAGATCTTGGACAGTGCCACGGGAAACTAGAGGATAGTTTTTCTCCTTCTGTGACCTCTGGATTTAATCCAGTCAACAGACAGAAATTTCTTGCTCACAAGAGTTGCAGAAGTAATTTTCCACTGGTTTACCACCCAGCTCTAGAAAATACTTCACTCTCTGCTAGCCATTTTTCAGAACCCCTACCCTTCTTCTCGAATTCCTTTTATTCCAGAGGGTAAGTAACTATCCCCAAACTGTTTCCCAACCACTTCTTATTTCTGGAAACTTCACCAACAGTCTAGAAAGGGTTTCCTCTTTCTTTTTCATCTTTTAATAACTCAGTAAATATTAAAAATTAAAATACTTTAAGTTATGAGTAATTGCCAATAAGTTTTTCCTTGTCCAGAATAACAAGAAAGAAAATAAACAAAATAAACTAAAGAAACTAATTTAGACTATGATCTTTAATAATCTTATAATTATTATGCTTAATGAGGGTGTCCTGAAATGTTCTTCTAAGTCCATTGGAAAGATTATAGTTATGTGGAAGTTTTCATGTTATTATTGTAGTTGCATAAATATGTAAGCTGAAATAAACAAATTAATATACAAAACATAGTTTTTTAAATTAATTAAAATCTATATTTGATGTCTATGAGTCAAAATATTCATCCTTATCTCTTTATCCATTAGATTTTCATGTTCATGTTACTCTTGCAAGACATTATTTGAAAGATTACATTGTTTCAAATAGAATCATCTTCGACTCTCACTTTTAGGAATGCATTCATAATGTTCTCAATGTGCTCTCCCAAAAATATCTTCTTTAAAGACTTCCTCTATGTTTTTATTTTAGAGATATTCAACACTTACTCATGTGAATCTTTACCTTCAAAGTGACATTATTCCCAAATTAATTGCAAGTGATACCTTTAATATAAATATTTTTTAGCTTGACATTGACTTTTAAGAGTATCTATTTTAAGTAGAGATATTTAAGAAGTTGCCAAGAGTAAATATAAATATTTTTCGTCCATTTAAAAATATATAGGGAGGAAGAACAAAACCACTTTTGATTTCCTAGTCATTCCTTAAGAGAAAGTCTTCCTCTACTACTAAACTTGACGTCACTAATAAAAAGAATATTAAAAATATATTTTTGCTACTTTAAATAATATATTTTTGCTACCAATAATAATAATATTGGGTTCTCATTATTTTATATATGGAAAAAACTAGTTATATAAAGGAATAGCTATAATAATAATAATAATAATAATAATAATAATTCTACAATATATATATAATTCTATATATATAAATTTAAAATTTAAAAATATTAGATAAATTTTAAATAAATTTAAATTTTACCAATATCATTATTTTGTTTTTATTAATTTGTTAATATATTTTAGATTTTATAATTACATTTTTTTGGGAAAACACATGAAAGCACATTTTCCGAAAATATCATTTCAAAACAGTTAGAAAATATCATTTTCAATAGTAATTAAAAGATTTCTTAAAGGAATTGTAATTAAAAGATTGACTAAAAGACTGGTTTAAAAGATCCCTAGGTAAAAAGCTAACTTAGGTGAAAAACTAACTTTAATTTTAAACACAACTTTCCTTGTGAACAAATGCATTGTTATTTCATGATGCCATGAGTGATTATATAGTGGCGCGTGATGAATGGATAACGACAGTAATCGCCTAAAACTAGAAGTGCAGTTTCACGAATTCCTTGAGGGATTATATGTTCGCCCTCTGGCATGATGAACGAATAATGAAGAATGACAGGACTGGATGATTCTGATGAACAAAAAAACGACAGTGATGGAGAATTGAGAGGAGACTCTGCACCGAGAATTTCGAAGGTATTTCAAGAACCGATAAAACTCGGCAGGCTGTATTCTACTCATTAAGACACGATATTCACGGTGGGAAATCAATTATTTGTTCCCTTAATTCATTCCAAAGGGGAATTTGAGTACCCTGTAGGCTAAGCAGGAAAAGGCTGTAGGCTATCGAGTAATTATTTGTTCCCTTAATTACTCCATGTATTCATTTCAATATTTTTTCAATTATTTTCTGATGAGTTGAAAATTTTATATACATGATCCAGAGCAGTGTTTCCAGTTCTTCTGCAGCGGTGAATGAAGAATTTCCACCTCTTTTGCAATCACTAGTTTCCAGATTTTCAACAGGAAAGGAAAGATTCTTAGGAAACAAGGTTAGTGTTATTTGTTGATGGCTTTATGCTTCTTATAGGCAAGGGTAAAGCTCTATAGAGCTTTAATCATTTCTTTTAAAATGGCGTGGCCCGTTTATTTTCTAGTGTGTAAACAAATCAAACTTAAATGAATGGTAAATTCAAATTTGAACAGAGACCAAACTTAATTGAGGTTAGTCTAAATTCAAATTTGAACAGAGAGACCAAATTTAATTTAAGTGAGAGACAATGTTTTTTTTTAAATTATTTCTCAGACGTTTATTACATCAAACACATTACTACCTCTCCCATATGTTCTATTGCAGAATATGCCAATTGAGTCAGTTTTAGTCTGTGATCACGTAAGTGTTGACGATGGCCTTTACGTGAGGTGGTTTTCCATGTAACAAAACCTGTGGCCTATCAATCTTTTTTTCTATTGACAACATTGGTCTCTATCCAACTTCCAAACCACCAATTGAGCTCCTCCTTTTTTCATTTCATGGTTTTGTTGTTTTTAGTGACTGATTACCCTGCCACAAATGTTACAGAGTCATATCTAGACTCAACCCTTTAGGTTGTTTGGGAAATTCGTCCACGACCACAAATGTTACAGAGACATATCTAGACCCAACCCTTTCGCTTAATTGTGAAATTCGAAGAAGGAACCCCAAAATATTCATTTCGATAGGTTAAAAGTTAAAAACTCACAGCTAGACGAATAGCCTGCAGAGCTCACTGAAGCATAGCTCATCCAATTCCTACACACAACTGATATGAGGGGAAAGCATCAGAACCCGTTTTCCACCCAGGTTCAACACCATGGGCATAGGAAGAGTCAGAAAGACCAAGTTACTGTTAATTACTTTATAAAATAGGGGTTTATGTGAATCTTTGGCTCTGTTTCGTTTATGAAAGGATTTCCCTCTTTCCAAATAATTTGGGATTCAAATTTGAATCATTGTGATTACATCTATCTAAGTTGCTTTACTTGCAAATTTTATTTTAACCTAAATTCATTACCATTATGGTTGATGTCATTATTGTCTCTGCTACCAATGCTAGCACCATTTTTTCCTTTTCCCCTGCTCTTTGGCCTTACCTGTCTCCTCCTTTCTCTTTCATATTCCATTCCTCTTATCAACAACTTTCCTGTCTATTTGCGCTGGCATGTAAGTTGCTTCCTCCTTCGCAGCTTGTGCTCATAAACTTAGAGATAGAGCTATCTTGGATAGGGGTGCTCGTGCTCATAAAGAGGTTATGGAAGAATTCTCCCCCGTCACTAATACCCAGATCCATAGTAGACTATCTAAGAATGCTCTCCAAGTTAATACATAAGTCAATACATTTATGACATAAATTTTGATACAAAAAAACTAACTAAGATTTCACATAGTAGACTACCAATAATGCAGAAAACATAGTATGTTAAGTTTTTATACCATTCAAATTTATCTTTGAATTCCAATTCTAGTTTTATTTTCTGGGCTTAGTGAAATATAGACTGGAGGTTTGAACTTATACAAATACCATCGAAGCCCTATTTTTCAATATAAAACACTAAAATATAAACTCCAGGTCCTCAAACCCACCTTACAGTGAGTGTCTTACAGAGTGAGAGTGAGAGATAAGAACAGTTCCCAACCCCACCTGATAGTGAGTGTCTTACAGAATTTATTTTGGGGTGGAAGAAAATGCATACACATACCATTGAGACTTGTTTGCAGCTTCATCTGCCATCAAATTCACTTACCTCAATAGATAATATTATTACAGTGCCTTCTGTATTGTGGAAAACCTGATGATTTAGACAGGATTTAAATTTCCAAGGTCTTCAAGCTATGAAAAGGTTGTTTTAGGTAAAGTATTTTGAGTCAAATAAGACCATGGAATATCATAAGGAATTGGTTAGTAGAAAACAAAAGCATCAAAGGTAAAATCTGAATTAAGGTCTTCAAGCTATCAAAAGGTTATTCTAGGTAAAGCATAACCTCAATCGATAATATTATTATAGTGCCTTCTGTAGGAAAACCTGCAGGATTTAAATGATCATTTTTCATTTTTTAAATTTCAAAGGTCTTCAACCTATGAAAAGGTTGTTCAAGGTAAAGTATTTTTAGTCAAATAAGACCATGAAATATCATAAGGAATTGGTCAATAGAAAACAAAAACATCAAAGGTAAAATTTGAATTAAGGTCTTCAAGCTATCAATTGAAAGGTTGTTCTAGGAAAAGTATTTTTAAGTCAAATAAGACCATGAAATAAGCAGCAGCTTCTACTGGTCACGTTTTTCTGCAGCTTCCACCATCAAATGTTAACATTATTACAGTGTCTTATGTATTGTGACAAACCTGATGATTTAGGCAAGACTTAAATGATCGTTTTTCATTTTTTAAATTTCTTTCTAAGGTCTTCAAGATATCAAATATCATGAGTCTTTTTAAAGTATTTTTAGTCAAATATCGTAAGGAACTGGTCAATAGAAAACAAAAACATGAAAGGTAAGGTCTTCAAGCTATCAAATATCATAAGTCTTTTTAAAGTATTTTTAGTCAAATATCATAAGGAACTCGTCAATAGAAAACAAAAACATCAAAGGTAAAAATTGAATTTTTAATGCAAAAACTAAATATTTAAATTACAAATTCATTTTATTTTAATGATATTGGTGAATTTGTGATGTAAGGCAACTTAAGAAAGGTTTATCAAATTAGAATAATTAGGTGTATAATTAATTAAATAGGGAATATTAAGATTTTATTTTGTTTGAGTAATAATATTGAAATTTTATTTTGTTTGAGTAATATTGAGATCAAGTTACTAATACTTATATATTTATGACAACTTTCTTCTTCACAGTTGTTATCCTTCCATCTTCACAGGCTTCAAAATATTATTTTTTGATTGATATTTATAAATATTAGTCTAACATTGTTATATATATATAATTAATTTTAGTGAGTACCAAGTATATCATGGAATTTTTTGATGATAAAACTAGATGCTAACTGTATCATGAAGTAAGCATTTTACTAGAAAAACCCAAAGCACTTTTGAGCTTGACAACATTTCAATTAGTAATCCACAGTTAACAGTAAATCTTTACCTTACCTAGCAACTTATCCAACACCTGGTTGAGACCAATTGACCAAATAGCATCCTAGGGAAATCTTGCCCATTTCATATCAATATTAAGTGCCTTGTGAAGGCCGTGGAATCACCCCCACTAACAGATTAAGTAATAGCCTTTATGCTTTATTTTAGTACTTTGAAAATTATCAATTAATTATTAATTTATATGGTTACAATGTTGGCTAATCACTTAAAAAATATCAATGACATTTTTATGTTTTTTAAATCCTTACCTAGCAACTTATCCAACACTTGGTTGAGACCAATTGACCAAATAGCATCCTAGGGAAATCTTGCCCATTTCATATCAATATTCAGTGCCTTGTGAAGGCCATGGAATCACTCCCACTAACAGATTAAGTAATAGCCTTTATGCTTTATTTTAGTACTTTGAAAATTATCAATTAATGATTAATTTATATGGTTACAATGTTGGCTAATCACTTAAAAAATATCAATGACATTTTTATGTTTTTTAAATCGAAATTTTACCTTGAATTTAAAAAGTTAAATATTATGTTTTTTTTTTAAATTTATTTTTAAGATGTAATGGTTAAATTTAATTATTATTATATTAAAATTATAAAAGTTATTATTTTATTTTTTAATGTAATGGTTAAATTTAATTGTTATTATATTAAAATTGTCAGTTATATAATAATGGTATCATTTTGAATAATAATAATATATAGATTTTTTATCTTAATTTTTGTTATACATTATGTGTTTCTCATAATATGTTTTTTTATGAATTGTTATGTTACAAGTTGTTATGAGAATTTGTATACTAACCATATCTTTTTTAATGTTGTAGGGTGCATAAAATTTATCAATACCAAGTTGCTCATGAGTGGAAGACATTATCTATTTCTATGTTTTGTAATGTTGTAACTACAACAATTTATATTACATTATGAATGGACATAAACACAAACTATTATTAATAAAAGGACTAGGTTTTATTTGTTTGTGTAGGGGTATTCATCCCCTCCAAAACACTTTTAGAAAGGTTAAATTGTAAATCTCTTTTGAGTTGGGTTCCTTGTGCTAGTTAAATTGTAAATCTCCTTTGACCTCGGTTTCTTGTGCTAGTTAAATTGTAAATCTCCTTTGAGTTGGCTTCCTTGTGCTAGTGGTTTACATGATCTTTACTTTAAAGTAACTCCAATATGCACAAACTTAAATATATTCTTTTATTATAATAATAATTTATAAACATGTTTCAAATCAAACATATTCCCAACATACACGCAAATAACAAAATCACTCTTATTCACATAAATTATGTAACATTTTTTCAATGTTTTAAACATCTTTTGCACATACATATAAATGACAAAATCACTCTTATTTATATAAATTATAACATTTAAAACCCATGTTTACATTTTTTTTAAATTTAAATTAATTATTATCATGTCATAAAATATTATGCAAACCATGAGATTCAAACTTAAATCCATTAAAGAAAGAAAAAACAATAACATCATAAACATTAATTAATACTAAGATCAATACAAATGAATTTTATTAATTTTATTTAAAATAATTAAATTCGGAATAATTTATAAAAATAAAAAAATATTTATATTAATTATAAAAATAAATAAATATTATTGTTAATATTTATTTAAAATAATTAAATTCAAAATAATTTATAAAAATAAAATAATATTAATATTAATTATAAAAAGAAATTAATATAATTATTAATATGTTATTAAATTTAATATTCAAATTTAATTGTTAAATCATAATAATAAAATAAAATACATTTGAATATTTATTATTATGTATTTTATTAAAATTTAAAATATTAAAAATGTAATAAGAAAATATTAAAAATTAAAACTTATAAAAATAAAATAATAATAAGAACATAATAATAAAATAAAATACATTTGAATATTTATTATTATGTATTTTATTAAAATTTAAAATATTAAAATGTAATCGGAAAATATTAAAAATAAAAATTTATAAAAATAAAATAATAATAAAAATTATAACATAATGTCTAAATTAATTAATTAAATTAAATGAAAATATTAATATAATATAAACATTTTAAAAATGAAAATAAAAATAATAAAATTAACTTTAAAAAATAAAAATGAAAATAAAAATAATAAAATCAAATTTTAAAAATAAAAATAATAAAATCAATTTTTAAAAATGAAAATGAAAATAAAAATAATTAAATCAATTTTTAAAAATAAAAATGATTCATAATGTGGAGTTATGGTATTCATGTAAGACCCATTAAAATTTAAAATATATAAAATGTAATTAAAAATATTAAAAAATAAATCATTAAAAATGATTTAAAATAAAATAAAATAATACAATTAACGTCAATTAAGATAGACATGTAATCCATTTTAAGTTAGTAATATGGCCGAACACGATTAGCCATATTGTAGCCCTACTGAACCAGTACTTGGTATAATATACTTCTTGTATATCCTCTGGTTTGCTATTTAATTTTATTTTTTATTTTTAACATTGTTAAAATTTTTATATATATTAATTAATTAATTTAAATATTATATTATTATTTTTGTTTACATATTAGTTATTTATTTAATCTAAAGATTATATTATTATTTTTGTTTACATTAATTATTTATTTAATTTAAACATTATGTTATTATTATTTTTTTTATTACTTATTTATTTAATTAATAAACATTATGTTATTATTTTTATTGTCAAAATTTACATTATTAAAATGTTTACAAATTAATTATTTATTTAATTTAAACATTATGTTACCATTTTCATTATTATTTTTTCATTTTCTTTACTCAATTATTATTATGATTTAAAAATTAAATTTAAATAATAAATATAATGACATATTAATAATTATATTAATTTATTTTTATAATTAATATTAATATTATTTTATTTTTATAATTTTATTTATAATTTTTATAAGGTAGATATCATGAGCCATTATGTTATTATTATTTTTGTTTATATTAATTATTTATTTAATTAATAAACATTATGTCATTATTTTTATTATCATTTTTTATTTTTTTTAACCTCATTAAAATGTTTACAAATTAATTATTTATTTAATTTAAGCATTATGTTACCATCTTTATTATTATTTTTTCATTTTTTTACTCAATTATTATTATGATTTAAAAATTAAATTTAAATAATAAATATAATAACATATTAATAATTATATTAATTTATTTTTATAATTAATATTAATATTATTTTATTTTTATAATTTTATTTATAATTTTTATTTTTATTTCACTTAAATACTATGGGTCATTTTTATTATTAATACCATAGAATCAAAAAATCAATTTGAATAACAAAAACCAAAATTTTATCTCAAAAATTTTCACGGCACCAAACTTTATTATTATTTATTTTGCGATTTTATTTCAATTTTTTTAATTTCATTGTGTAACACCCGCGAGATTAAAACAAAATTACGATTAAAATAAAACTATTGTAATGTTACCCTCGAGAAATGAATTATTATATATCTGTCCCATGTAATTTATATTTGATTGACATTTATTGCGAAGTTGATGCGATAAATTATTCGTGAAGCACTACCACTATGGTTAAGGCTTGTTTCGCTTGGTTAGATTCTGTGTTTGCTGCCATTTATTTCACCTTATGTCACGGCATTTGGAATAATTATAGTTAGGCTTCGGTTAATATAAATCTATACAATGCAATCTTTATATATGTTTTGAACTTTGGTTATGTGGCAAATCCAAATTCATGCAATATTTATATATTTATATATTTCGGACTTGGTTATGGAATGGTCACTCCTCGAGTTATCACCTTGTCCGTCATTCACATTGTGAGATCTAGCCCTTGATTGTAAAACTGGATCCTACGGTGTGGTTAAGGTTGAATGTCATCTATCCCACATTAAGCTGATTCCTCGGTCCATTCATGCACCGGTGCGTTTGGAGCGGAGTCCTGCGCATGGGTTTTACGCACCATGTTAGTTCTGCTCAGATCACACTATAGGCGTTTGGCCGAGATTGCTACCTCTGCTGAGGTTTGGACTTGTTCTTCGTTCGCGGCTCTTGTAGTCTTGATTTTTCCTTTTGTACAAGGATTGGAGAGAAAATATCGTTTCTATTTCTTTCTCTGGCTTTAATGCGTCAGAGGATGGCTATCTTATTTGTGTTCTATGTTATTGGTTTTTCAGCTCGGCCGGCTTGTTAATGCTATTAATTCTAGGTTTCCGTCGACCTATGTGATTACACGGGTAATAATGTGTTTGACATTTGAAATAAATTATTTCCATTGCTTTCGTTCTTGCCTCTGTGCACGGTAGGGTTTGGGGTTTGTTAACGATTCTTTGCTATGTTCGGTGACGGGTATTCTTCCCTCGTTCATTCTTTGCAAGAATATGCTTATGCCTCTGCTCAACGGGGCTAAACCTATCGCTTTTCTACAAGTATTTAAGTTCTTGCCTTGCCAGGTTTCGTACCCGAACCTCTTTCAAATTCTTGGTGAAACATTTATGGAATGATAACGGGAGTTTCTATTATGTCTTCTCTTGGTTCATGCTTGATGTTGTAATGTTTATGTAATTTGTCAACCCCACCTTGGGACTACCTTCCCGGCTTGTTAAGCTTTGAGATAGGATTTTCTTGAGGTTCGCTCCTCACGGTAGCTATGCTTTACCTGTGTTGATTCAGAGTGCTGAGCCGAGGTTCAATCGAGATAACTCTGAGAATCGTTCTTTGTCATGGGTTTGTGATTGATTTGGTGATAAACACATTTTATGGTATAAGACGAATTTATATTTACAAATTTATTTACATTCAGACTCGGTGTGTTCTTCGGTTGCAAGTCATTGTTTTGATGGAGTTACGTAGGCGTTCTTTCGTGATTCTTGCGTCTCTGACTACCTGGGAATTGTAATTTGTTTAATTTATGGAACATCACATGCATATTCACGATATTCCATTTAGTTCTTATATGGTTCCACCTCGGTCGGCATCTGTTCCTATCTTATTTGTATTTGCTCTCTCTTGTTCCCGGATTATTTGCCCTCTTGACAGTTATTAGTTATGCGTTACCGGAATAAGATGTGCTTTCTTGCTAAATTCGTTGTTCTTTATTTTTCTCTCTGTTAGACTACTTTTGATGACTGGGACTACTTATTAGTCAGACTCCTAGAGAAAATAGTAACCCGAGGAAACTGTTCAAAATGGAAGTAGGTCTGATCCTCCCCTCAATCCTTTAATCCATTAGTATATACATTCATAGTTTGTTTTCTTAAAAGAAATGAAAAGTTACTTCTTCCCTACTGTATATTTATGATTCAATATTGTACGGAGTCTCATTGCCTACATTTGTGTTCATCTCTTCATGCAGAACCTCTTCCTTTTAACCTACAATCCTAAATATCATTAGTCAGCATGTAATAAAAAAGCAGTTAAACTGTTAAAACATTCTGATTTAGTTTCTGTCAACACGAATTCAGATTATAAAGCTTCCTAGTACTGTCATATGTAAAAACAATGATCTTTTTCTGTTATGCCTTCACTGACTCCTCATCTGTTCAATCAGTGAAGTAGTTTATGCCTCCCTTCCCATTTGGGTGATTACGTCTGTAGCTCTCCCGAGCTCAAGTCTGAGTTGTCATTGAAGATGCAATCCTGGAGGAGGTTCTGGGTGATCAGGTCCAAACTCTCAGACTCAGTGAAAAAGCCCTTTGATCTGGGGAGCTCTTGAGACAATCCGGTCAGATCTCAACCCGGAGTATTGTACGTTGCAGATATATGTTTTTTTCTTCCCGGCCCTCTGGGATTTCTTTGTACACGGATCCAACCGCAAACTCTACTTGGAATGCTTTATTTATTCCGAGTTTTGAAATCTTGTAGCTTGTTTTTCTAACTAACACCGAGATCTTGATTTACTTTTCTAACCATTTACTTATGAAACCAATTTCACGGTAAATCTTTATTTAAAATAAACATTTTATTTTTATTCACATATTCTCATCAAAATGACTCAGCAAATTAACTAAGTCCTTAATTAATGAAGCCAATAACATCTAACTATTTGTTTCCCTAAAATGGTAGTTCTGATTTCCCCCCGAGGGAAGACATCCCCGTGTTCTTATTCTCTCCTTGAAGAAAAGTTGGATAAACTTCACGAAACTCTCGTCTTCCCAGAGTGGCCTCCTCGGGTCAAAGTGCTTCCATTGCACTTTAACCTGGGCGATGGCTCGTTTCCGGAGCATGATTTCCCTCCGGTCTATTATACTGTGAGGCTCGACCAGAAACTCTCCGTCCGGTTCTACCTGCACAAAATAAACTTATGTTACTCATGTAAGTCTTTAACATCACACTATCATTTTAGCTATTATGTATTCACTACCTGAATGTTTTGCCAATGGATTATGTGTCTAGGATCATGAACGTATCGTTTCAATAACGATACATGAAAGACGTTATGCACCCGAATGTGGCTAGGAAGCGCTAAGCGATACGCCACCGGTCCCACTCTTTCCAATATTTGGAAAGGACCACAGAATCGAGGTGCTAGTTTTGCACAAGATGCCCATCTCAATGCGCTCTTCTTTGGTTTAATCCTGACATACACGTGATTTCCAACTTCATATTCACGGTATGATCTCTTCCTGTCCGCATACACTTTCTGCCTATCTTGTGCTGCCTTCAAATTCTGTCGGATCTTCTTTACCTCCGCTTCCATTTATGCTAACATATCTGGTCCCAACATTAGTTTAGCCTCGGGGCTGCCCCAATTAATGGGGGTTCTGCACTGCCGCCCATATAATGCCTCAAACGGACTCATCCTTAAGGACTCTTGATAACCATTATTGTATGCAAATTCTATCAAATGTAGATACTCTTCCCACTTAACGGGTTGCTGCATGACATACATCCTTAACATGTCCTCCAGTATCTGGTTCACTCGCTCGGTTTGACCGTCCGTTTGCGGATGGTATACAGTACTAAAATGTACTTGCGTCCCTAACCCTGTAAACAGGGCCTTCCAGAAAGCTGATGTGAACTTTACATCCCTGTCTGAAATAACAGTCTTAGGAATGCCATGCAGCCTGAAGATCTCACGCATAAATAAGTCGGCTATATGTACTGTTTTATAAGTGGATTGGACAGGTATAAAATGTGCCGATTTACTTAATCGGTCTACAACTACCATTATAGAGTCATTTCCTCGTTTTGTTTTTGGTAGTCCAGTAATGAAATCTAATGAGATTACCTCCCATTTCCATTCAGGGATAGGTATGGGCTGCATTAATCCAGCAGGATGCCTATGCTCCACCTTCACTTGCTGGCACTCTAAACACTTGCTCAGATAATTCACTATATCTTTTCTCATGCCTGACCAACAGTAATCCTTTCGAATAGCTGTCAGCATCTTTTGATACCCTGGGTGTCCCGCATAGTTGCTTCTATGATATTCATCTAGTATCATGGTTTTTAATTCCATTCGGTTTGGGATAACTATCCTCTTCTTGAAAACCAGCAACCCATCCTGGTTGATCTCATAATCTCCCTGTCCACTTTGGCCTTCAGGTGCTTGTGTTTGCTGCCACAAATATTTATATTCAGGATCCTGGTCTGCTTCCATTCTGATTTGATCCAAAAATTTGGACTCAACTTGATTAACATATAACTCGTAAACGCCGTGCAGTTTTCTGCTCAAAGCATCTGCTACCCTGTTCTCTTTACCTTTTACATGCTGCAAATCTATATCAAACTCACTCAGGAAAGCATTCCATCTTGCTTGTCGGGAGTTTAAATCAGCTTGTTTAAAATAGTTGGTTAAACTACTATGATCAGTCTTTAATACAAACCTTTTTCCAAGTAGATAGTGTCTCCATACTCGGAGAGCGTGCACCACTGCGGTCAGCTCCAAATCGTAAGCTGAATACCGCTGCTCATAATCTTTTAACTTGCGAGATTCATATGCTATCACTTTTCCCTCTTGTGATAATACAGCTCCAACTCCCTCCTTGCAGGCATCTGTACAAACTTCAAATTCTTTATCCGGGTCTGCCACACTTAGTACAGGTGCTGTTGTCAATAACTGCTTCAATTTCTCAAAACTATCCTGACATTCCTTTGTCCATCTAAAAATCTTTCCCTTCCTTTGCAGAGAAGTAATGGGAAAGGCTATCTTTGAAAACCCCTTTATAAACCGTTGGTAATAACCAGCGAGACCTATAAAAGATCGTATATCTGCCACATTTTGTGGCACCTTCCATTCCATAATGGTCTTGATTTTCTCCGGGTCTACCGCTATTCCCTTTTTAGATATTACGTGCCCAAGGTACTGTATTTCTTCCTTGAAGAAATCGCACTTGCTAAGTTTTGCGTATAGCTGATGCTTCCTTAACAATTCCAATACCACTCGCAAATGCTCCCTGTGTTCCTCCGCATTCTTTGAATAAATTAATATGTCATCAATGAAGATTAGCACAAAGTTATCCAAGTAAGGGTGAAAGACACTATGCATCAGTCTCATAAAAGTGGCTGGTGCATTAGTTAACCCAAAAGATAATACCACGAATTCATAGTGGCCGTACCTTGTGCGAAAAGCAGTTTTGTGTATATCTTCATCCTTAATTCTGATCTGATGATAACCAGACCGCAAATCAATTTTTGAAAACACAGTAGCTCCCCTTACCTGATCAAACAGATCATCAATACGGGGTAGAGGATACCTGTTCTTAACAGTCAGCTTGTTTAATTGCCGATAATCCATGCACATGCGCATGGTTCCATCCTTCTTCCTAACAAACAATACAGGTGCTCCCCAGGGTGACACACTGGGTCGTATGTACCCCTTATCCAATAATTCCTGAAGCTGCATTTTCAGCTCGGTCAATTCAGGCACTCTCATACGGTAAGGAGTTCGCGAGATTGGTGATGCTCCTGGCAGCAATTCTATGGTAAAATCCACTTCTCTTTTTGGTGGTAATCCTGGCACCTCTTCAGGAAATACATCCTTAAATTCATGTATTACAGGGATATCTTCTAATGCAGCAGTTTTATTCTTAGGTTCAGTTAGTCCAACTTGTATAGCATACAGTTGGCATCCCTTCCTTATGCATCTCCCCATTTGGGAAGCTGTAATTGGGCGCAGATGTACAGGCTTCCTTATGCCTTGAATCTCATGGCGAATACCATTATGATCCCTGTAATAAACTATCTTCTCTTTACAGTCTATAAGCGTCCAGTGCTTCTCCAACCAATCCATACCCAACAGTACATCATAAGATCCCAAAGGCAGAACATTTAAGTCCACTACCAACTGCTGTCCACCGATTTGCAGTGCACAGTCTGGTATTTTGGCACTAACTTTTCTTTTAGCCCCTGTAGCTAACTGGACCAACCACGTCTTTTTAAACTTTTGACTTGGCAATTTACAGATTTCTACTAATTTAAGACTTATATAACTTAAACTGGCCCCCGGATCTACCAAAACAGAAACAGTTTGGGATAACAATTTACCTTCCAGTTCTATCATTGTGGGCTGAAAATCGGCTTGTCGGTCCTCCAGTGCTGCGTTAATTCTGGGTATGTTTCGAGCAACATCTCCCACAGTAGAGGCTTCCTGCAAATTATTTACTGTCTCGGTTTTACCCCGCTGTGGGCAATCTCGGTAGTAGTGCGCTGCCCCGCAGCCCCAACACTGCAGAGGTGGCCTCTGGTTTTGTGGTTGTTCAGGTTTACTTGAAGCTTCCACCGTTTTGTCTTCCCCAGGCCATCTAATCCGCTGATGGTTCCTACCGAATTGCTTGTTAATTGAGGTTCTGGTGTTACTCCTGAAATTGCTAGTTTTGCCTTTCTTGAATCCAGCATTGTTTCTGCTATCCTTCCTTGGTTGCCATCCTTTTCCTTGGTCTATCTTGTTTTTCGCTTGCTGATAACACAGCCTTGCCTTTCTAATAGCCTCGTCCATTGTCTTAGTATTTTCAAACTCAATACGCTCCTTCATGTGAACAGGTAAACTGCTCAGATATCTTTGGACTTTGGCTTTCTCTTCTCTTAAATACAGTACATAGCGCAGTAATGATGTAAACTTGGTGATGTACTCATCCATGGTTAGCTGTCCTAGCCTTAACTCATGGAATTCTCGAGCTTTTTCATCATAAAAACGCTCAGTTAAATACTTGTCCTTGAAATACTGTTGAAACTTTTCCCATGTCACATCGGAATCCTCTATTCCCCGCACGTTCCTTACTTCTTCCCACCATAAGGTGGCTTTGTCTTTTAGCTGGTAAATGGCTAACCGCGCTTTAAGACCACTGTCATATTCATACACCTGAAAGTATTTGTTCATATTAATCAACCATGCCTCAGCTACTTCCTCTTTTTCGCCATCGAACGTAGGCGGTTTTATCTTTCTGAATTCTCCGTGCAGCTCCACCTTTTGCTTTTTACTTGTCTTCCGTTCGGTTTCATTCTCAGATTCAGCCTCATTAAAATTCCTGTTTGGATGACTCCGCTGTGACACACTTCTTTCTTTGTGGCTCACATTTTGTTCATCTGTTTGCTGCTCATTTCCCTCTTGAAATTCTTTGCCAGCACTGGGTTTCTCAATCCTCTGATTTTGTTTATCTGAAAGGCTTTTTAGGATCCTTTCCTGTTCCTGCATCATCCTAGCATTTTCCCTTCGTACTCTCTCCATTTCTTCCTGTAACTGTTGTACTGTGTGCAACAGAACGCGAGTCTGTTGTTGTTGTTCTTCCATCAATCTATTAGACCGCTGATGCTGCTCTATTCCCAACTGAACCCACATTTCGGGGTTTCCCTCTGGTGGCGGTGGAATGTCTCCGACATTCCGCTGTTGCTGTCGTAAAGGTGTCTGTCTTGTTTGTTGTTCCATCTATTTATCTAACTGTGCAAGACACACATACAATTGTAACGTCAGTTGGCCCAATAGGGTCCCAGCCTTGTAACAGGGTTTGATACCACTTGTAACACCCACAGATTAAAACAAAATTACACCAGTAAAAAAAAACTATTGTAATGTTACCCTCCGGCGGAATTATTATATATCTGTCCCATGTAATTATGTTGCAGTTGACATTTATTACTGAAGTTGATGCGATAGATGCATTTACGTGAAGCACTACCCTCTATGGTTCGACTTGTTTTAAACTTGGTTGAATTCACATGGCTGTACATACATTTATTTCACCTTATGTCACGGCATTTGGGATTAATTATAGTTCTGGAGGCTTCGATTAATATAAATCTATACCATGCAATCTTTATATATGTTTCGAACTTTGGTTATGTGTAAATCCAAATTCATGCAATATTTATATATTTATATATTTCAGACTTTGGTTATGGAATGATTAACTCCTCGGGATTATCCACACTGTCCCGTCATTCCGTCCCCGTTGAGATCTAGCCCTTGATTGTAAACTGGATCCTACGGTGTGGGTTGATTAGGGTTGGATAATGTCTATCCCGCCCGTAACTGATTCCTCAGTCCATTGTTGCGCTGCACCGGTGCGTTTGGAGGCGAGGTCCTCTGCCCTTAGGGTTTTCTGCACCATGTTGGTTCTGCTCCGTCAGACTATGGCGTTTCTGGGCGAGATTGCTACCTCAGCCACCAGGTTTGGACTTGTTCCTCATTCGCAGCACTGTAGTCTTGATTTTCGTCCCTTTTTGTACAAATTCTGGAGAGAAAATATGAAGTTTCTATTTCTATCTCTGGCCTATGCGTCCGAGGATCGACATACTGACTGTGTTCTATGTTATTGGTTTTCAACGGTTCTACGGCCAAGATCCGCATTCCCCGTTTCCGTTCCGTCGACTCCATCAGCAACAGCCGTATCAGGTAATAATGTGTTTGACATTTGAAATAAATTATTTCCATTGCTTTCGTTCTTGCCTCTGTGCACAGTAGGGTTTGGGGTTTGTTAACGATTGCTGCTATGTTCGGCTGACAGGTATTCTTCCCTCCGATCAGCTGCTGCAAGATTATGCTTATGCCTCTGCTCCAACAGGGCTAAACCTATCGCTTTTTCTACAGGTATTTAAGTTCTTGCTATAGGGGTTCGTACCCGAACCTCTTTTCCAGAATTCCTTGGCTGAGGGCGCTGGAATGATAACAGGGTTTCTATTATGTCTTCTCTTAGTTTAAGCCCAACAGTATTTGGCAATGTTTATGTAATTTTAGTTAACCCCACCAGGGTTTCTGCGGCTTGTTAAGCTTTGAATAGGATTTTGCTGAGGGTTCGCTCCCTCACGGTAGCTATGCTTTTTACCCTGTGTTGGGTTTCCGGGTACTGAACAGGTTCAATCAGACATAACTCTGAAATGCGTTCTTTGTCATGGGTTTGACAGTGGTTTGGTGATAAACACATTTTATGGTATAAGACAGGAATTTATATTTACAAATTTATTTACATTCCGACTCAGTGTGTTCTTCAGTTTGCAAGTCTGTGTTTTGATGAGTTCTGTGAAGCGTTCTTTCGTGATTCTTGCGTCTACAGCTACCTAAGAATTGTAATTTGTTTATTTATGGCTGTCACATGCATATTTACGATATTCCATTTGAATTCTATGCTTATATGGGTTCCACCCCCTTCTCGGTCGGCATCTGTTCCTATCTTATTTGTATTTTCTCTCTACTGTTTCGGATTCGCTGCCCTACTGAACTGTACAGTTATTGGATTATCTGTTCTGGAATAAGATGATAACTCTTGCTAAATTCTGTTCTGTTCTTTTATTTTTCTTCTCTGTTAGACTACTCTGGAAGTGACCGGACTACTTATTAGTCCGAGCTCTCATAGAGAGAGAGACGACCAACCCAGAAGCCTGTTTTGCAGGCGATATGGGTTAACGGTCTCCCTCAATCCTTTTTAATTAATTGATGCCTTAACTTACAGTACTTAGTTTGTTTTCTTAAAAAGAAATGAAAGAGGATTGCTTCTTCCTACTGCTATATTTATGATTCAATATTGTACAGGTCTCATTTTACATCTGTTACATTGTTCATCTAACTATTAAGAACCTATTCCTTTTAACCTACAATCCTAAATATACGTAAGGTCACTGTAATAAAAGAAACAGTTACTGTTCAAACATTCTACAGTTTGGTTTCTGTCAACACAGGTCAAGATTATAAACTTCCTAGTCTGTCATAATAATAAAGAAAACAATGATCATCTTTTCTGTTAATAGCAACTGCTGGAAACTACTCATCTGTTCCGAAATCCGAGTGAAGTAGTTTATGCCTCCCTTCCACGAGCTGGGTGATTACGTCCTGTAGCTCTCCCCCGAGCTCAAGTCTGAGTTGTCATTAGTACAGAAATCCTGGAGGAGGTTCTCGGGACAGTCCGGTCCAAACTCTCCGACTCCAGTGAAAAAACAGCAGTCCTGGGGAGCTCACGGGACAATCCGGTCCAGATCTCCAACCCAGAGTATTGTCTGTTCTGGAATATATGTTTTTTTCTTCCAGCCTACAGAGTTTCTTTGTACACAGATCCAACCGCAAACTCTACTTGGAATGCTTTATTTATTCCAGAGTTTTGGATAACTGTGAAAACTGTTTTTTCTAACCAACACCAGATCTTGATTTACTTTTTACCAACCATTTACTTATGAAACCAATTTCACAGTAAATCTTTATTTAAAATAAACATTTTATTTTTGTTCACATATTCTCATCAAAATGACCTGTGATCCAACTAGTCCGTAGTCAACAAGTAACAAACATCTACTTCTTGTTTCCACTAAAATGGGTGGTTACATTTATGTTACCATTAATATTATTAAACATATTATATCATTTTATTATTAATACCATAAGTTAATAAGGTAGATATCATGAATAAATTTTTATTATTATTTTATTTTTATAGATTTTATTTTCAATTTATTTTTTATTTTTGCCATTTTATTTTATGTACCATTATCTATTATTTTATAGTACTTATTATTTTATATATTTTATATTTAAAATAGGTTCTCATGCCATGAGTCGGGAGTCATTTTTTTATACGTTCACAATGTTTACATTTATATTAATCTCTTCATTAAATTTAAATAATAGATAGGATAATATTTTAACAATTATTATTAATATTTATTTTATTTTTTTTGTAATTAATATTAACATTATTTTATTTTTGAATAATGTATCATTATGATTATTTTTATTTTGTATTATTTTTATTTTCATTTTTTTTACACGGTTTACATTATATTAATATCTTCATTAAATTTGAATAATAAATATAATAACATAATAACATTATTATTATTTTATTTTCATAAGATAATCTTTATTAAATTTGAATAAGAAATACAATAATATATTAATAATTATTACTATTTTATTTTTTTAATTAATATTAATATTATTTTTAATTAACATTATTTTATTTTAATTAATATGTATTATCTTATTTTTATAATAATATTATTATAAATTTAATATTTTAAAGGGTTGTCATTTTTATATTATAGGTTAACTTTTATTTTTATTAACATTATTTTAATTTTATACATGTTAATATTAACATTATTTCTATTTATAATTAATGTTAACATTGAGTAATAGTTATATAATATAATAATTATAATTAATTTGTTTTATAATTAATATTAATATTATTTTATTTTTATAGATTAATTTTAATTTATTAATGTTTACATAACATTATATCAATCTTTAATTTAATTTAGACATTATCTTATTATTTTTATTTTTAATAGGATTTATTTTTAATATTTAATAAGTTGAATAATGTAGATATATATATATATATATATATATATATATTTTTATTTAAAATATTTTATTTTACTATAATTTTATTAAACTAACATATTTATATGTTTTACAAGATAATAAATATTATTTATATATTATTGAAAAGTTATTTTAACATTTTGAAGTTATTGTTATGCTTTAAATAAACATTGTTTTAAATAAATATGCATCATATAAAAAGCTCCTTTTGGTTTGGAGATGTAAAATCTCTACTAACAGATTAAATACGTGGTGAAACATAGTAAGTCCATCATTAACACTTGGTAATTCACCTTTATTTGGCATACTTGCAACCACCCTCTTAGCCGCTAACAAATGGTTAAAGATTTATTGGTTAAGGATTAATTGTGACTACTGTTATTTTAAATGAAGTATCCAGACAATTTTTAGACAGAATTTAATTTATGAAATTTATTTCTCTTTGTAAATAATTGATGGTAAGTAAATCACAGGTTAGTTGAGCAGCAGTTTACAATTACCCAATTTCTGGAATAAAGGGGAATTCCAAAGAAAGTTAGGGTTAGAAGGAAAAAAAGAAAATCATGTGGCGGGAAAGTTTTCAAACCAGTCGGTCTAGGTTGGAAATGGGGCCAGAGTCTCTTCGTGAAACTCCCAGAATTTTGTTTCCCTTTGAGTGGGAGGGTGGACTGGGATTCATCGATAACTCTCTCTGAAATTTCATTCAACCAAACCCAGGCCCAGACTGGAGAGCTGGGGCCGTGGTGCCCAGTTCATTGGAAGGGAGGTAGCAGTACCATAGTTGACTTTGGACCTGAATTCAGTAAAATCTGGTCAGTTTGCAGTTACAGTAAATATTTGGCACATTCAGGAGGCTCTGACCCTCATTAATTATTCTCTTTCTTTATTACGTGAAATGTGAAGTAGCTCATTTGTTTTCTTACCAACTTATTTTTGTAATCTTTAATTAGACATATTGGAACCATGGATAAATTATAGGAGGGATTTGACACACGTGAAAACAAATAAGAAAGATAGCATGCATGTGTATAGAAAGACAAACTCTTGTAACGAGTATATATATATATATATATATATATATATATAACGAGTGTAAATAAAACGGGCTTTATAATACGACTTGAACACGTTTCTAGGACAACAATTTTCTTGTCACCATAGAACAATGTGACCTTTGAAAACTATATATACCAGGTCTGTATTAATGCGAATGCGATTAATGCGAGGAATCTAGATAGAGTTACCCCTATCTATGATAAACTCGGACGAAGACGGGTGGGCCCAGGACATAGGCGAGTACTAGATAAATTAAGCTAGAGGAAAATGCAAAAGCTTATTTGAAATAACTTTCTGGAAACATAAAATTCAGCCTTGTTCGTGTAACAACATGCATTATTGAAAATCGTCCACAAGAAAATACACGGTGTACACTAGAATTCCGGCAGCGGCCATATAACCGAGAGAAGCCCCATAAGTCTAAAACATAGCGCATGTACTCCTTTGTAGAAATTTGACAAAGTAAGTTCGGAAGGGAATCATAACATCGCGCTTATTAATTATATAGAGCTAGAAACGGGAACTTCATTTCGAAGATGATAACTATAGGCGAGAACGCAAACGGAAATATCACCCAATACACGGTGCATGCACTCTTAGAATAAACAATAATCGATTAACGGAGTGAAAATTCCCATTCCGTGGAGCAACTATTCAGTTCTATAAACAAAATAACTTGCTGAGATAGACCCAGTATAAATATAAAGGCAAATTACAACAACGTCGAACGAGAAAACTAAAGCTGAAAGACTCTTCCTCAAAATAAAAGTATATAACAGAAAACCTAGGATACATTAGGCTTTGAAAATGAGGAGCCGCTCAAAGGCTGCATAATAAAAAGAGCAGGTTCTCAAACCTTCCAACATCTAATTCTTTCCAACTCAAGTATGGCCGGCAGGCAGAAACTCGAGCTAGTGAGGAATGGGGTCCACATTTCGGCAGATCCAAGGTTTAAAAAACTCCTCAGAGCGGAACCCTCCAGAGCCCCGAGCAAACGAGAGAAGGGTAGGGTAATACTGTAGCAAAGCGCAAAGGGAATGTTAGAAGAAAGCATCAAATGGCAAATAGGAATAAAACACCCTCTGTCACTAAATAAAAGAAACGAACACAAAACTCATCTTGTAGGATTACGGCGGAAAGAAAACCTATAGCGTCAGAAGCAGCCATTGCATTAAGAATTTCAACATAATAAGAATAATATTCATACTAACCCTGAACTCGTTATGAACCAAATGCATTCGGCAGAATGAGAGGCGTACATCGAAAAGTAAACACGAAAAGAACCTTTGGGAATTTGCATAAAGGCGACTACCTATCGAGTTGTAGCATCATTTTGGTAGAGCCATTCATGTGACCACTACCGATGATATCTCGAAAACCTCCAAACCTACGCCTTCCCTCGAAATCCAGAACTCTCGACAAATGAAACAAATGAGCGGGAAATGATTAATGGAGTCATTCTCTTAGAATTAAATACGGCCGTCGGATAAACTCCGGTCAACGATGTGGAGGTAATACGTGGGAAGCGGCGGTACCAAGATCTCGAAAAACATTAATCAGTCGGATTCAGAATAAACAAAGTGTTATTAATCCATATGTTTAGGCAAACTGTACTTCGTTCAGTTGGAACAGTGTTTAACCGTTTATTTATCGTGAGCAGCATAGCGTTTTCGTCGCCGCTTCCACTTAGAATCTCCACATGGCAGTGCCTTCTAGAAGATTCCATATGTGTCAATATTTGATTCCATGTGTCCATATAACACCTCTGAGCTTGAGAACATTTCTTTCTTATTATTAGAAAGTCATTGATTGAGAAATTACCTTCAATTTCCCTATAAATTGAACACAGATCTCGTCCGCTGAAGGAAAAATTTAGTAAATAAATGTTGTTGGATTCTCTGATTGAGAGAGTGATATAAATTGATATCTTCTTGGTGAGATGTTGATTGTGATGAAATTTGGGAATCAGCAGATGTTTGGTGATATCAAACCAATCATTGGTTCTAACCTCCTTCTACTCATTAATAAAGATTGATGTTCATTTTCCCATATATGTATCTATTTATGTTTCTTTTCATCATATGATAGAATCTTAACTAATATATATGTTTCATGTTGATTTATTTAAGCTGATTAAGATAAATAGTCATTTGTATATTGAAATCCCTTTTCTATTTATTGTTTATACTTGCGAACTAGTCACATTGATCTAAGTTGGATTGGAAGCTACAACAAAAGTGAGAGAGAATAGAAGGCACATGGATCACAAAGTAGGTTCCTCTATATTTGTGTGTCTATTCACTCTTAGAGAAAGTGTATGTAAAGTCTTTGAGTCACATTTTTCTAAATACATAACAATACATTTAGGGAATTTGATTTGTACGTAATTACGTGATGCATAACAAATTAGGGACTCAACGGGAGTTTCCTTATCATCCTTGGTGTTTTTTCTGTGCTTATCCACCCGAGTAGCATCTACTTTCAATTATTATACTTTTGAATCAAATAATTGCATTAGAAGTGCATTATGTAGTTTAATTTTTGAATCTCTGCCACATTTTCGCATACTTGGATTGGTCAAGACACGGTGCTGCAGAGCACTCTCTCCAACTCGGGGGTGCTTTTTGCAATGCATTGTCTCCCTTTAGATGCGGTTTTTCCACCTTAGCCAACCAAATTCCTTAGATTTTCATTCCGTCTCTCGACCTTTTGTTTTTTGTGTTTTCATTTGTATGATACCTCTCGGAGATTAATTGAATTTTCCTTATTCTTTCTCCTTTGAAAAGTAAGTTTGTTGATGTCTCTTTAAGTGTTTTATTTATCATTGAAAAATCAAATTTGAAATATTTTATTTTTGTCAGGCCCATTTTTTTTTCGTAAAGAATTTTTGTTAAATTCTTCATTTCACGTAGGAAAAATTGTAGTTCCATTCTTCATTTTTCCTAAAAGAGAATTGTTGTTAAATTCATCGTTTCTCAAGAAAATATTTTTTTTTTGTTGATTTGATGCATATTGTTTACTTTTTGCATTCACATTAAGGGAATTTGAAAAAGAAAAACCTGCATTTTCATATAGTGAATTGTGTGTTTTCATATAAAGACAGAGGATTAGGAAAGTTGTATATTCGTTTGTTCTCTTTGTTTTTTGCTCTCAAATTGATTTATCTTTCACTTAGTAGCTAGAATTTTCATTGAAAAAGATAAAATTGAAAATTTTGCTCATCATTTTTAGTTTGAATTTTATGAATTTCCACCACATCATCATCATAGACACTAAAGGAAAAATTCATTAAACAAGATCAACTTAAAATTTACATCAATTTACTGCATCATTGGAACCATAACGATAGCATTTAGAAGGTCTAGGCTAGAGGTGCGTTCCAACGTCGTTAAACATAACCGCTATCGTTAATTGTATCTTCTACAATTAGAGTGTATTACCTCACTCCACGTACATAAGTATATCGTAGCTTATCCACATACCTTCGGGTATATTGGGTGATGTTATAGTACGAAAAGTATAAAGGGGTGCTCTCCTTGTGCGGTTTCGCATTACGCTGATGCTAGTATGGACTTAGGCCTCCATGTACCTTTGAGGTCTATTTGGAAATTCAAATTTAGGTTGCAATCCATCCATAGTGAACCAAGTCGGTTGCCTTGTAAATTTTGGTACAAACACAAAATTTGGGAGATTTCACCTTTGTACTTCTTGGTCAACGGAAATTATTCCACAGTTCACAATTTCTTGGTAAACCTTTTGTCGTACCCTTTTATTTTATTTATTTATTTTGGTAATAAAATAATCAGTCATCATGGAAAGAAGAACATCCCTTTCAGTCGTTCGCATAGACTTGCATTGAAACCACCTTTACTATAGGAAGCCACTTTTGGTCGATGGAAGGAGACATCACTCTCTGCAGAAACTAGTACCATCGGTAGATATGAGTGAAGCATCATATTAAGCATATCTTGGGAATTCGGTAGAAGTTGTTCCAAATCACAGTTCTCATGCTGTTGTCGAGACGGAGTCATCACAACTACCCATAGTCTGATCATCAAATGCCAGTGAGACCATACCTCCCAAACCAGACATTATTCAGCTTGGAAGTTGATCCAAATCTCATCTCTTTATTTCCGGTATTTGCATCAAATTCGAGCTTGGCGAAATTTTTTTCTGTATTGGTAACCCCATAATCTATTTTAGCTTATTAAGTCTCCCACCTCTTACACAATCAACTTCTGAAATATACTTTGTGCTGACGAAGAAATTCTTCCACACAGTTTAATTTCGATTGAAGAAACACCAAAAGACAAAACACCTTTAAATCCAACTCATTTAGGGTGCAGGCTTTACCTATACAAATCTTTTCCTCAATCACACACTCTGCTTTTGTTGATCCTATGTGCATTCAAGTTTCCTTCAATCCATTAGGGTACATTTTGTCAGTAATAATACTTGAACCAACATCTTCGGTTGAAAATCTATTCCAATTGCATCAACAACTTCTCTTACTACCTCGTTGATTCTCATAACTTCAATAGATTCATATTTAAATGGTGGCCCTATGGTCCCATCCAATTATAAATATTTATCTAGACTTTTGTCAGTGCATCTTCAACCATGGGCTTACAATCATCATCGTATAGTATTCTAGCTTGGTAAACCTATAGTGAATGCTTGAGCTTGATCCTTCATATATCCATCATCAAGGAAATATTATTTCTAGTCCATCTAGGTATATTCCATCTAAGACAATATCAAATGGACTTCGTGCATTTGGAGAACAATATTACACAGATGTATTATACTCATGCGCATTGAGGAAACCTATAGTCCTTACTTTAATGATGCTCATGCGTTATTTCATCATCCTAATGTTGAAATGAATTTTGTAAATGGTAGCCCCACTCTACCTATCCAAATGCAAACGGTTATACACTCGTATCAATGGATATCTATTCTGTAATCAACTCCACTTTTTAATACATATTCTGCATTTGTTACAAACTAAAACTTTTGGCCTGTCCAAACTATCTCCAGATGGTGCACTCAATTCTATGAATTATTTGGCTGAACTCCAACTCCTTCAGCTAGTTTACAACAACCACCCATATCCGAATCATTCATTCACAAGCTAGATTACCATATTATGGGATGTCGCAGCCACAACCGGGTTATACCTAGCCTCCACCAAATCAGATTTATCTAATTTGGGTTATAACATTGATGAATGAGACCCCTTGGCAGCCCTGAAGTGAAAATGCTACAACCTTCATTTAACAAGTATCTGATACCTAGGTTTTGGTCAACATAATCCTCAGGTGCCTTTATCAATACAACCCCTATCTGGATTCTGAAACAACAAATTCCTTATGTTGGTTCTCAAAGTTCAATGCCTAAGAAATTCCATCATACACGGCTATGCTGTCTGACCCTCAATCGATAGTTTCCCTTTGTTGCAATTTAGAGTTACCTGAATTTGATAGGCTCTTCACAGTAGTCAATCAACTATGTTCCTTGGTGGTTGGTGACACCTCATAAATTACCCTCGGATATTCCTAAGTTCAATGAAACCCAGGAGGAAGACCCATGAAACAATATTTATGACTTATAATTTGTGGTTTTCATACTCCCTAAATGATGACTTTGTTTAACTACATATTTTTCCAGCATACGCTCCCTTGGTTTGACCACAAAATGGTACATTGAGTTACAGAAGTTTCTTTCGATAATTTCATTGCCCTAAAATCTTGTCTTTTTGACTTGATTCTAGTTACCCATATATGGCGAAATGGAAATTTTGACTAATTTTAAACCGAATAATTCTACACATTTCTAATCATATTCAAATTGACATCATCGTTGTAGAATGGTTAAGAATTTTTTCACGATAACCTCCTTCTTGAGTGGTTCATTGAAGTCCCTGTTATCATCCTCATTGAGGATGTGGCTCGGGGCGATATAGTCATAAAGTAGGTCATTGCTTATTTTGTCTCTTGGAGACTTGATTTATACTCGGTGGGCACGCTCTATGAGAAAATTCCTAACGCGCCATAATCGATTTCACTATTCCTCCCTCTGTCAGACTCTCATGCCGAGCTAGGTATGATCATAATTATAAGCACACATCCACCTCTTGCATTTGATCTTGCACCTTATTCTAAAATCCATACCATGTCATATGAGGAAAAAGTAATGACGACCGGAAGTAAGAAAAAGGGGAAATCAAAGAAAAAGTAAAAGTTATACACTGTGAAATATCATCTAATCAATCGGCTTGTAAACCAGAAACCTCGTTACCCTTGCACAATATGTAATGAGGAGCACTTTGTTCTAGATTTTCATCATCGTCAATCTATAAAATAAGTTAAGACCTCACATGCATCAATTGTTTTGATAGATCTCCGAATCCCGTATAAAAATTTGGTTGCTATGGATCCCGGCGTCTAGTTCCCAAGTTCTTATGATATCTGTCCTGAGCCATTGATTGATGTTGTGGTGTCAACATGTAATAAATATACAGCTGATCGAGGCTATTGATAAACCTACTACCTCGACCATGAATGCGTCAATCAGATCAATACCACCACCTCCTATTCTGAATTGACAATCCAAACCCTAGAGTCATTCATGAATCAGTAATTTAATCATGAGCTAGAGCTACTCAAAATTATAATATAGTGGAAAATTTGGCTCAATCCCCTTCAACTATGTTAGCGCTTAAGGTGCTACAAGTAAATCCCACTTAGAAGCAGAACTTTGTTGTGTTGGTCAATTGGTGGAATTGATTGATTCTTCTAATAAATTGGTATTTAATCATACGGGCTATGTGCATGATTACAAGCCAATTGGCATTATCCATCGAACAAATGTTCTAATCCTTTATATGATACTATTATTGATGAGGGAGAATCTACGTGGATTATCTCTCTAAATTGTTGGAAGTCAATTGGCTCGCCGTGCCTATCTCAATCACCAACGACATTGAAAGCTTTCGATGGAAATGCATATAAGCCTTGCGGTATTCTCAATAACCTACATGTTGAAATGGGGAAAACAATGAATGTTGAAGTTGAGGTTGTTGACTACCCTTGACTACAATATTTTACTTGGAAGGCCATGGGTATATGCTATGATTGGGATTGTTTTGTACATATTTTAAATTTTTCCTTTACACATAAAGGAATTATCATAGTCATCAATCAACTATCCTTCTTTACCTCAGTTCCCAGTGTACTAGAATTGTTCTGTTAGTTCACATACTAATTTCCTTCAAAACATTGGTGTAGGAATCTTAAGATTCCACTCATGGGAACCATTGAATTACCACCTCTGCTGACATCGACGAATTTGTAAGAATAGAGACCTTCTACATGATCTCTTCCATTTTCTCCTAGCTTAAGGAAGAGTATGTTTGGTCCCGGAAGTTCTTACGTTGGATGAGTTCTGGCAGAAGCTCGGCCTGATGAGATGAATAAAATTCAATCTACCTGTCTTTGGCGGCGAATCTGAAATCATCATTGTTGGTCGTTTGTGTAGATTCTCAGTAGATTATGGTACTCCATCTGATCCTTTTCCTCAAATTTCTGCAATGATAGAGAATATTACGGAAACCATGATGTGGCAGAAAAACTGATGGGAAGATTATCTTCATCATTCCCATCTTCTAGATTATGGAAAAGATAATATTAGTTAACTATATCACCCATCGATCAAAAAATTCTTTAGATTATTTTTTCCTATTAATGCTATTGATTCCAAGCGAAATTTGTCAAATATTAGAGAGAAAATTTATATTGATATTTCTACCAAACTAGGCATTGTAGAAAACATTCATGTCAGTGTCTTGTTCTCCATCAGAACTCGAAACATATTGCTCTATCTTTCATGAATTTCGAGAATGTATTTTCCTAGTATTATGAGGAGAATTTAGGCACGAGATAATAGTATCATTGAACACACTATTATTACGCACCTAATGTCAAGCTGATACATCAATTCCTTCATCTATTCATCCCAGGAAGGCTTTGACATTAAAGCATAATTTCAAAAAATTTGTGTCTGATTTCATTTACATGTCACTCATGAGTGGGTTTCTAACATCGTTCTTGTTATGAAAAACAAAAGACAATCCCGGGAGTGTGCATTGATCAGGTATTAATATTCCTTGTCAAAGAACTGACTATCCTACTCCATTTATCAATTATATTATTCTATTTGTCTTGGATGAAAAATATTTTCGTTCATGGATGGATTTTATCGCTACCATCATATCAATATCGTCTAGGAGAGGACCAATATAAGACAACATGTTGGGAAAAATACTAAGAGCGGGGGTGAATTAGTATTTAGGGCAAACTAAAACTTTTTACTTTTTCATGCTCACAAAACCCATCGCTATTTCAGAAGCCAAATAAGCTGATACCGTGAATATCCTTCATGAAACTCACGTATACAGAATCCTAATTATACTATGGATTTCTTCATATATCATTCCATTATTCATTCATTAGATGTTCTATAAAATTAGTATGTACAGTAATAATAGAATAAACCATCACACATAGCATCCACATGGAACACCGGGATTTTAGGTGGAAACCCAAGTGGGAAACCACGCTGCGGTTTCTCGGCCTTAAATATTTTATTATAGATAAAACATCTTACAACATATGTGTTGGCGCGGACTCCTACAAGCACGCGAGGCACCCACCTATGCTCGTTTACCGGAACTCTCCTAGAAGGGAGCTCCAACCCCACGACTCGTTTACCAGCCTCTCCTGGAAGGGAGCTTCAACCCACGATCTCATGCAGCCTCTCTGGAAGGCTACAACCCCACATTGAAGACTCTGACCCTCTGACACCTCTATGGACCACGTTTCATCAATTTTTCTACTGGATCCAAAGCTTCCTTTGGGATATACTTAGACCCACGTTTCATATATTTTGTTGGACCCACTCCATACAATTTTAATCTCAATCTTTCATCAAAGCCCAAAATATAATTGAATGACCAGGCGTAGAATACATCATTCCTGAATCGTGTCTGTGAACGGATCAGACATTCCATACCCCTTGCTTGACAAACCCTAGTTTACTGCAGCTTTCCTTTCAACGTCACAGCGTATATACGTGCTTCCAATCACATCAACCAGTATATACGTAAAAATTCTGGTAGTTTCTTCTTGTATCAACTTTCTCTTCACGAAGCCGCGTATAGCACTTCTTCTACGGTGAAATAGCGTATGGTTCTTTAGACATTTAGGTCATTGCAATTCTTGAGCAGTTATTACTCGGATTTTACCCTTTTCTTGAGACGGATGTTCGCATCTTCTCAGTCTAATCATCCCTAAACGGATCCCAAAGTACATTTGAATCTAGATACCCTTCTTCATCATTGGTGCATGTCAGTCAGTCTATCATTCTTGTAACCCTTTGCTGAATGCCAGTATTCATTCAAACTCCGGACATCTTACTACCTCACGTTTGCCTGATAGATTTCTTCTCTTTATATAGGTTTACCCTTTTTTGTCTACCATGGCCAAATACATTATCGTATTCTGGACGGGGTCATTTAGATTGATCTAAACACCCCATCTGATAGATTGATACCATGGTGGTTACCTGGTTTTGCACTTTTTGAGGCTTTTTCCCACCACGCGACTTGGCACATACTCTGTGCATACGCGACTTATCTATACAAATTCCGTATTCCTTGAAACATACTCTTTTCATCATGGATCTAGCACATATTGAATTCTTTCTTCATTACCTTACGTACTCTCTGTGATATAGTTACATCTTTAAATGAATATCAAAGACATATTCTATCAGTCTTCATCGAGGTGGATTTTGCATGAAGGACAACACAAGTCAACAATCTCATGTCTTCATCTTCATTGGTGGGTTTCCATCAAGGACAACACTCTGCATCATATTTCCAACAATCTCCCCCTTTGGACTTGGTGGCAGCCAGTGGTGTTTGGTTACCACAATGAGATAGGTACATTAAGAATACAATGACTTCATGTCACTCTGTTGCAACCTTGTTCTTCTCCTTCATTCAAACTGTCATCTTTCTCCCCCTTTGACATCAAGGGAAAGGGCGGATCAAAACCAACACTTTCTCCCCCTTTGTTGTCCTCATGTAAGAGAAGGCGTTCTCACAGTCCGTGTATCTTTACATTTGACCAAGCTCCCCGAGGACTCTGTCGTCTTCAAACATATTTTTTCAATGAAATTTTTATCACTCTTTATGAACTTCCTATCACAGACTCATACTTACATCAAATATCCAGCCAAGTGGATTTACATATGAGACTCAGAGTACTTGACAAAGTGGGTTTACACATTCCAACCTAGGCTACCTTGAGTGGGTTTACAAAATTTGACTCGGCTACCCAACCAAATTGGGTTTTACAAATTTGACAAGTCCTTACATGATTGAATGTCACAACAACATGAGTCTCCATGAACCTTTTCATCAAATATGACCATTTATGACCAACACCGAGAAAGTCCTCGAAGAGATCATTTTTGAAGGAATCAACATAATGTCCATGATGCATTATACTTTTCAGCCAAAGGAAAATGCTCCCCACAGAAGAAAGCTGTGCACCCAAACATCACTTCCATATGACGAGCTCCCCTTAGTTTATGCCACTTTGGAACACCTTCAATAGTCACCAATTACAATCTCTACATGATCTGTCCTTATCTAAATCGGTAAATTGTTAGTGTCCCCTAATACATACAGACTCCTGATCCAATTTGTCATCCCAATTCTCTTATCATTAATGCATACACGGCATTCTGCAGGCTGATGTATGCGACTTTCTTCATCTAACCCACGTATGGAAAGTGAAGCATGAAAAGTGCAAACTACTAGCTCCTTGAACTTATACCTCCTGTTACTGTCTTCTTCATATCGGATGATTTGTCGAGTGAAACATAACCAAAAGCCAAACGTGAAATGCTGAGAATCTGACACCAACCAAAAATAGTGAAGCCTTCATCCATATGACTTTATGTTCATATACTGTGATATATACGCTGACTGTATATCGAAGCTTCGCATATCCTATTTAATCTACATTCCTCAGAATTTTCTTTTGACTTCATGAGAGAACACTCCAACCACAGTATAGATACTCAGACACTTCCACTGAGCTGAGGAGGTTTAGTAAAGATATCAATATCTTGTTCTTTGGAGGGAACATACTCCAACTTCACACCTTTTGCTCAATCACTTGTTCAGTAAGTGATACTTGATAGGAATGTCTTTGGTCTTCGAATGCATAACAGGATTCTTTGAAATACTGATGGCACTTGTATTGTCACACTTAATGGGAACAGGAGGTGTACATTTGATTTGAAAATCTTGTAAGGTTTGCATCATCCAAAGGAGTTGAGTGCAACAAGATGTGGCAGCCACATATTCTGCTTCTGCTGTAGATAAGGCAATAGAATTTTGCTTCTTGCTGAACCAAGATACTAATCGGGGTCCCATATAGAATGCACCACCACTAGTGCTTTTCCGATCATCAACACTTCCAGCCCAATCTGCATCAGTGTAAGCATGAAGAGTAAGATCAGCATTCTTTGGATACCATAGACCAAAGTCTTGAGTTCCTTGTAGATACTTGAAGATTCTTTTAACATCCTGAAGGTGAGACTCTTTTGGATTAGCTTGGAATCGTCCAACAATCCCAACTGCATGCATAATATCTGGTCTAGTCCCAATGAGATAAAGTAGACTTCCGATCATTGATCTATATTCTGGTTGATTCACCGGGGGAGAATCATCATGAGAACTAAGATTACATCCGGTTATCATTGGTGTACTTATAGGTTTGCATTCTTCCATGCCATACTTCTTCAAAATTTGCTTAAGATATTTTGCTTGTGATAGGAATATACCATCTGCAATTTGATTCACTTGCAAGCCAAGAAAGAATGTTAGTTCCCCAAGTAAGGACATTTCAAATTCTTGCTGCATGACAGAAGCAAATGTTTGACTCATAGATTCTTTGTTACTCCCAAAAATGATATCATCAAAATATACAACCACAATCAATAGTTTATCATTTTCAACTTTTGTGTATAAGTTGCTATCAGCAGACCCTTTTGAAAATCCTTGTTGATGAATATATTTGTCAAGACGATAATACCAAGCCCTTGGAGCTTGTTTGAGACCATATAGAGCCTTTTTAAGTCGACAAACAAGATTTGCATCATTTCCCAAAATGAATCCTTCCGGTTGTTCTATATATACTCCTTCTTCTAGATCACCGTTAAGAAAAGCAAATTTAACATCCATTTGATAAACTTTGATTTGTTGATAACTTGAAAAGGCAAGAAACATTCTGATGGCTTCAAGTCTAGCTACAGGAGCAAAAGTTTCTTCAAAGTCTATACCTTCTTGTTGAGTATACCCTTTGCAAACCAGTCTAGCTTTGTTTCTTACAACATCCCCATTCTCATTTAACTTTTTCTTGAAAATCCATTTAGTTCCAATGACATTTTTATCATGTGGTCTTGGTACCAATTCCCAAGTGTCATTATTTTCAATTTGATCAAGCTCTTCATTCATGGCTTGCTTCCAACATTCATCTTTGCTAGCTTGATTGACATTGTGTGGTTCAATTGTGGATAGAAGTGCCAGATGACTAGAAGATCCCACAAGAGTTCTCCTTATTCGTACACCTGATTCCTTGTCTCCCAAAATTTGAGATTCAGGATGATTCTTTTGAACATATCTGGATGGAGCTTTTTCAGATAGATCATCTTCAGGTTCTTCATTGGATCCACTGTCTATATCATTTCTATTTGATGTAGAAGGACATAGGTCACCATCATCTTCTTTTGTTGTTTTTTTTTCTTCTTTAGGAGCTGCAGGAGACTCATCAATAACAACATCAATACATTCAACAATCTTTCGAAGCCTTTTATTGTAACATTTGTATGCTTTGCTTGTAGATGAGTAACCAAGAAATATCCCTTCATCTGATCTAGGTTCAAACTTCCCAAGCTTTTCATCATTATTTTTGATAAAGCATTTACTTCCAAAAACTCTAAAATGCTTCACAGAGGGAGAATTACCATACCAGAGTTCATATGGAGTTTTGTCACTATTTACCCGAACATGAGCCTTGTTGAGAATGTTAGCTACTGTATGTGCTGCTTCTCCCCAGAACATGTCAGGAGTTCCAGAATCATCGAGCATAGCTCTAGCCATTTGTTGAATTGTTCTATTCATTCTTTCTGCTACGCCATTTTGTTGTGGAGTACCTGCTACAGAGAATTGTCTTTTTATGCCATGTTGTTCACAGAATTCAAAGAATTCATTTGATGTATATTCTCCTCCTCAGTCAGATCTAAGACACTTGATTTTTAGATCTAATTCATTTTCAACTAATGCTTTGAAGATCTCAAATTTTTCAAATGCTTCATCTTTGTGTTTAATGAGCCTGATCCAACACATTCTAGAGTAATCATCAATAAATAAGATATAGTATTCTTCCCCACGTGGTGAATTTTTCCTCATAGGTCCACATATGTCATTATGAATGAGTTCAAGAGGCTCACTTGATGATCCTTCTTTGGCATTAAATCGTACTCTGGTTTGCTTACCGAATTGACAAGATTTGCATATGATACTTTCTGGTATATTAATATTGGGAAGACCACGAACAACTTGAAGACTGCTTGCTTTGTTGATTTGAGAGAAGCTCAGATGCCCCATCCTTCTATGCCATAGCCAATTTTCTGAAGACTTGCTCAAGTAACATTGATCTATGCCGTTCAGTACATACAAGTTGCTAGGATTTCTTTTTCCTTTTATAATGATTTTACCTGTATCAAGATCACGAACCACACATTCTTTTGAACTAAAGACCACTTTTGTTCCTTGATCACACATTTGACTTACACTTAACAATTTATGCCTTAATCCATCCACATACATGACATCATTAGCCTTCACCTTTTCTTTTAGAAACACTGACCCTTTTCCTTTAATTACAACAGGAGTATCATTTCCAAATGTAACTTTCTTTTCCTTTTCTAGAGCATTATATGTAAGGAGTTTGCTTTTGTCACCTGTCATGTGTCTTGAGCACCCACTATCAATGTACCATTGATTTTCTTCACCTTCTGCAAATAATGCTATCCCACAATTTCCAACCTGTATTTCTTTCTTTTTCCATACTTTAGAGCTTGAGGGAACATGTTCTTTTGGCCGGACCTTGGCTCCTCGTATTCCGGGATTCTTCATGACCAGTTATTGCAATAAGTACATTCAACTTCATTTTGAAGAGGAGAAAAGTTGTTATAGGTGTTCTTCTTTGGTTCAATATTCATCCTTTTCTTTCTTGCTTCTATCTGCCTGAGATTTTTATATAAACATATCAACAACTTTATGACCAAAATTGTGACATGAGAAACATTGTCCATTGAAGTAGAAATTTCTCAAGGATCATGAAATCTTCATTTGAATTTACCTGCTTGGTTGTAGCTTTTGAAAGATCTCCCCGTTAGTGTTCTTTGCTATTAGATGATCATGTGCTTTATCCGTAAAGATCCTTTATTCCCTTGCTGAGGGGCAGAATGTTGTGTACTGGCTGTAGCTGCTTTTAGATAATTTGGTGCTGAAGCCTGAGAAGATTCTCCGATATATCCAAGACCTGTCTTTAGAAGAGGAGAACGTTGTATCTTGATAATCTCATCTAAGGTTTCAGATCCTTTAGCAAATCTAAGATTCAAAGTCTTTACTTTCTCAATTTCTTTTCTTAGACTGACTATTTCACATTCTAATTTCTCATTATGTTTCTCCTTTTCTTGAAGCTGGTTTTTCAGAGTTTCTATGGATATTTTACTTTCTTCTAAGCATATTTTGAGTTGATTGATTTCATCAAGAAAATTATTGTCCTCTAAAGCATCCATAAAAGTATCTTTTTCTTCTCTAGATTCCTTTTCAAATTCCATGAGAAGTCTAAGATCTTGTTCACATTCTTCCTCACTATCAGATAACCCATCACTGTCTTCATGAGTATAGTAACTTTTTCTTGTGCCAGATCGATTCTTATTCCTTCTTGCTACTTATTTTCCTTTAGCCGAATTTTCTTTATAAGGACACTTTGCAGCATAATGACCAACTCTTCCACAATTGAAACATTGGAAAGGAAGCTTACCTTTGAACTTTGCGGTACCTAGTTGAAGTCTTCTCACAAAATTTGCTTCTTCTTCTTCTTCAGATATATAGCTGGATTCTTTGACAACTTTCTTTTCTTTTCCTTTTGCTGATGCCTTAAAAGCAGCTTCTTTGATTTGAGAAGGGCCTCCTTGTCTCATTTCAAAAGCAGTCAGAATACCATGTAATTGAACAGTAGTAAGAATTTGCAGATCTTGCCTTTCTTCAATAGTTGAAACTTTAGAGTCAAATTTTGAAGTCAAGGATCTTAAGAATTTTTCCACCGAAGTAGTATCGGTTATGGTTTCACCCAAATTTCTCATCCAATTTACAATATCATCTAGACGAAGAAAAAAACTGGCAACATTTTCATCATTATGCATCTTCAAATTTTCATATTCGATTCTAAGAGTTTGGAGTTTTGCATTTTTTACCTTTGTATCTCCTTCATATCTTAGAATGACTTTGTCCCATATCTCTTTTGCTGAATGAAGCTGCATCACTTTAGCAAATTCTAATTCAGACATGCTTCCTAATTAGACATTCACTGCTTTGGCATTGATTTCATACTTCTTTCTTTCAGCAGCATCAGTAGGAATACTTCTCACAAAATTTGCTTCTTCTTCTTCTTCAGATATATAGCTGGATTCTTTGACAACTTCCTTTTCTTTTCCTTTTGCAGATGCCTTAAAAGAAACTTCTTTGATTTGAGAAGGGCCTCCTTGCCTCATTTCAAAAGCAGTTAGAATACCATGTAATTGAACAATAGTAAGAGTTTGCAGATCTTGCCTTTCTTCAATAGCTGAAACTTTAGAGTCAAATTTTGAAGTCAAGGATCTTAAGACTTTTTCCACCATAGTAGTATCGGTTATGGTTTCACCCAAATTTCTCATCAAATTTACAATATCATCTAGATGAAGAAAGAAACTGACAACACTTTCATCACTATGCATCTTCAAATTTTCATATTCGATTCTAAGAGTTTGGAGTTTTTCACTTTTTACCATTGTATCTCCTTCATAGCTCAGAATGATTTTCTCCCATATTTCTTTTGCTGAATGTAGCTGCATCACTTTAGCAAATTCTGATTCATACATGCTTCCTAATAAGACATTTACTACTTTGGCATTGATTTCATACTTCTTCCTTTCAGCTGCATCAGTAGGAATACTTGCCGGGTATTGATAACCTTCTTCCACGATTTCCCATACATCTGCACCAAGACTTTGCAGATATGCTTTTTTTCGTACCTTCCAGAATATCAGATTGCTTCCATTGAATAGAGGTGGCTTTATAGACATTACTCCTTCTTGACTTCCCATTGCGACGGATCTCCTTCAAGCGATCAAACTTCTGCAGAAGGACCTGCTCTGATACCAATTGTTGGGAAAAATACTAAGAGGGGGGGTGAATCAGTATTTACTGCATATTCAAAACTTTTTACTTTTTCACTCTCTAAAACCCATACGCTACTTTCCTTTAGTAAACTCGCGTATACACATGGATATCCTTCATACAACTCGCATATTAGCAGAGATCTAAACATGCAGATATTTATTAACTTAGTTCTTTGCAATATTCATTCATTTGATGTTAGGTTAATAGTAAACATGTGTAGTAACAACAGAATAACCATCACACAAAGCATCACACATGAACACCAAGATTTTTAGGTGGAAACCCAAGTCGGGAGAAAACCACCGTTGCAGTTGCTCAACCTTCAATATTTTATTATAGAGAAAACATCTTACAACATATGTGCTGGTGCAGACTCCTACCAGTATGCAGGCACCCACCTGCGCTCATTTACCAACCTCTCCTGGAAGGGAGCTCCAACCCCCTGACTCATTTACCAGCCTCTCCTGGAAGGGAGCTACAACCCCCTGCTCTCGTTTACCAGCCTCACCTGGAAGGGAGCTACAACCCCCTACTCTCGCTTACCAGCCTCCCCTGGAAGGGAGCTATAACCCGCTGACTGAAGGCTACAACCCTCAGCACCTCTATGGACCACGTTTCATCAATTTTCACACTGGATCCAAAGCTTCCTTTAGGACACCACTTGCAGGCCACGTTTCATCATACTTTCAGACTAGACCCTTTCCATACTTTTAAGCACAGTCAACCATGAAACAGATACATATAACTCACTGACAGATATCAGTAAACCAGCAGAACAGATCAGAAATTTCTTACCATAGACTTCAGCAAACCCTAGTTTGCATACGCGCTTTCCTTTCTCTGATGTCGCGTATATACGCGGTTCCGTTCACATAAACCAGCGTATACTTCTGTACATATTACAGAGCTAATTTAATTGCGCATACGCACTTTTTCTTCAGCGAAGCCGCGTATATACACGCTTCCTCTTTGGCGAACTAGCGTATGGTTCTTCAGACTTTTATGTCATTGCAATTCTTCACAACAAATACATCACTTCAGATTTTACCCTTTACCTCAGACAGATATTCGCCTCATCACAGATCTAATCATTCCATAAACAGATGTAGCAAATACAAGTACATTTCAGATCTAGATCCCCTTCTTCATCATTGGTGCATCATACGTTCAGATCTATCATTCAACTGTAACCCTTTCCATTCAGATCTACTTCAGAGAGAAGTATTCATTCAAGCTCAGACATCTTGCACCCACACTCATGATTTGCACAATGAAATTCTTCTCTTTATATAGGTTTACCCTTTTTCAATACCATGAGCCCCTTTTTCAATACCATGAGCCAAAACTACATTACTTCCAATGGTATTCCTGGATGGGGTCATTTAGACGAATCATTACCCAATACAATGGGTCAATACCATGGTGGTTACCCCTGGTTTTGCACTTTATGAGCGCTTTTTGCCCATACGCGACTTGGCACGTTTTTTCCCGCGTGCATACGTGACTTCTCCTAGACATATCCGCATATGCCTTGAGACATACTCTTTTCACCATAGATTTAGCACATGTTTAATTCCTTTCTTCATTGCCTTCTGTACTTACTGTAGATACATCAGATTTAGTTCATCAAGACATATTCTATTAAGCACAACTTCATCAAGTAAGTTGCCATCATCTTCATCAAGTGGGTTTCCATTCGAGGACAACACTCAGCATCATATTGCTAACAAACATCATTTCATATTATATTTACATCATTTACCAAGTCCATCAGGTCAAGAATAACTTCATCAGGTGGATTGCCATCAAGGACAACACATGCCAAAAATCTCATGTCTTCATCTTCATTAAGTGGGTTGCCATCAAGGACAACACTCTGCATCATATTGCCAACAGGATTTACTCTACTCTTGAAAAAATGGGTTCCCTTCCATTGGGACCAAGTTGCGTAAGCTTCTTTTGATGTTGTCAAGGATACTCTTGTCCGGGCGTAATTAATGTATCCCCCTAATTATCAGAATGATTATTTCATATATATCGCCACGGCTGATACGAGAATTTCTATGGTATTGGTAAAAGTAGAAAATGGTATAGAACATCCAATCTATTATTTGAGTCGAAATCTCAATGATACGGAAGTTAAGTATTTGTACGTAGAAAAGATTGCCTTGGCAGCTGTTCAAGCTATACAAATATTTCGCCGCTATATCCTGTTCCGAAAGACAACTGTAATTTTGGATTGGAACCCCATGACTTATATCTTATCACGTCAATTGTTGGGGGGCAAATATTCAAAATGGATTGTCATTTTGCAGGAATTTGATTTGGAATTCATCAAATCCAAGTCAAATAAGTCTTTAGTTTTTGTCGAGCTTCTCTGTGACCTTCCCTCATAGTACTGCTACTACGTCGAAACCATCAATTCCTGACGAGTCTGAGTTTTTGATCGGATCATCTAATCCTTGGTATGGGTATTTCATAATTTATCTCCAAACTCAAAATTTTCAGCCTGATATCTCTCGCTCTGAACAACGACGTATTTGATACCAAGCCAAAGATCATCTGATCATCGGCGACACACTTTAATCTCGTGGTGTCGATAAAATTTTAAGGAGGTGCCTCACTCATGAGGAGGAAAAAAAGGTTTTAAATGACTATCATGTTGGGGCTTGTGGTGGACACTTGTATGGATACGCTACCGCGCAGAAGATACTCCGCACCGATTACTTTTGGCCTACAATATTTCGCGACTGCATCCTCGCAGTCAGAAGTTGTCATGTGTGCCATATTTTTAATCGTAAAATCCAAAAACCGCTAGTGCCAATGCATCTTGTTGTCTCTATGGGACCATTTTTGAAATGGGGTATTGATTTCATGAACTGTAACCCTTATTCGTCAAGGGGGCATGGTTATATTATTGTTGCAGTACACTACTTTACCAAATGGGTTGAAGCGATGCCTACATTCAACAACACAGGATAGACAGCTGCATTATTTTTCTTTAATCATGTTATTGCACAGTTTGGGGTCCCATAGGCTATATTTACAGATCATGGGAAGAATTTTTGCAACCACATGATGACTAAATTGACTACCAGGTTAGAATTGTCACATGATAATTCTACTCCTTATTATCCAAAATCAAATGGACAAGTTGAGGCTATCAACAAGATTCTTAAATGTATGCTTCAACGAATGATGGGAGTTTGTAAAATAAACTGGCATTTGATCCTATACTCGGTCGTATGGGCATATCGAACCTTGGTGAGAAACCCAACCGGATTTACTCCTTTTCAATTGGTGTATGGTCTGGAAGCTATCTTGCCTATCCAATGTGAAATACCATCATTAAAACTCGCAATTGACTTGTTACATGAAACCTCAAAAGAAGAAGCACGTATTTTAACCTCATCCATCTTGATGAAATGCGTCGTGAAGCCAAATTAGCCAACGAAGTGCAAAAGAGATGTATAAAGGCACAATACGACAAAAATGTCCAGCCTCGCATTTTCTCAGAGGGTGACTTGATCCTTCTTTATGATCAAGAAGCTGATGTAATAGGTACAGGGAAATTTGAGCCATTATGGCAATGCCCCTATATTTTCAAAATATTTCTTGCTAAGGGTGCCTATGAGTTAGTAGATTGTGATGGAATTTCGTTGGCACGACCCAGAAATGGGTTGTATCTAAAATGTTACTATGCTTAATCATGAGCATAGTGATTTTTTGTTGTATATTGTATATATATGTTTTTTATTTGAATTTACTATCTTAGTTTGTTTTTAGAGTTTTCTTGACATTAGTAATCCACTTTACATTTCATCGCAGATGTCTAAATATTTGGAACCATTTGCTGGATATGTTGATGGTGCTAGTCATAGTACGCAGAATTTATCCTTTGCAGAGTGGGCCATTTTCGCTCTGAACGACAAGTTAGTGAGTTTTCAAGGTATTTGTATTAGTAGATCGAAAAAAAATATCACTGAGTATAGCGCATTGATAAAACTTCTCTCTGATGCCATTTCATTTGGTATTAACTGAATTATCATAAGGTTAGACTCACAATTTGTGGTATTACAACTTACTAGTGTTTATAATGTTAGAAATCCAATACTGCATTGTTTTTTCCTAAGAGTTTGAATTTTGGAAAGACTCTTTGATTTTATTCGATATCAACATATTCTAGAAATTTGAACACATTGACTGATTCTTTGGCTAATCAAGTTTTAGATAGACATTTGCAACACATGTAAAGAAAAAACTCACATAATTGAATAGGATTTCACAATAAACATAGGAAAACACTAAAATCAAATAGATAGATAGTTATAGGTTCTTACAAAAAAAATTTCCCAAGACAGATTAGTCATATAACCTCAAAATGTATGCAACATGTCAAAAGTAAACTAGTGGTGCTCATGGTAACATGCTACATATCTAGCTATCCTACGCAGTAACTGCATCCAATGGTTAGGAACACCTATAGTATGAAACTGTAGTCGCATGGGTAACTCTTTGATCTGGAAATATGGAATTCCAAAATTCAACCCCTCTATGTGTTTTCAAAGCTCATTCAGAGTCTCAGCCATGTCTAGATCCTAAAGGAATGCTCTCCCAACATTCCTCTCTTCTGGCTCATCTGCTCCATGCTCTGGCTCCTCCACCAATTGAACTCGACCAACATATGCATTACATCAAAACTTTAGTTTATTCTTGGGAAAACATCAAAAATACAAATAATTATATAAACCTTTGGAAAATCAAAACATGACCAAAACATTATTACCTATTGCACCCCACTGAGCACCTTCCGGTATGGCTAAGTCTGGATATCCTTGGAAATCAATGCCTGCATATGCATACTCATCAATGGTGAAAACCTGTCTCATGAAACATGCAAAGAATGCAATCGAGAACACAATGGTATATTGGCCTACATGCCTACCCATTAGTTCTACCCATCTCTTCATCCTCGGATCTCTAGGAATAGACACACCCAGCGTCACATGCTGAGGTTGCATAAGTGGAATCCATTATAAGGAAAATGAAATGAGGATTGAACCATAACTGAATTTTTTCTTCATTCCTCCCTTTTCCTTGTTCAGTTGTTATTTTATCTGAGAAAGTATAGCTTCAAACCAGTTGAAGACTATTGGCTCCATGCACTCTAATGCATACTGCATATATGATCTATTCGCTACATGTAGTGTAATGGTGCCAACATTTTTTGCAACCATGAAAACAATGGTTGTCAAAGGAAAATCTCTAACATCCTAGATGTTTATCTTCTCATATTTTCTTGGCTTTGCCCTTGGATAGAAATGCTGCAAAACATAATATTTCTTAGTCTCTCCTCCAAGATCTAACCCTAAAAGGGAAATGGGCAAGCCTCATCCCTGACAAATGGAAGTACTTTAACAAGCCACAATCTCTTAGGGCTCTTACCATACCCGGATCATTTAAGGCAACCATATTCGGTTCTTCATGATCTCTTTCTCTCCATGTAATCGTCATTATATTCCGATGAAATCCTAAAACATAACCATAAGAATCATTAAACTCCCTTCAATGCAAAAAATTAGACAAATTTTGGGCATAGTACAAGAATAAAAAATGAAGATTGCGCCCAATGCAGCCTTGAACAAGGGATAGTGCATTGAATATGTAGCTAAACTTCATTTTAGCTGCTATACAATGCATTTTTCGATGCTCAAGGGTGCGTTGCCCTTTTTGGATGCAAAATTTACGCTAAGGGGATCAAAACCCTAAAAATTTGTAATGAAAGGAAATGAAATGATTACTGAAAGAAAGAGAAGGTTCATGGCACTAACCTGGATCAAACAATGATGAAAACCATCAACAGAATCAATCACAATTAGCTACTAAAGTTTGGGGGCAAAAACAGGCTCAGTGCTCAAAAATGCAAATGGTAACTATTGAATGGTAAAAATGAATAGTAAAATTCCATTTATTTAGTCATTTAACTGTTTGCAATGAATATTTATTGCTATGACTATGGTTTTATTTTATTTTTTCATGAAACAGGTATTTTTTACTCCATTTGATGTTGTTCTAAATAGGTTTGGCAACTAATGAACAGATTAGTCGTGCAGATTTATTTCAAGAATAATTTTACCACAAAGCATGTTTTTTATCCTTATTTTTTGAGCTTTGTTAAAAATGAAAAAGGAATTAAAGCACACTTTTATCACTTTTTTGAGCTTCGATAACAGCAAAAAAGGTACCCCTGGAGTCTTCTTTCAGCTCTTTTCAGACTCCGATAATATGAAAATATTGTCGAGCACTTGTCTTTTTGAGCTCATAAAAGTAAATGAATTGATATCTACTCAATATAAGTTTATCTCTTTTCCAGACGAGATTGATTATTTACAAAAAAGGAATACCTTGGTTAAACATAACTATAGAGGTTCTCTGAGATATTAGTTTACACTTTTTCAGATCTAAGCGACAACTTTACGAAAAAGTACTTATGGAGTTTTCTTTTCGTCCTCTTTTTCAAAATATCTAAATATGAAAAAGGACCACGATGTCACTGTCTTTAGGATCATTAAAACATAAAATAGCAATGGGCTTGTTGATGATGGCAAGGATCGAGTTGCATTCATTGCTAGACTCTTTAAATTATTAAATAGCGATACATTGTTCACCCGAAGGGTTGAATTATAGATCAAGCATATGTTATCCTCCTCAAGCTTGTTAAAAAATAAAAAGGTACTGGTCAACAAATGACCAGGGAAAATTTGGGAAAGTGAACAAAACTTTTTACGGTAGTAGGTTGCTCTTGAACATGACACTTCACTCCATCATCATGACTGTTTGGGTTGGGTAATCTTCTTGACGATTCATTCATACCTATGATTCATCATAACTTCACTTCAGTTTTGGGTCAATGCTACCAACTCATTTCAGTGTCACCGATATGTTTAAGAGAAGTCATCCAGTGAATACTCATATTTCTGCAATACTCATAAACCTTCATTCTCATGACATTCATCCCTGAACATTTCTATATCAAATCATCCTTTGTCTCTGAAATTAGTAACTCTTGTTTCGCAATAAAGTGGCTTCTTGTCGATGGCAAATCATCATCCAGGAATTTCACCTAGAAACATCATATTCTAGTACCATGAGGCTTTTTACAGCATCGACAAGATCCTTGCTTCCGGATTTTTGACTAAAAGATTTTGTTTGGAGTTCGACATAAAATCATCTATTCACGCCTTACGAAATGTACTTCAGTACCTTGAGGGCCATTGACATCAATGGTGGTTCTCTCAGATTTTTTAACATCTCATATCATTGGCTGGTAATCAAACAATGTCTTCCCATGTTCGACTACAAATCATATAATTGCATGGATAGACTTGTACCCGAATGATTGAGTGAACGAGATAAGAAGACCCCGAATCTAGTTTCAGCCATCCAGGCTGCAATTTCAGGATTGTTGTACACATCATCTGTATGGTGAACTTACATACAAATCTTCATCCGAACATGGGACTATATCTGTAGGCATGTCTGTATTGGGAAACATTCCAATGTAGACCACTTTCTGCACTATGTACATGTTATTAGAAATTTTATGTGCTGAGTAGGGAATGCCTTCCCTCAGCAATTTATGATCAAGAGGATATATCATGATGTAATGTATTACAATATTGATGCAGGTCACCACTCTGCTTCAGCTCCATCCCATCACAGTGTAAAGCATCTCATTCAAAAAATATTGTTATTATTATTCCAACTTCATGCTTTAGGGGGAAATCTGTTATAGGTCAACTTGGGAACCATTCCCAATGACTCGGTTTAACTGGACATCATCCCTAGAACCATGAATAGGGTATATCATCCCCTATCATTTCAATTTCTATATGCCATAAGCCAAAGAACAAAGACAAATCATTCCTAACTTCCATTGCAAGGTTTCCAAGATTTGAAGTATATAATATAACACCTATGAGCTCACCAACGCAATCTCTCAAGGGACTGTGTTTTTTATATGCAGGTACCTCCATTCAAAGGCGCTCTGCAAATCACTTCCCGACACCCAAGGGTGTGTTGGTCAATTGGGAGCAAAATTCTCATTGTTCCGGAATCTCCACTTGACCAGTGCCTTCTAGAAGAGTGCATATGTGTCAAACTTCGAATCCATGTGTCCATTTGATACCTTTGAGCTTGGGAACATGTCTTGCCTATTATTATAAAGTTATTTATTGTAAAACTACCTTCAGCTCATCTATAAATTGACCACATATCCTAGTGCTTGAGAAGGAATAATTTGAGTAGATAAATGCTGGTGGAATTTCAATTGAGGAATTGATTTGAGTGATATGTTGTTGGAGAGATGTTCATTGTGATGAGGGTGAGATGATGTTGGAGATGGTTACATCAAATCAATCACTGGTTGTAACCTCCCCTTCTATCCATTAATAAAGATTGTTGTTTACTTTCCCACATATATAACTGTATAAGCTTCTATCTTCCATGTTATGAATTCTTATATGATGTATATGGTTCATTTTTTATTGATTTAACTGAATAAATTGAATAGGAATCTGTATATTTCTATCTCTTTGTTTTTTACTGTTCATTCTTGCAAGAAATATTTTTGTGATCTAGCTTGGATTTGAAGCTACAGCAAGAGCGACAGAATGAAAATTGGAAGTACTTAGACTCCAAGTAATCTTCTTAATCTATTATGTGTGTCTATTTACTATTAGGAAAATTATATGCAAAGTCTTTAACCTGTTGTTCTAAATGCAATGCATCACATTTAGGGAAGAATATTTTATCCATAATTCATAATTTCGTATAACACTCCCTTTGAGTCATAATATCTGCTAATAAGGTCCTATAACATGATGGAGGTCTCCATCTGGACAAAATAGATTTGAATATGCTCAAAATCCTTAAACAATTGCTCGCTACGAAAACAGGATAATTTCGTAGCGAGTTTTAGTGGCGTCATAAAAAAGGCCTTTCTGTCAATCCTCTTGACTTCTTGGTTGTTTAAATACCTTAATAATGTCATGACATCTTGCCATCATTAATCTCTCTCCTTCAAACATGCCAAAACTAAGCTTAAATTAAAAAATCACCTATAATTTTTTTCGTAGCGTATTTCTGGCTTTAAGCTTGAGGTACGCTACGAAACTATGAAAAAAACTAGAAATTTCTCCTTTCAATAATTGTCTTCAAAAACTGACCTCCAGTTGCAAAATTTGGGTTCTCTGCATGTTATGAACCTCCTAAGGCATATTCCATCTCAAATTATTACTCATGTGGTGTTTCATATTCATTTGCAATCAGTTTACTAATGGGCTCTTCTACCATAGTCATTTTCAATCCTTTCTTTTCCAACTCCTCGTGAATTAGATCCAACTTCTCTTCAAGATCCTGCACTTTGTCCTTTAATGCCCTGTACTTGGATTGCAAGTGCAGTTTTATATTTTTGATGTGTTTGACTTCTCTCCCTAGTAGTTGAGTCCACTTTATCAACCTTTTTGTATTGTCCAAGGTCTTTGAGACACTTGTGACTTGATCTTCCCATATTTTCCTCATTTGTTCAAACTGAAGCTTTTCGGCTCTATGCTTCTTTGCTTCTTGCTTCAAGACTGATATCTCCTTACCTGCCTCCTTCAACTACTCCTTAAGGGTTTCAATTTCTACTTTTTCAATGATTTTCTCCTTACCCTTTCTTTGTTTGATAATCAGTTCTTCTTTTGCAGGTGAAGATAGATCTATGATGCTTGGTGGTTGGGTAGTTTCATTGATCTTCTGAGTATATTTACTGCTTTCCATGACCTTTCTTGAATGTCTGGTCATTTTCTTTCTACGTTAAAGCATGAAACCAACATCATCACCTGCAAACTCTAACTTTTTCGCTTCCTTACCTTTCTTCAACTTCCTTCCTCCATATTCAATGTCTTCAGCTTGGACAATGGGAGTCCCTTCAATGTCAATCTCATGCAATATGTTCTCTAAGTTACCCTTAACCACTGTTTGGCTTCTAAAAACTATCTTGTGCTTTTTTTGCTGATTTTTTTCTTTTGTTTTGCAGGTGTTGTTTTAGGTGTGTCAATCTTCTGCAAAGGCTCTGCCTCCATGCTCACTGGTTCTGGTGGAGATGATCTATTCCCTTCTTCAACTTACTCTGCTATAGTTGGTGATGAAATATTTCTAGGTTTGGAGGATCTTTTAGGAGGGACAACATCAATTTCAGAACCACTCATGAACATAAAGGAAGTCTAATCTGTATCTAGTCTCTTCAACTCCTCTAACACCAGCAACTTAAACAAACCATGGTGAAAAAGAGAAGTTTCATTTCCCTCTGTTTTAATTTGAACCTTATTTGAAATTTTATCTAGACTTCTGTGTAAAGAAAAGGGAAATTCAAGTGACCTCTTACCTAAAAAATTCATAAGAAGCATAAGGTGGTAGGATTATACCATGTGAAACCTTACTTCACAAGTAAAATACTTCTGAATGATCATCAGTAGCTTTGAATAGTTGTCCTTCATGAAGCTCCTAGGTATGGCATTTGTAAGATCAATTTCACTATGCTCTGGTTTGATGAACTCTTTGCAATCTTTCATGGTGAACTTGATGCCTTTAAACCATTGTTCCCCTCCTCTAGGGATTCCTGTTGCTATTGAAATGTTGTCTGATGTCAGTGTTAGGTTTAACATTTCCACTTTTGAAGCTGTTCATGTGAAACTGTTAGAAAAAGTCATCCGGATTTATGCAGGAACACAATAGAATACAGAAATAATCATAAACATAGAGATGCAACGGAAATAAGGCTTCAATTCATTGATCTCAAATAACAAAAATATGCTTACAAACATAATGGAAATAAAATATATAGGGTGTTGGTAGTGAATCTTTGAGAAGAGATGTGGTAGATATAGACCTCTGAACTATGTTACAATGAGGCTCGAGGGCCTATTTATTATGGAGAAACAATGGAGAACTCTAAACATCCAAAAACCTAACCCTAGGAGATGAAGCGCCAAAACTATGGGCCCCATTTGGGTAAATTGGTGTTTCAACTTCTCGAGGACGTAACTTCGCCATACTATCTATGTTTGACGCACATGATACATCATTATAAATATCTATCCAAGGAATACAATTGTCACCACGAATATTGATTCCAAAATATAATCATATTCTTTGGAGGAACGATGCCCAAAAAATGTCGTTTAGGGCCTCAAAACGGCTCCAGAAGTTCAAGACTTGAAAAACTGCTAAAATAGTAAGTTGTGCCGAAACTGAAAAAATTGAAAGAGAAAATGGTGCAGCCCCAAGTGGAATAGGAGGGTGACCACCAATATCCACCTTGATCATTCCTCCCCCATTAGGAAGAAATGGTCCCCATTGCGTTAAGTTCCTCCATGAGATGAGGAAACTTCTGCTGAACTTGGTCCCTAGTGAACCACTTTCCTTGGTGCAGGAGTTGGCTAGCTTTGACAACCTGATACAGTTGGATCTTTTGTTGGCGAGTGTTCTTGATTTGCATTTCCATGATACAATCTGTGGTGGCATGTTCCATGCATTCTGGGTTTAACTCTATTGGTGTGAGTTGTTCTGCAATGTCAGAGGTGTCCAGTAGAGGTGAGAAGTAAGGACAAAGACGGTCCACATTGAATACTGGGTGCAAACCAAGGAATGGTGGAATACTAAGCTCGAAGGCATTATTCCCTACAACCTTGGTGATGGTGTATGGCCCGTATTAGAGCAGGCGAAGGTTGCGATGGGGTCCAATGAGGTGCTCCTTCTGCAAATGTAGCCACACTTTTTCGCCCACCTGGAAGTTGTGTGGCACCTGATGTTGATCATGGCGTTTCTTGTACTTAGCATTGGCTCTATCCAATATGTCATGAACCTGTTGGCAGATGTGCTGAATGCGCTCGATGAAGCTATTTGCTTTGTCAACTTTAGACTGGACATGACCTGAATCATCCTGAGTAGTTGCAAATGGCATGGCTATGTTAATGGGACATAGTGGCTAGAATCCCAAGCCCACCTGAAAGGGTTTGTGACCGATTGAGCTGTGGAGAGACCAGTTATAACTATGTTGTACATAGAGGAGGCTCTCTTCCCATGTGTGTGGATGCTTTGAATTGTACATGCACAGAATGTGTACAATCATTCTATTTACGACCTCTTTCTGGCCATTTGTTTGGGGATGGAAAGTTGTGGACTTGGTGAGCTTGGTGTCCAGCATTGACTAGAGGCTGGACCAAAATGTGCTGAGGAACCTGCTATCCTGATCTAATATGATAGACTATGGGATCCCAAAGTTCACCCACAATCATTCAAAGAAGAGTTTAGCAGTGGCTTCTGCTGTGATATTCTTCTTGCAGGGCGCCATAATGGCCATCTTCGAGAATCTGTCGATGAGCACGAAAGCACAGTCATTTCCATTCTTAGTAGAAGGTAGGCCCAACATGTAATCCATGGAGATGTATTCCCAAGGTTGACTAGGGGTAGGTAGCATATTATATAGGCCTTTCTTCTTGATGTTCAGTTTGGCAATGGCACAAGCAGTGCAGGATCTGATGTGGTTCTCGACATTCTTTCGAAGGTTCAACCAATAGAAGTACTTCTTGTTAGTATGAATATTTCGTCGTAAAAGATCACTTTAGCTACGCATAAAAAATATCCCTAACATCGATTATGGCTGCAAAATACCTTTAATATTGCTGCACAAATTCAGATCTAAGCACAAAAGATATTAAGCAGATAAAAAATCACATAGCTCCATAGATCCAATGAACAAGACAAGAATAATGTATATAAAAGAATTTTATATTATATTAAAGAATGGGGAACTTGAGAGAAAACAAGAAAGGTGTTTTCCGGTTCTCCTCAGTGGGATGGGTTCTTGGAAGTCCTCAGTGTTTCAGATCTAGCATTTCTCTCTCTTATGGATGTGGAAAAGCAAACATAGAACTCAATGGGAGTTCACAAAGCAAAATGGAAAATGGTGACCAAGAGAAGATCCAGAGTGATCTAATGCAATGAAGGTGACTAATGAATGGCGAAAATCTCCCTATTTATAACAAAATATTGGGGTGGTCTAGGACTCGGTGCATGAATAAAATATTATTAATCGAATTCTGGAAGCACCTTTTAGAAATATTTTATTATATTTGTTGGAGGGAAAAGGATTCTTGACTTGGGTCAATTCCTTTATTTATAAATAATAAATAAATAAATGATTTATTTATCATTTTAGGGGAATGATGGGAAATATGATTAAATAAATAAATTATTTATGGATGATTTAGTCAAATTTAACTAAGAATATTATTTAAATAATGATTTAAATAACTTATTCTTAGGAAATAATTAAATAAATGAGGGTTTATTTAATTAGTTTCCTTATTTTGGGTTAAATCTGACCAAATAACTTATTTTATATGGTGAAAGTAATTTTACATAGGGTAAAATTGGTCTTACATGGTGTACTTGGATTCATCTAATAATAATAGGTTAGATGACCAAAAAAATGGTGTAACAGATTGCCCCCCAACGTACGAGTGTTAGGAGAAAATCGTATGACCGAACTACGTTGTAAGAGCTCAATCACTAGATATCAAAAGGGAAGTGAGAGAGAGAAGTGTAATGGTGTCTGATGTACAAAAGAACTAGACCCTAAGGAGATGAGACTTATAGGTGCAACAAGTCTCTATGGAGTGGTACCTGTGCTAAAGGTGGCGGGGGAGGCATACCTATGCCCGCCGAGACAAAGTACAAAGAATAAGGCGCCCGAAAAACCACGAAATGCAAGAATTACAAAGAATAAGGCGCCCGAAAAACCACGGAACGCAATAGTGAAGAATGCGCTGGCCTAAACATGAGCCAGGTAAATAACATGATGAATACCACATACATACGATGCCTGGAATAATCGACAGGACTTATACAATAATATGGTAGTACATGAGATAGAAATACGCCCAAATTCCCCCTACACACGGGGAAGGACTCGCAAAATCTGACTGATACATGCAAATCGAAGAGGCACTACAAGCAGCTGAGGCTGGTATCATCATATGAGAGGAGTTGCGTCAAGGGTTGAAATGAAGTCATCTGGGCATGTGGGGGGCTACCTACAGGGCCACCCCCTCATGAGGGTTGAGACATCTCACACATGCCCAGGAAACATCAATAGATGTTGCTGCGTCACTGGACCATCAAGTGTATATATCACGATCATGAGATGAAGAGCTCGAACCAATGGTACACTACCCCCTAGACCTGGCTTCTGGAGTAAATGAGCTAATGTCGACAAGAGTAGGCCCACCATAGGTGAAACAATAAGGGGACCCCAACTATGGCACGAGGGAAAATAGTAGAGCGATGAACAAGGAGACACTGATGGTAATGATGGAATGAGAGGAACGGAGGAGAGGTTGGATGACTTCCCTTGTTAGAGCATAAAGGGTAGGAATGGTTTGGCATCGAATGACACATTGTCATGATGGATAATGGAAAAGGGTACTAATGGTTGTAATGGGGGATACGAGAGAGATACCAGATAGGAAAGGATGGAGGACAATGGTGGGGTACAAAAGGACTCGGGATAGACTCCATGAATGTGATGGTGACTCGATGGTGCTGCCTGATGGGACTGGTCCAATGGGGGACCATAAAAACATGAGTACAATAGGGTGACTCATGACGAAAATCAGCATGAACGAAGACAAGTAAAGAGGCAAAGTGGTGCCCCAGGTACAAGTGTGGTAAGTGAAGAAATTCGGTTTGGAGAAGAGGTGAATAGAAACTTCAGGGACAAAATGGGTCCTGGTGAAGTATCAAAACATAAAAAACTGACAAAGACCCATTTGAGTACTCGATGAGAGTTTTCCAACAGTGTGGACAGTGTGTCAAAAGGGGCTACGGTTTGGTCACAACGGGCGAAAGAAAAAACAGGGGTTTTCTTCTAATAGGGCGTTTTCCCTCCAAAATCATTCATTTTTTTGTGTAGCTATGGTGAATGTGGAGAGGAAAGAAGGCCCTAAATCTTGCGGCGATCGTAGCAGACAAACCAATCGTTGGAATTGTGATCCGTCAATTGCAGGTAAGAGGCCTAATCTTAAGCTTTTTTTTTTATGGATTCAAGTTGCAGATTAGGGCTTTAAATCTCAGTAAGTGCCCCTACTTCATCCTTATGGTCGGGTCGCACTTTTTGAGGCAAAAGCTGCGACCTGGGACACAGGTTTTGGCCTGAAAAGTGTGACCTGGCCTAGGTTGTGCCCAAAAAGTGTGACATGTGAGATGTGGGGGTTTTAGTGCTGTTATGAGCTGAGATTCTGTTTTGGTGTATGTTAATGCAGTTTTTTTGATCTGGAGGCTGACAAAAATGATTTTTTTATGCAGATATGGCATATATACGGATCAAGTAGAGAGAGAGAGACTTAGGTACATTACGGACGGAGATCCAGGTGGATCAGGGTGTTCGTCGTGCACTGGCTAGATATGGGGTTCTAAAATTTTTGGAGAACCATTTGATGAGGGCTGGAGAGCCCTTGTTGGCTCGTATAATCAGTTATTGGTATCCAGATCAGGAGGCGTTTGTAGTGCAAGGGCACAGGATCGAGCTGATGGTACAGGATTTGTATTTCTTGACTGGTCTCCCACCATTAGGGATGGTGGGAAATACACAGCCAGTGTTACCACGTGGGCGTAACATTATGGAGTTTGTTGAGTGACATTGTCGACCAGGTGTCCGAGTCAAAGGGACTCGGATATCCATTGGTGATCTCGAGAGGTTCGAAACCCAGGCGGTGGCCGCAGTAGTGTTGTGGATCTTGGGTAGCCAGGCATTCCATCACATCACTGGAGGGAAGATGATGATTGTGGAGAGTGTGCTGAGTGGGACCTACTATGGGTGGGCCCAGATGATGTTGGTGTCGGTGAAACGACAGCTGTCGCTATGCAAGCGGCAAGTGAATCATGATTGCACCTATGGGACTATGTTGTGCTCTTTCTTCTTTGAGAAGATCCCGACCTTACGACCTCATGTACAGTTGTCTAATGGAGGTCCGAGAGAGCCCCGGATGCGTCAGTGGGGACGAATACTATGTAGAGGAGGGGGAGGGGCGGTCGGACGGGTGTTCCAACCGAATTTCTTCATGCATTGGGATCAGATGCCATTATACATAGATGACTATCCCTATAGTGGGATGAGTTATTGGGGAGATCTGGACTTGCCGCTTCTGCCTAGGCGAGTTTGGGGGCCCGATGGTAAGTGACAAGCAACTAATTTGTTATGTTTATTTTAGGGTTTTTTGACTAGTCTATATGGTGCTAATCGTGATGTTTTTTGGAATGCAGATATAGCTCCGGTGAAACCGGCCGGATATATGGGATGACCTGCAGCGACAGGAGCTACAGGTGCAAGTTGTTCAAGGACGGTGTAGAGCGAGGATACGGCTGCTCTGGTGGAGGACATTTGTCGTAGATGTGAAGGGCTGCTGACTGGTGTATCGGAGCGTGGTTGGCAGGATTTAGATGACCAGTACATAGAGTTATGTATCGGGCTACCCTTGGAGTGGCGAGGGATCATGCGACGTATGGCGATGGCCGGTCAGGCTGTGCGTGATCTACAAGCTGTGGGAGCATAGCCATTGACTTGGGATCCTCCAGAGAGTGATTAGATGTAGGGCAGGTGGTGCCCCCCAGTTTTGTAGTTTTGTTATTGTAACATGCTATGGGCATGTCGTATGTTTCAGAGTGGTTGGACTCTAAAACTCATGATATATGATATATATGGTACATATGCACTTGATTGATGGTGTTAAATGCTATTGTGTTGTGTGTGATAAATGCCAGTCTAGAATATGATTTGCAATTTGATCTACGTAGTGATTTTGATCTCTAGGTATGTGGTGAAATGTAATAAACCTAAATTCTCGTATCAAAAGTTTCACACGTAAATATTGTCTAAACAGGAGGGGGTTATGCACACGATAGAGACCATTAAGTTGTAGGACAACAAGCAGGGAATCTGAATGAACATGCAGATGGAGGATGCGGTGAGAAAGGGCATCAGCTAAGAGACCACGAACTGAATCATACTCGGCCTGATTATTAGTGGTCGTACCAATGCAGACTCCATTTGCAAGGACTAGGGTATGCAAGGGGGTAAAGATGGCCCATGCTACGGAAGTGAGATGACGGGAATAGTGACTTTCTCCATCGGCATAGCCCAGATGAGGTCCGGATGAAAGGGCCGATGTAATAGTCTCGTAAGTCAAGAAATGGGAAGGATGAGACAAAGGATGGCAGCGTGAGTAGAGGATAGACCTCCAATGACGGCTACGGGAGGGAGCAGTTTGGGTAGGAAGTCTAGGACTCATAGATCGATGCGAGGGAGAGGAAGGAGGCTGATGGGATGCAGGGCGGACACTCAGGCTGCAACGGACATCGAAGATACGGATGGTATGATCGTGATTAGGAGAGGGAATGGGAGGGTCAGAGAGACCAGACGACGCTGCAAAGGTACCAAAATCATTAGTATGGGAAGAGATGCGCAGATACGGGTCAGTACGGGGAATGAGAGAAGAACAAGTAAAAATATGGTCAAAAGATGAAGAACCCGTGTCTAGAGGAGAATCAAGCAGAAGAGGTGGAGTGGGTTCAGAAGGAATGTACTCTGGGGAACGCGTGGATGATGATATGTATAGAAGAGGAGCAGCAGGGTCTGACATTTCAACATCAGGGGGAGGAATTTCAATGGTAGCAGGGGGATCCTCAAGCAGACTGTATGCATATTGAGCAAGGATGGGAGAGGCGGATTGATTTTGTTCAACTTCGTACTCGCGGATGACCTCTAAAGAGGCTCGGTAATGCGTGAGGTGAGGACAATGGTGAGAATAATGGCCATGGACACCGCACAATGCACAGGTTTTGTTGGTGCGAAGAGTCTTTGGGTTCTTGGCTACGGATGAGAAGAAACGGAGGTTTCAGGGATCGTAGATTCAGGGAACACGACTTTAACCATGGGATGGATATGGGGTAACTCGGGACAAGTATGGGTGGGATGATCGATACCATCACATAAGGCACAAGGCTTGATGGGTGGGGGAGGGGTAGGGTCATGGGCGGTGGCCTTGTCATTGGATGCCCCCTTGCAAGTTTTTCGTTTCTTGCCTGTAGTTGTTGCAGCATTAGGGGGGTTCTGCGAAGGGGCTAGGGGCACGGTGGTGGTGGAAGGAGTGAAGGGAATCGGTTGTACTGGTGTCACGGCTATGTATGGTTTGGGGTGGCCTGGTGGGGTCTCAGTTGGAGGATTAAGGTACCATACTGGAATTCCCAAGGTTAAATTAGGGAGGGAAAGGGTGGCCACGACGGGGACCGAATAGATGCCGGGGGGGACCAAGGAAAGGGATTTGACCGGCGGGATAATTACTAGGGGGGATGGCTCCCATATGGCGGAGACCTGGGGGAACTGACTCGGGAGGGTAGGGAGGTTCCTGAGTGTGAGGTGGGTGGGAAGGTCTAGGCGGGAGAGGTTCAGTCGGCTGAGGCGAAGGGCTAGGAGCAGGGTGTTGCAAACAAGGTGGAGGTTGCTGACTAGCCGAAGCAGGCTGCGGAAGGGTGACCTGAGACGATTGCATCATGCAAACATTCACCAAGCTAGGATCAGAGACAGGAGGAGGAGGAGGACCAGGGAAAGTGTCAAGCAATGAGGAGTCTTTGTAGACGCCAGGGGAAACATTGGTCAAAGAATCAACAGTTTGCTAGTTGGTGATAGTAGAGATGGTGGACTTAGGGAGGTCTAAGATTTTGGTTCATGGTAAGTCAACTGGTCAATGGTGACAATCTTTCCATTTTGAGGGAAAAACATCTTGCGGTGGACTGCGGAATGGATGGCGGACATGGCATAGGTGTAACTACGCCCCAAAATAATGTTGTAGTCAAGAGGGGCATCGATAACTTCAACGTCGACACAGACAGGCTTACCGACAAGGGTGATAGGACAATTACGGAAGAGGCAAATGGGCTGGGAGGCATGGCCATCCCACGCACGAAGGGTGATCGTGGAAGGGGCCAGTTTGGGAGAGCCAAGTTGTTTCCAAACCGAAGTGGACATTACGCAAGTAGATGCCCCCTCATCAATAATACATCGAGCAACATTGGCATTGCGGATTTTGACTGGGATTTGGAAAGCAATCGAAGGAGGGAGAGGGGGATGGTCTGCCTGGCGGGCATCAAAAACAATCAATTGGTCATCAGCAGGATCTACAGCACCCACGATAGATAGTAGAGCCTTCTTTTGAGAAGGGCATGACTGGAGGAATTCCAGTGTTGAAATGGCAGCAGGGGATTGGGCCAGATCATCTACTATGTTGTATGAATGGGCAGCCCAACCAGAGGCAGCATTTCGACGTAATGGTCCCTTAGGAGTCTTGAGATTAACTTCTGCTATGGGCAGAGGGAGTTGCAAGGGACCATTCAGTGTCGATAGAGGCTCTGTAGGACCGGATGATGGAGACTCGGGAACAGGAGGTGTGGAATACTGACAGGACCGAGTTTGAAGGTTGAGGTTGACGGTGAGAGGGGGGTCAGAGGCCATCATGAGAATCTGGTAGTCAGAGGAACTAGAAGGGAAAGGGTGAGTGGTTACTGAGGCATGAGGTGGTTAAGTGGCCACGAATCCTTGTTGCGGGAAAGGATCGGTAAACACAGCAGGTTGAGAAGTAACGGGGGTGGGAGGGGTAGAAGGGGAGGAGTTTTGTCCCCATACGGTGGGCTGAGAATCCCAAAGTTTCCACATTTGTGGTAATAAGGGAAAATCGTGAGTGTAGTGACCATAAACACCGCAACACGAACATGGCTTATTGGTGCGAAGAGGCCTGTCTGGCTTGGGCTGAGAGCCCTGTGGCTGGTTGGCAGTGGTAGAGTCGATGTTAGAAGAAGTGGGTCCATGATTACCAGAAGCGGATTGATTGCCTTTTCTCCTTCTTTGAGAAGGAGGAAAATTAGGTGCCCCCTGCTGTGCAAATACTTGCCCTGGAGGGGGCAGTAAGTGTGGTTGTGGGGGTGGGGAAGGCAAGGGATTGGGAGGTCCAAATGCTGGAGGAGCTGGGACACCAAGTTGCGGATAGGGATAAGGAGTAGGGTGGGCAGTAGTAAGGTAAGCAGGGGGGTGGGCAAAAGGCGGAGGCATGCCGTAGCCTGAATACATGCTGCTGGGAGGGGAAAAAACGCCGCAAGGGCTGGCCCCTAGAGGAAAACTATGGCCCGAAGGAGGTTGGGCAGAGGTATGTGACAGCGCTCCAATGATACCATCGGCAGAGTGAGATGACCTCGAGGCGTTAGGGCCACCGGGCTTGGGAAAGTCAGGGAGGACGGTATAAACATAACGAGATTGGGCGAAGATAAGGTCATACTTCAAGGCTATTTGGAGGGTGGCTTCTTCGGTTTGGGGAAAATGGGATGTGACATCTTTGCCAATGGGAGGTAAGAGGGAGTGAAGGAACCAGTCCATCTAAACCTGATCTTCAAAGGGGGGAGCGCGGCACAAGCTCCATCTTCGCCCCCATTCCTAGACATGAGCAGAAAGGCGGGTCGAAGAGGATTGATGGAAGGAGGTTAAAAGCTCGGTACCAGTGTCATATCGGAGAGGGAGCTGGAAATAAGATAAGAAGGCTTGGGAAATGGTCGCAAAAGTGGTATGGGAGGAGGTGGCCTGTTCAACATACCATTTAGAAGCTTCGCCCGTAAGCATGCATTGGAACAATCTAAGACGGATAGAGTCGTCAGTAATGGAATTGGAGGAACACCACATATGGAAGGATCATATATGGTTGGAGGGATCCTCACTAGCAAGGCCTTCAAACTTGGGAATGTCGGAGGGGAGCTTGGTTTGCATATCAGGCCAACTCACATCGTGGCGAATGGGATCATTAATCAGCTGATTGAAGTCGTGGAGACTGAGGCCAGCCATATAAGGGAGTAATGGGGCAGTCGAGGTAGGTCCCGTAGTGGTTCCACTGGAAATGGACCCAGCAGTAGAACTGGGTTTAGGGCTAGGTCCGTAACTAGACATGGTGAAGGGAAGAGAGGGGACCCAGAAGTAGGAGGAGAACCCGAACAATCAGAAGAGGAGTCAGAGTGCGAACTCAGGGGAAGACTGACTCGATGATGACGAGAAGGAGGAAGTCATCCAAGCGGAAACTGAGGATGAAGGCCAAGAAGTCTCCGGGAGCGGCGCCTTGGGGGCACAATGATGACAGGAAGAAGATAAATTGACGAGGGCAGGGGGGACAAAATCAAGTGAGGTCAAGGGCAGAGAGGGGTAGTGACAATTGATTTTAAAGTCTTTGCCAGGCAGTGTTAACCAGGCGCTTCTTCGCTTAGGGTCAGTGTGTGGCGTGCGTTAATTTTAATTGTTTAAACCTAGACGTTTTGAGAGTAAAAGAAAAAGTGTGTTGCGTAATGGAAAAGAAATCTACAGTAAATAAGACTGAAATAATAGAAAATTAACAACTAATAATGCAGCAATCTGACCCAAAAAGGCGGGTCTCTCAAAACTAGTCGACAAGAGGGAAAAAACCAGGCAAAGCACGCTAAAATATGCCAATAGATCTAAGGTCCGAAGGGACTGGGATCCAAAGGGTGAATCTGCTGAAAATTAGTGTAGAGAACAGCAAAGAGGCAGAGGCAAGGTTGCTACTAAAAAGGAGGAGATCAGCTAAAGATAGAAGAGACAAGGCAGTGGCCTTAGAAATGAACCCAAACAAAACGAGATGAGGTGGTTTTGAGAGGGAGAAGGGCTGATCTAAAGGGATCTGAAAAGGAGGTATCAGATCTAAGAAAAAGAGGGTTAAAACTCTGGAAATTCAGACTTCTGAAATAGTAAAGACTCGTCCACACAAAGTGGAGGGTACTAGAGCCCTAAGGGGAAATATTCCCTCTTAGGTGAGTGAATCAGATCAGAAATAGGTCCAAACGGGCAGAGACAGAGGCTGGAAAACCTTGACAGAAGCTTCATAAAAACCCAGAAAAAGTGCTGAAAATTTTGCAGAAAAAGTGCAGGTCGTAGGTTCTGACCTGTTTTCAGTCCAGGTCGTAGGTTTGGGGCAGAAAAGTGCATCCTGAGGCTCAGGTCGCACTTTTTGCGCCAATAAGTGCGACCTGCAGATCCGGCTGTCTCGGTGGCAGATTTCAGAAAAAATTTGTCGTCTCAGCTGCGGCTGATGTCTGTCACCTATGCAATAATGCCAGAAACACACAAAAGTTAAAAATTTGACTTATTAAATGGTTTTAGGGGTGAAAATCACCATAAAAATAGGAAAAACAAAAAATGGAAGAGAAACCCTAGGGTCTAAAACAGCTGGATATGCAGGAATAGATAAAACGACAGTGGTCGCAAAAGAAAACCCGTGTGGAGTCGCCAATTGTTAGTATGAATCTTTCGTCATAAAAGATCACTTTAGCTACACATAACAAATAGCCCTAACATCGATTATGGCTGCAAAATACCTTTAAGATTGCTGCACAAATTCAGATCTAAGCACAAAAGATATTAAGCAGATAAAAAATAACATAGCTCCATAGATCCAATGAACAAGACAAGAAGAATGTATATAAAAGAATTTTATATTATATTAAAGAATGGGGCACTTGAGAGGAAAAAAAGAAAGGTTTTTTCAAGTTCTCCTCAGTGGGATGGGTTCTTGGAAGTCCTCAGTGTTTCAGATCTAGCATTTCTCTCTCTTATGGATGTGGAAAAGAAAACATAGAACGCAATGGGAGTTCACAAAGAAAAATGGAAAATGGTGACCAAGAGAAGATACAGAGTGATCTAATGCAATGAAGGTGACTAATTAATGGGGAAAACCTCCCTATTTATAACAAAATATTGGGGTGGTCTAGGACTCTGTGCATGAATAAAATATTATTAATCGAATTCTAGAAGCACCTTTTAGGAATATTTTATTATATTTGTTGGAGGGAAAAGGATTCTTGACTTGGGTCAATTCCTTTATTTATAAATAATAAATAAATAAATTATTTATTTATCATTTTAGGGGAATGATGGGAATATGATTAAATAAATAATTATTTATTTAATTATTTATGGATGATTTAGTCAAATTTAACTAAGAATATTATTTAAATAATGATTTAAATAACTTATTCTTAGGAAATAATTAAATAAATGAGGGTTTATTTAATTAGTTTCCTTATTTTGGGTTAAATATGACCAAATAAGTTATTTTCTATGGTGAAAGCAATTTTACTTAGGGTAAAATTGGTCTTACATGTTGTACTTGGATTCATCTAATAATAATAGGTTAGATGACCGAAAAAATGGTGTAACACTTCTGTAGTACTGCTATTATTTTCTCTACCCCGAAATGCCTAGTGACTCGACTGTAGTGTGCTTCCCATATCATCTTAGCACGCTCACTTGAAGGAACAAAAAAGTGTCCCAGGTAACATAAAAGTGCATCTTGGAGGTGAAAATTTGGAACTTGCATACCCCCCAAGAGTGCCTTGTATGTGTGGCCGAAATCAGGGTTGCTCTCGTAGAGAAGTAGCCAATCAGAAGTCTCATGCCCACAAGAGTTGAGAACAGTGGTGAGCACCACGATCGGTGGTCATCTGAGGCAGTCTGCAACATTATTGGTGCTACCCTTCTTGTACCTGATGTTTAAATGAAACTGTTGCAGATATGTGGACCACTTTTCATGGCAATCATTCTGCAACTTCCCTTGTGTCTGTATGAACTGAAAGGGCCAATGGTCTGTCTGGATGATTGTTTCCTTCCCCAAAATGTAATGCTTACATTGTCGACATGCTTGCACAATGGAAACATTTCCTTGTCATAAATGGTATACTTTTGAACTATGTCAAACAATGTCTCACTGTGATATGCCACTGGATGTCTCTGTTGAGTGAGAATTGCCCCAATAGCATAGTCAGAGGCATCTGTCTCGATCTCAAATGGTTGTTTCAAGTCTGGTAATGTAAGAACTGGGGCAAAACAGTTGTGATTTTTCAATTCTATGAATGCCTTCTATTGAGATTCTGACCAAAAGAATTTTTCTCTCGCTCCACCCTTGGTGACTTGACTCAAGGGCCAAGTGATATGAGAGAATACCAACACAAACCTATGGTAGAAATTATCAAGACGCAAAAAGTTTCGAAGCTCTGTTATAGTGGTCGGGGCTAGCCAATCCCGAATGACTTGGATCTTGGTTGGATCCATATGCACCCCCCTTTCATCAATAATGTATCCCAGATATTGAACCTGGGTCATGCCGAAAGTGCACTTCTCTAAATTGGAACACAAATTGTGTTGCCGCAGTGTTTGGAGGACTTGTCGGATGTGGTGAAGGTGCTCTTCCCAAGTCTGGCTGAATATGAGAATGTCATCTAAGTACACCACTAAAAATGAGTTGGTGAATGGCCACAAGATTTCATCCATCAACATCATGAAGGTTGCAGGAGCATTCGTCAACCCGAAAGGCATGACCAGTCATTTGAAAAGGCCTTCCTTGGCTTTGAAGGCAGTCTTCTACACATAGGAGCATTCGATTGGTACTTGGTGATACCCAGGCTTCAAGTCGATCTTGCTGAAATATTTTGCCCCTTTGAGTTGGTCCAGAAGGTCATCAATCTGTGGGATCGGGTACCTATTCTAGACAGTGATCTTGTTCAGTGTTCGATAGTCAATATAGAGTCTCCACGTCCCATCCTTCTTTTGTACCAACATGATTGGGCTCCCACAGGGCAATGAACTTGGTTGGATGTGACCTTTTTGCAGCAGCTCCTGCATTTGCCTCTTGATTTCATCATTCTCCATAACAGAGCGCCGATAGATAGGTCCATTGGGTAGCAGCGCACCTAGGGTTAGATCAATCAGGTGCTTGACCTGAAAGTGCAGAGGAACCCCTGTGGATGAGGTGAAGATTTCCCTGTAATCCTCCACAACCTTGTCCATTTGTTGTTGTCGTGCAGAGGAGCCCTGTCTGGAGGTCATGGCCAGAGTCTTCTTCTTGCCCTGGGGGCAGATCATCAGGAAAACAAATTTCCTAGTTTGGGAAATGAGCTTACTGCATTGTTTTGTAGTAACCAAAGAGATAGCGGCAGGAGGTGGTACCTCTGGTATCCTATACAACATATTTCCCAAAGTAAAAATAATAGTGTGAGGCCGTGACTCATACAAAGCATGATGCTTCCACAAGTATGGTTGTCCTAATAATACATCAGAAACATCAATAGGAGCAATGTCACATAATACCTCATCCGTGAAGGGCTTGATTCTATATGGAAGGCAACACTGCTGGCTGACGTGGAGATCTCGTCCTTGGTGAAGCCACCCGATGGTGTATGGATGTGGGTGAGCTGTGGTTGGCAAGCCCAACCACTTCACATAATCTGTTGAAATGAGGTTCTTTTGGCTCCCACTATCGACAATGAACTATATCGGGGAGCCCTTTACCCACATCTGGGAGTGGAAGAGATGTTCCTCCTCCTCTGGATCTTCTGGTTCCTCCTTATGGATCTTCGTAGTGGCAACAATGGTGTTGGGCTCCGCATCAATAATTTTTTTCCCTTTATCATTCCCCTTATCAGGTTCTAATTCAGAGTTGGAGCATGCATCTGACTCAGAAGCCCTCATCTCGGCCACCAATGACTGCTTGGCCCGACACTCACTTGTGTTGTGAGTGGAGCTCTTATGGAACTCACACCACTTCCCCATGTCCTTCTTTGGCTTTGCGGTGTTGTTCTTTTATTATGGGTTTGACAAGTTGTTTTGAGCCACCATGCCTTGGCTCTGTCCTTTTTTCTGCAATTTGGGAGCACCTTTCCCTTGCTTTTGATTCATAGATCCAAAGTCTTGTTTCTTTTGTTTGAATTTCTGGTCAATCTTGGCAGCATACCGGTATGCCATACCAAGCGAGGAGATGTCGAGGAACTCCATTTCCTCCTGAATGTATCTGTGCAGACAACTATGATACTTTAGCACCAGATGTTTCTTTGAATCTTTGATACCCAAATTTGTGCGCAGGGTATGGAATAGATTCGTCAGCTCATGCACATCTTGGTCCCTTTGTTGTCGCAGCGTGGTCCATTGTATGTACTTGTCCTCATAGCTCCCCACAAGATAGTATTGTTCCTTGATGGCATCTCAGAAATAATTCCATGTGGGTATGACCAAGAATAAAGAGGGTTCTGTATCATCCTTTTTCTCACAGTAGGTTTCCCACCAGTCCTTGACATGAGGGGTAGCTTTGAGGAGTGCAAAAATAATATTCTCCCGGTCGGAAAAATCATGAACCGAGAAATATCCTTCTAATAGATTCAACCATATATCTATGGCATCTACATCTATTTTACCCTCAAATATGGGAATGTCAAAATTTACTTGTACCTTAAAGGGAGTCGCACCTCCAGAGTGGCTGCTGGATGTAAATGCACCGCCGGTGGGCAGTCGTTGAAGGATCTCGGAAAATTTATCCGTCATCGCATTCCTTTGTTTTTCGAGGGCCTCCTCGAGCAATATTTTGATAGGATCTCCTACTCCCTCATCTTTCTTTTCGTCCCCCATGGGTGTCATTTTGGGTTTGCGAGGTTGATCTTGCAAAGGTTCCACCAGATCGAGCCCTAACTCCTTATACCTCTACCTCATTTAGGACATGCAAAGAAGGATAAAGAAAAATCAGATTGCTCTGATACCACTGATTTGGATTTATGCAGGAATGCAACAGAATACAGAAATAACCATAAACATATACATGCAGCGGAAATAAGGCTTCAATTCATTAATCTCAAATAATAGATATATGGTTACAAACCTAATAGAAATAAAATAGCTAGGGTGCTGGTAGCGAATCTCTAAGAAGAGATATGGCGGCTACAGACCTCTGAACTATGTTAAAATGAGGCTTTAGGGCCTATATTATGGAGAAACAATGGAGAACTCTAAATGTTCAAAAACCTAACCCTAGGAGATGAAGCACAAAAACTATGGGCCCCGTTTGGTTAAATTGGTGTTTCAACTTCCCGAGGACGTAACTTCGTCATACTATCTCCATTTGACGCACATGATATATCATTAGAAATATCTATCTAAGGACTACAAATTTTTCCACGAATATTGATTCCAGAACATAATTATATTAGCTGGAGGAACGATGCCCAAAAAACATCGTTTAGGGCCTCAAAACGGCAATGGAAGTTCAGGACCCAAAAAACTGCTAAAAATAGTAAGTTGTGCTGAAACTGAAAAAACTAAAAGAGATAATGGTGGGGCCCCAAGTGGAATAGAAAAATGACCACCAATATCCACCTAGATAAAAAATCCTTGGAAACCTATAGATGACAACCCTACAACCTTTGATAGAATTGCAAGCAACCTGTTCTTTTCAATACCTCCATGGAAGTTGGGTCTTCATTGAGAAAATTCATTTCCATGGGCTCATACCTATGGCAATGACCACCTTTGATTGTTTTCTTCCTTTCCATGGGTGCTTTATATGTTCTCAGCCTCGCTTGCTTGATGACACCTATAAAGTTTAATTTTGCTAGCAACCTACTTGCTCGATGAAGCATCTCTCTAGAAATCCAATATCATGCAAAGATAAAGCAGAGTATGAAAAAAGACTAATTGGGTAATGTTTTATGGTTTAAATTAAATCTCATGCATTAATCATGACACATGCATGCTAAAAAGGGTAATGACGAACTCAGACATGGCTCTGTACCTTTGAATTAACCCTAGCAGACTCGAATGACCTCCACCCTAACTCCTCCAATCATGAACTGACACTTCACATCAAGTTTCACAAGATAGACAAGAAAATAGTTTTTCGTAGCATGATTATTTTAACTTCTGACAGTTTTGCTACGAAACTATTAGGCAATTTCATAGCGAAAACTGTTGTTTTGCAATATAAATGCTTCGAAAAGTTGAAAAATTGACTTAAGCATGATTTTTGAATTTAAATGCATAGGGAAAGGAAATTGACACACATGATGACTGATGGGACATGACATGACCTAAATGGAGGTGGCCTTGAACCTTAGGATAGGTTTAACATGTAAAAAATGAAATTTTCCTATACCAACTTGAAAGGCCTAAGGAGACCTTATCCTTTTGATATGTGAACTGTATTACCATGTCAAGTAATATTTCACAATTTTATGAGTGATAGCACAATGAATTTGAGGATGTGTATCAAAAATTGAAGGCCGGAAAAATTTCTGTAAGAAAGGAATTAGAGAGGTTCGAATCTAATGCTCAAAACATGACCAAGAAAATCATAATTTGTTGGACTAGCTAGTTGCAGTGATAAAAAGGAGAATCAACAACCATGCAAGAAGAAAAAGAAAAAGAAAAGAAGGCCAAAGAAGAACATAATTGGGAGATGTTATAATTTTGGTGTATGTGGACATATAACAACAATTTGCAGTAGTGGAGAAATCAAAACCTCTCATCAAAAGGAGAAGCTAAAGGAGAATCAATATCTAGCATGCATGAAAAGAAGATCATCATCCATAAGGTATAATAGCCCTTTTTATGGTTATTGTTTTTTATTCAATGATTCTAGCCATAGGGTTATTTACAGTAGGGAACATACAAGGAATAAAAATCAGTTTAGTAGAAAATATCAGTTTATTCCTCAATTTATTAGTCACATAATATGTTTTGTCTGTGACAATATTGGCCATAAGGCCAAGGATTGAAATTTTCCCATGTGCTTCAGGAGATCCACTCAAAGGAAGAAGAACATGCAAGGCCAACTGCATAATAAAATGGAGGATCAACATGTTAAATTATGGAAGAGAAAAGAGTAGAAAGTAACTCCCATAAAAAATTTAGGCCTGCATGGTCTCAGGAGGGGAATATGGTTGCATTATGAGTTGCACGTATATCTTTGGAGGTGCAGCCATATCATAAATAGTGCATAAATACATATATGCATATTGTAGGAGATTGATTTGATTTATTAAAAAGGTATTATTGACGTCTATGTGAGCAGCTTATGTTACTTAGTGCAATAGATCGATAATATTGTGAACAACATAAACAACATAAGAAAATGAAAACACATTCAAACACATCAACACATCAAGAATTTAATAACGGAGTTCACCATCCTTCCTAGCTACATCTCCAGGTCCTCAACTTCCAGTGCTGACTGCTTTATTTTGTCCTCAAAATGATTTTACAGGTATGAGCTCAAAAACAGAGACCCAAATGAGAAAATGGACCTCACCATTGTGAATGGCTCAAAATTTCGAGAAAAACAAGTATAAAAATGCCTATATTCCCCCACTATGACCTCCAGACCCCCTAGAGAAATTTAAAACCACCTCTTCATTTCAGAAAACCACTTTCCTGCACAAAAACCACCTTTGCTCCAATAATACCACCTTGGACTGTGCACTCACTGGTTCTGGGCGGATTCGGCTCTGCTACGTTGAAATGAGGTTTTGGGTGGTTTGGTTACAGGCTCCACCATATAGGAAAATTTTCTATCACACTTGGTTGAAGGCATTGTATATGATTTTTGGAGGTCGACAGGTCGAAACCCCTGTCCAACCCTTCTGTCTCACCTCCCATCGGTTACATTGATATATCCCATCCATTTGCATTATATATATGGCATGATATATATTGAAATATATTCGCGGTGATAATATCAAGGGTCCAGAATATATATCTCGTCGGTAACATATACATGGCAATATATAAATGTTTATAGTGGCGCTTTTATGTTAAGTTTCTGGCGGTCGTGGAGTTGACCCTGACTGTCCAGACCTTTTTCGACGTATAGATCCGATGCCAATAAATACAAAATATTTGCATTTAATCTCAACTGGTGCGCTAGCTTATCCAGTGAGCAGATTCTGACTAAATTTTAGCCTTTCTGGGAGGTTAGGGGTTCAATCCTCCCTGATCCCTAAAATTTTGGAAATGAGGCCAAGTTGGGCAAAATCCGGGCTACCACGTGTCTGCCCCGAAATGGCCCATTCTATCCAATCAAACTCTGACATGTCACTGATCATGCTGACATCACCCTGTACATGTGGCACATTCTCGGGATGACATGTTTCATGCTGACATCATCCTGACCATTGAATTGACCATTGACTGTTGACTTTTACCATTGAATTTGACTTTGAATTTTTGTCATTTTTCCCTAATTTGTCATAAAATTTGACTTGCCACAACTTCATCATACGAACTCGGTTTTACGTGTCGTTCACATCGCTGGAATCCTGTCAATGAGCACTTCAACTTGATGCTATTTTCATATGCATTTGAAGACTTTTATATGGAGGAAAAACTGAATCCATTTTGGATCACTCCTCCCCACTAGAAGCTTTTGGACCAACAAAATTTGGTTTTAGCTGTCAAGTAAGTGAGGATATGTTTCCTTCACTTTTCCAATTTCTATCCATCGTGATTTACTTGGATTTGTACATTTAATCCCAACTCAAATATACTCAACTTCTCCTCGTCATGAAGTGCTTATCCTCCTATCGAGAATTGTTTCCTCCTGCAACTCGTTGAGATATTGTTATGTCCCTTTATTACTAGTATAGTCCCTTATTGTTGTTAGTGTAACCCCCTTATTGTTATTATTGTACCCCTGTAACCCCCATATTGTTATTATTGTGCCCTTAAATTATTATTAGGTCAGCTAGGATTACATTGTGGCCCCATGGACTCCTATATATAGAAAGGAGGTTTTGTAATTTGTATCATCCAAGAATTTTTCATTCATGTAATGTATTAGAGGTTTCCCCCTTGAAGTGGCTAATTTCTAAGGCGTTGATATCTCTTTTCTCCTATTTTTGGAGCTGGCTTCATAACATTTGGTATCAAAGCTTTGGGATTCTAGGGTTTCACTGCTCCAAATAGTTCATCATGCAATTTTTTCTATAACTTTTTGTCTATGAAGGTTCAGAAGCCGAAATTTTTAGAGTGCGAAGCCAAAATCCTGGGGAACATTGTTGCAAAATTTTAGAGCTTGGTTCGCAATATTTTTGGAGATATGATTTGTGGAAGCTAGGTCAGTTTGCAGGCTCCTGAATTTAACCTAAACAGGTCATCGTGGAATTTTCGCTATAAATTTGTTTCTACGAAGGTTCAGAAGCTGAAATTTTTAGAGTGTGAAGCCGAAATCCTTAGGAACATTTTCACAAAATTTCAGATCTTGGTTCGCAATATTGGCGACGATAGGATCTGTGGAAGTTAGGGCTTTTTCAAGCTTTTGAATTTCATCTCAAAGAGGTGATCATGGGAAAATCTTCATAACTCTCTCTCTCTGAGCATTGGATTGGAATGTTGTAGAAAGTGACCGCAAGTAAATGGACTATAGTTTTATTTCTATCAATTTCAGAGCCAAAAGAGGAAACAATGACACGTGGCAAGTCGTACAAGTTTGCTCTAGTGAACCAGTCCATAATTGGGTCATTGTGGGAGATTGGACATAAATTTGCCTTGAAGAATCTAAATTAGATTAGACCTGTGGCATTTGAAAGAAGCTTCAAAGGGGTACTACAGGGCCAAATTTCAGATATTAAGGATCCGCAATTATAGAGATAATTCAATTTCAATATCGAGCTCCTCAAAACCAAGTAAAAGATGTGTATTTTTTTTTCTGAATTGCATAAGTCTTGTTTTAAGAATCAAGTTGAATTTATTCCAAGGGCATATTGTAGAATAGATATCAGTATTGGATTATAAAATGGCCCCTAAAAAGAATTCAACACCCATTAAGCCTTTAGAAGGCTCTACTATGACTCATGAAGACGAAGAATGGCAACATGACATATCAAAATTACAAGAGCAAGTGCAACAAATTTTTCTCTCGCAAAGAGCAAAAAATAATGACATGGAAGTTTTGAAGAAAGACGTGGAAACTAAGATGGATGGTTTGAAGAAAGGCGTGGAATCTAAAATCGAAGGTTTCAAGAATGGCAAGAATGGCACGGAAGTTAAGATGGATGCCATGGAAGCTGGCATGGAATCTAAGATTGATGACATGGAAGCTAAGATCAATGAAAAAATGGAAAACATGAAGAAGGATCTAAAAGCAGACATGGAAGGTTTGACAAAGTTGATACAAGAAATGTTTCCTAATGGTGAAAAGATAGTAGATAAAACTCATGATTGGAACAAAATAAATGTTAATCATGATTTCATAAACTCTAATGTTGGAAGGAAGAACCACCATATTCCAAAAATGGATACGAGGAAATTTGATGGAAAGGATCCTGTAACATGGATACTATAGAAGGAGAAATATTTTGATCTCAATAATGTGCAAAACACACAAAAGGTACGCATCAAAACTTTACATTTAGAAAAAAATAAATTTGTATTGTATCGATGGCTTTGCTCTCGTAAACAAATTGTCACTTGGTCAATTTTTACGAAGGAAATGATAACACATTATGAGGATACAAAGAGAAACACCTTCTTTAGCCAATTGATAAATATCAAACAAAAGTGTCCAGTGGGGGAGCACATTGAGGACTTCCAAAAATTGAATATAAGGGTAACTGATATTCCAGAGGAACACAGGATTGATCTCTTCATAGGTACTTTAAAGGATAACATCCAACATGAAGTTCGTGTTTTGGAACCTGATTCATTGGAGAAGGCATTCAAGTTGGCAAGAAAAATAGAATGTAAAATTATGGTGACAAGGAAGCCTACCACTCACTTCTATAAAGAGGGAAGTGTTGCTACTCCTAGATTTCCACAACCTACAAGGTTGACACCACAACAATTGGAAGAAAAAAGAGAAAAAGGGATTTTCTACAGTTGTGATAGCAAATACACTAAAGGTCATAAGTGTGCTGAGAAGAAATTATTTTACATAGATTGTGAAGAGGAAGAAGAAAATGAACAAGAAGAGGATATACACCAGGAACCAACCCTAGAAGAGGAAGAAATGAGTCCGACCATATCATGTAATACATTGGCAGGAATTACCACTCCTCAAACTCTCAAGATAGAAGGACATATCAAGAAGAAAAAGGTAATAGTGTTGATTGATTCAGGTAGTACCCATAATTTTATTCATTGTAAGGTAGTCAAGGAATTGAATTGTTTCCTATACCCAGCACCAGAATGTCAAGTGATGGTTGCAAATGGAGGAACTATAAATTTCTCTGGAAAATGCCATAATATCAAGCTAACCATGGGGGAATATGTATTGAATAGTCCAATGCTTTCTATTCCTATGGGAGGTGCTGATGTTGTACTAGGAGTACAATGGTTACAATCTTTGGGGACGGTAGCTTTTAATTTTCAAGAACTTTTCTTGAAATTTTTTTCAGAAGGAAAGGAAGTCGAATTACGGGGTATTGCAGGGAAGCCGGGAAAGATAATAAGCTCTAATGTCATGACAAAGCTTCTAAAGAAAGAAAAATGAGGTGTAATTGCACAATTATTCTCACTAGAAGTTCCAACATCAAAATCATCTATTTCTACAGATCTCCAACAAGTCTTGGACAATCATTCCAAGGTGTTTGAAACTCCCAAAGGACTCCCACCTATTCGTGATCATGATCGTGCTATTCATTTGATTCCAGGAAGTGTTCCTCCAAACATCAGGCCTTATAGATATCCTTACTTCCAAAAGAGCGAAATTGAACGTATGATTGCAGAAATGTTAGAGGCGGGTATAATTCAACCTAGTCAAAGTTCTTTCTCTGCTCCTGTAGCATTGGTACACAAGAAGGATGGATCATGGCGAATGTGTCCGGATTATAGGGAGCTCAATAAGCTCACCATTAAAGATAAATTTCCCATTCCTGTGATTGATGAATTATTGGATGAGTTACATGGAGAAATTTATTTTACCAAGTTGGATCTTCGTTCAGGATATCATCAAATTAGAATGAAGACTGAAGATATTCCAAAAACAACATTTCGAACTCATGAGGGTCATTATGAATTTTTGGTCATGCCTTTTGGACTTACCAATGCACCTTATACATTTCAAGGGTTGATGAATTCCATTTTCAAACCCTTCCTTAGAAAATTTGTGCTAGTATTTTTTGATGATATACTAATCTACAGTAGGTCTTGGAAGGATCATGTTGAACATGTTGACAGGGTGCTCAAACTATTGCAGGAGAAGTAATTATATGCAAAGACATCCAAATGTTTCTTTGGAGTACAAGAGGTGGAATATCTGGGTCATATTGTATCTCACGAGGGTGTTAAAGTAGACCCTAACAAAATTAAAGCCATTAAGGAATGGAAAGTCCACACAACCATAAAGCAGTTGCGAGGATTTCTCGGGTTAACAGGGTATTATCGCAAGTTTGTTAAGAATTATGGGAGAATAGCAGCACCTCTAACAACATTATTGAAGAAAGATGCATTTTCATGGACTCCTGAAGCAACCAAGGCCTTTGAACATCTTAAAGAGGCAATGTGCCTAGCACCGGTCTTAGCTACACCAGACTTCACAAAAACCTTTATTGTGGAATGTGATGCCTCAGGAAATGGAATTGGTGCAGTTTTAATGCAGGAAGGAAGACCCATTGCTTTTGAAAGTTTTCCAATCAAAGGAAAGTATTTACAGAAACCTATTTATGAGAAGGAAATGTTAGCAATACTGCATGCACTAAAGAAATGGAGAACTTACCTAATGGGAGGACACTTCAAGGTAAAAACTGATCATGATAGTCTGAAACACTTTTTGGAACAAAGACTATCTTCAGAAGAGCAGCAAAAATGGGTCACAAAGATGTTGGGTTATGACTTTAAAATAATCTACAAAAAAGGAAAGCTTAATGTTGTTGCAGATGCACTCTCAAGAAAGAATGAAGAGGTGGAAGCATTGCTTTGTGCCATTTCTATTATCCAACCAGATTGGATAACCAAACCAAGGGATGAATGGAAGAAGGACAAAGTGTGGACACTCATTCAAAAGTTGCAACAAGATCCTAGTACATCTGATATGGTACAAATATCGCTTATATCTTTGTAAGAATTCCCAACTAAAACAAAAGATTCTTTTGGAATTGCACACTTCTCCTTTAGGAGGACACTCAGGATTTTTTAAAAATTACCACAGGGTGAAGAAAGAATTTTTTTGGGATGGCCTTAAATCTGATATTCAAAAGTTTGTGGCGGAATGTTTGGTTTGCCAGCAGAATAAAGTGGAAACAATTAAGACCCCAGGACTTCTACAACCTTTATCCATTCCAAGCCAACGTTGGGAGGAGATTTCAATGGATTTTATCACAGGTTTACCTAAGTCCGAAGGAAAGAGTGTCATCATGGTGGTAGTTGATAGACTTACCAAGTATGCATACTTTTGTGCATTATCTCATCCATTTAAAGCTAGTATAGTTGCTACTACATTTATGGTAACCATTCAAAAGCTACATTGAAACCCAAAGGTTATTGTGAGCGATAGAGATCCCATTTTTACTGGAAATTTTTGGATGGATTTATTTTCTTGTTTGGGTACTCAATTAGCTCATAGATCATCTTATCATCCTCAATTTGATGGTCAAACTAAGATAGTAAATAAATGTTTGGAAGGATATCTTCGTTGTTTTGTATCTGGTAAACAAACACAATGGGTCAAGTAGTTACCTCTCGCTGAATGGTGCTATAACACTTCCTTCCATACTGTAGCAATAAATACCCCATTTATGGCACTTTATGGATATCATCGACCATCCATCACATCATCTTTAAGAGAAAATTCAAAGGTTCAAGCAGTGGAAGATCACATCGAGCATCAACAAGAAGTTCTCCAACTCTTAAAGGATAACCTGAATTTGGCACAAAATCGAATGAAACAACAAGGAGATAAACATCGTAGTAATAGAAGTTTTGATGTAGAATACTGGGTATTTTTACAGCTACAACCATACAAAAAAATGTCCCTCAAGCAAGCTAAGAAGGATAATAAATTATCGCCAAAGTACTATGGTCCTTACAAGGTGTTGCAAAATATTGGTACTATGGCATACAAATTATAGCTTCCTGCTTCTTCACGAGTGCATCCAATTTTCCATGTTTCATGCTTAAGAAGGTTGTAGGTGAAAATCCTCCAGTTCAAACAATATTTCCTGAACTTGATGAGGAAGGAAAAATCATATTGGAAATTGAAGCGGTCATGAAGACAAGAAATCGACAGCTACGAAATCGATCAATTTTAGAGTATCTCATCAAGTGGAAGAACTTACCCACTGATGATTCTACATGGGAGGATGAGAATTTTATATAGAAGCACCTAGAGCTACTCAAGCATTGAGGACAAAAAATTTTTGAAGGAGAGGGGAATGTTAGGTCCCTATATTACTAGTATAGTCCCTTATTGTTGTTAGTGTAAACCCCTTATTGTTATTATTGTACCCTTGTAACCCCCATATTGTTTTTATTGTGCCCTTAAATTATTATTAGGTCAGCTAGGATTACATTGTGGCCCACTAGGATTACATTGTGGCCCCATGGACTCCTATATATAGAAAGGAGGTTTTGTAATTTGTATCATCCAAGAATTGTTCATTCATGTAATGTATTGGAGGTTGCCCCCTCGAAGTGGCTTATTTATAAGGTGTTGATATCTCTTTTCTTATATTTTTGGAGCTGGTTTCAGAACAAATAATCTGGTGAAAAATCTTTGATGGAAGGTACCTAAATTTTCTATTCTTAATCTTCAATCAATGAAGGCTCATAAAATCACAAGTTTTCAACATTTACAATGGAATAGATCTTCATATAACCTGGTAGATCTAAGTGGAAATCTGATCTGAATGGAAAATGGCATCCACCCATGATGTTCATCCACCCATGTTATCGATCCACCCATGGAATTTACCCATGGTATTGTAAATGGCATCAACCCATGGTATTTATTCACCTATGGTATTGGAAGTGACATTTATCCACGATATTCATTAACCCATGGTATGTTTCCACCCATGGTATTCACCCACACATGGAATCTACCCATGGTATTGTAATATACCATTGATCTGGATCTTGGGGGGAGGCCCCCAAGATCTAAAAAGTTGAAATGGTTGTGATAAGATCTACAAAATTAGAATGTCAAAAAAAGAAAAGAGAACACACTGCAAATAAAACCACAAAGAAACTTGTTTTATTAAAACAGAGAATAAATGTAGAAGCTACATTGTGGTGGACCATCTATCCTTTTACAAAGTGAGGTTTGTTATTTATAGCCTTTTGAGTTACAATACCATGGGTATATACCATAGGTGGATACCATGGGTCAATAACATGGGTAGATACCACTTACAATACCATGGGTAAATTCCATGTGTGGAAGAATACCATGGGTGGAAACATACCATGGGTTAATGAATATCATGGATAGATGTCACTTACAATACCATAGGCAAATAAATACCATGGGTTGATGCCATTTACAATACCATGGGTAAATTCCATGGGTGGATGGATAACATGGGTGGGTGAACATCATGGGTGGATGCCATTTTCCATTTGGATCATTCCTCCCTCCTTAAGAAGTAGTGGTCCCCATTGCATGAATTTCCCTCCTGAGAATCCTTTCTTGAATATGAGGAGCCACTGAAGACAAGGGTTTTGTGTAGATAACCCATAACGGTGATGAACGGAGATCCAAGGATAGAGATACCCCGTAATGCTTGTGACCAACTGTGATATTGACAGTGTATGACCTAAAAAATGGACTTCTATGAAGTGTGGGTTTGTCGATGAACCAAAACCATGACAAACGAAGATCCGAGGATAGAGATACCCTGTAATTCTTGTGACCAACTGTGCTACTAACAGTGTGAAGCCTAGCAAATGGACTTCGATGAGAAGGATTTTGTGCGGTTGACCCATAACTGTGATGTTGATTGTTGATGAAGTAGCAGGTGCCTACAAAGCTTGGGGTGGGAGGGCACATCTCCAAATAACCCAAGCAGAATGCTGCTATGCTGAAACTGATTAATGTGAAGCAGGTGCCTACTAAAGCGGGGTGGGAGGGCATGTCTCCAAAGGGAACCCACTCTGAATGCTACTCCAAATTTAACACGAGCATAACCCGGTCAATATAACTCAGAATATTTATTATAACCTGTTTTTGGAAATGGAATGATCATTCGGAAATTTCTCATGTGTTTGAAATCGATAAATGGAGACCCTAGAATCTCAGATTCGCGCTGGAACTATCCCACTGTCACAAGATTTCTGAAAAGATAGCTGATTTTAGATCAGCGATAACTCCCTCGTCCGGACTCCGATTCGACCGATTTTTTTTTTTGAAATCAGATTATTTTTCAAGAGGAGCTTAGATATGTAAGCATTTATCTAAAATTTCACACTTAAAACTTTAATAAATGACAGGAGAGCCGCCGTCCATGAATTTTCGTCAGAAAAATTACTGCAACATTGCTGATTTTGAATGAGCGATATCTCCTTCATCCGAACTCCAACTCAGCCAATTTTGTTTTTGAATTTGGGTATTTTTTTGCAAGGAATCCATATCTAGTCTTTCTTTTTGTAAAATTTCCACCAAAAGTTTCAGATCTGATCTGCAAACTCGTCGCCCAATAAATTCATGGAGTTTGTTGAAGATTGCTGCAAAACATTGAAACTAAAATATGCTTCAAACCCTCATTCCCATGGATTTGTAACCTGAATATGATACCATTGATCCAGATCTTGGGGGGAGGCCCCCAAGATCTAAAAAAATTGAAACAGATCTAAAAATATCTCCACATTTATAATGCTAGAAAAAAAAAAGAGAACACACTGCAAATAAACCCACAAATAAATTTGTTTTATTAAAACAAAGAATAATAGTATAAGCTACATTGTGGTGGACCATCTATCCTTTTACAAAGTGAGGCTTGTTATTTATAGCCTTTTTTTGAGTTACAATACCATGGGTAGATATCATAGGTGGATACCATGGGTCAATACCATGGGTAGATACCACTTACAATACCATGAGTAAATTCCATATGTGGATGAATACCATGGGTGGAAACATACCATGGGTTAATGAATATCATGGATAGATGTCACTTACAATACCATAGGCGAATAAATACCATGGGTTGATGCCATTTACAATACCATGGGTATATTCCATGGGTGGATGGATAACATGGGTGGATGAACATCATGGGTGGATGCCATTTTCCATTCGGATCAAAATCATTCTCACTAATTTTGTCAAGAATTTTGGAAGTACCAAATCTAATTGGTTTCAACTTTTTACCTTCCCCTTGAAATTTTTATTTGCTGATGTACAACCAAACTTGATCACCAACTTGAAAACTATGCTCAACTCGATGCTTGTCATGCCTTGCATTATACTTTGCTTGCCTCTTTTCCTGTTGTTCTTGTATTTCCTGGTGAAATTCCTGGATCTTTTCAATGAAATTGGTTTCTTTGTCCACATCGTTGTGTCCATCAACTGCTATGTCTTTACTAAAGACAAAATCCAAGGGAGACTTTGGTACAAAACCAAAACAAGTCTCAAATGAATATCTTTGAGCAAAAGAATGTTTCGCATGGTTGTAAGCATGTTGTACATAACACAAATGCTCATCCCAAAGCTTAGGATGCTTGCTACAATAACCTCGAAGCAATTGTACCACTATCTTGTTTACCATTTTTGTCTGGCCATCAGTTTTCGGATGAAATGGTGTGCTCTTCTTTAACTTTTTGTTCATGAGTTCCCATAAACTTATCCAAAAGTTCCCGACAAATCGATAATCTTGATCAGATACAATCGAGGTGGGTAACCCAAAATGAACCCATACATTTTAAAAGAACAACTTTGTAGTTTGTTCATCTGTGACCTGTTTAGTACATGGTGTCAAAATACACATCTTACTGAACCTATCCACAACTACATACAAATAATCATGACCTTTTCTATACATTGGCAATCCCCCAACAAAATCCATGGATAAAATTTCCCATGAACAAGAAGGAATTGGAAGTGGATTGTACAAGCCTAATTTTCTATTACTTGGCTTTCTTATAGCACCAATAGTACATCCTTTAATATATCTTGAAACTGTTTCATTCATTCGTGGCCAATAACAGAATCTTTGTAATTGTGCAATTATTTTACTTACACCTAAGTGACTTGAAATTAGAGAAGTATGTGCTTCTCAAATGACATTAATTCTTTTAGTTTGTGGAATGTATAATTTTCCCAAATGATATAAGAGTTTTTCCTTTATGAAATAATCCAATTCTTCTACCTACTTTCCATGAATTAAAGTTGCATATACATAAAATCTATGTCTTGAGCATATTGTTCAATATAGATTTCATGCATTACTGAATTATGCTTAAGAGTTGTGGATGCATTTATGATTGGTCTTGATAACATGTTTGCAACCTTATTATTGTTGAGATTCAAAAAGATGATGAGCCTAGTGAAAATTAACCATCTTCACTAGGTGGGGCCCGCAAGCTATTTTTAGGTGTATGTATATTTTTATAATGGTGATCATATTCTAAAATTAGCAGGATGCTAATTCTAGATGGTTTAGAAAATTCTATCTTTGGATGAATTTCTATTTTTAGAATATGGGCGAAGTCTATTTATAGATCGCTAATCAAAAAATAGAATGCATGTTGATTATTATTAGCCCTTAATAATAATCAGATAATAAATTGTAACTTATTCTCTTGGATCACTTGATTTCAGTGAACAGATGTGGCACATCAGTGGGATGAAGGAATTATGCAATTCCTAGGGTGTTTTTTGACTCATGCATGGAGAACTTTGTTATAACTGATTGTGGCAAGTTGTAACAGAGTTGGAAGAGTAGTTATGGGAGTTGTTATTTAGTTTAACTCAGTTAAGTGAGTTAAAATCAATTGTGCTAGTTGTAACTAGGGTGGTTGGTGACTCATGCATGGAGAACTTTGTTATAACTGATTGTGGCAAGTTGTAACAGAGTTGGAAGAGTAGTTATGGGAGTTGTTATTTAGTTTAACTCAGTTAAGTGAGTTAAAATCAGTTGTGCTAGTTGTAACTTGGGTGGTTGGTGACTCATGCATGGAGAACTTTTTTATAACTGATTGTGGCAAGTTGTAACAGAGTTGGAAGAGTAGTTATGGGAGTTTTTATTTAGTTTAACTCCGTTAAGTGAGTTAAAATCAGTTGTGCTAGTTGTAACTAAAGATACACTAGTGAAAGTTGAGTGAATTAATTATTTAATTAATTCACTAGTGTCTTACTTGCAACTAAATAAATACAACAGTTTAGTACTTGCATGTCAGATCCAGTGGAGACCCAGTGGAGAGATAGGTGAAAGGGTGTGTTTGACTATCAGTTGTGACTATAGTGATGCATTCAATGCATCTACACAGACATTGGAGATGCCAATGAATATTGCACAGTGCAAGCAAGAAAATATCGATCTCATTCAAGGATCTTCTTCAACAGGGATTGCGCAGTGGAGGCAGGCTATCAGGAGGCAAGAAATTGGTGCATATATATGCAAATTTCTAGATGACAGCGTGTGACGATTGTATATAGTACTATGTTGTGTAACCAGCTCCAAAAAGAGAAGAAAATAGATATCAACGCCTTATAAATGAGCCACTTCGAGGGGGAAACCTCCAATACATTACATAAATGAACAATTCTTGGATGATACAATTTAGAAAACCTCCTTTATATATATAGGAGTCCATGGGGCCATAATTTAATCCTAGTGGGCCACAATGTAATCCTAGCCGACCTAACAATAATAATTTAAGGGCACAATAATAACAAAATGGGGGTTACAAGGGTACAATAATAACAATAAGGGGGTTACACTAACAACAATAAGGGACTATACTAGTAATATAGGACCTAACATGCCCCTCTCCTTCAAAAAAGTGTTGTCCTCAACGCTTGAGTAGCTCTGGGTGCTTCTGTATAAAATTCTCATCCTCCCATGTAGAATCTTCAGTGGGTAAGTTCTTCCACTTGATGAGATACTCTGAAATTGATTGATTCCGTAGTTGTCGAGTTCTTGTTTCCGTGACCGCTTCCAGTTCCAATATGATTTTTCCTTCCTCATCAAGTTCTGGAAATATTGTTTGAACTGGAAGATTTTCACCTATAACCTTCTTTAAGCACGAAACATGGAAAACTGGATGTACTCGCGAAGAAGCAGGAAGCTCCAATTTGTATGCCATAGTACCAATCTTTTGCAACACTTTGTAAGGACCATAGTACTTTGGCGATAATTTATTATCCTTCTTTGCTTGCTTGAGGGACATTTGTTTGTATGGTTGTAGCCGTAAAAATACCCAATCTCCTACATCAAAACTTCTCTCGCTACGATGTTGATCTGCCTGTTGTTTCATTCGATTTTTTGCCAAATTCAGGTTATCCTTTAAGAGTTGGAGAACTTCTTGCCGATGCTCAATGTGATCTTCCACTGCTTGAACCTTCGAATTTTCCCTTAAAGATGATGTGATGGATGGTGGATGATATCCATAAAGTGCCATAAATGGGGTCATTTTTGCTGCAGTATGGAAGGAAGTGTTATACCACCATCCAGCGAGAGGTAACCACTTGACCCATTGTGTTTGTTTATCAGATACAAAACAACGAAGATATCCTTCCAAACATTTATTTACTATCTCGGTTTGACCATCAGATTGAGGATGATAAGATGAGCTATGAGCTAATTGAGTACCCAAACAAGAAAATAACTTCGTCGCTCACAATAACCCTTGGGCTGGGATCTCTGTCACTCACAATAACCCTTGGGCTTCCATGTAGATTTTGAATTATGTCCATAAATGTAGTAGCAACTGTACTTGCTTTAAATGGATGAAATAATGCACAAAAGTGTGCATACTTGGTAAGTCTATCAACTACCACCATCATGACATTCTTTCCTTCGGACTTAGGTAAACCTGTGATAAAATCCATTGAAATCTCCTCCCAACGTTGACTTGGAATGGATAAAGGTTGTAGAAGTCCCGAGGTCTTAATTGTCTCCACTTTATTCTGCTGGCAAACCAAACATTCCGCCACAAACTTTTGAATATCAGATTTAAGGCCATCCCAAAAAAATTCTTTCTTCACCCCGTGGTAAGTTTTTAAAAATCCTGAGTGTCCTCCTAAAGGAGAAGTGTGCAATTCCAGAAGAATCTTTTGTTTTAGTTGGGAATTCTTGCAAAGATATAATCAATCTTTGTACCATAAGGAATCATTTTTCCAACTAAATGTATCAGATGTACTAGGATCTTGCTGCAACTTTTGAATGAGTGTCCATACATCTTTGTCCTTCTTCCATTCATCTCTTTCTTTAGTTATCCAATCTGGTTGGATAATAGAAATGGCACAAAGAAATGCTTCCACCTCTTCATTCTTTCTTGAGAGTGCATCTGCAACAACATTAAGCTTTCCTTTTTTCTAGATTATTTCAAAGTCATAACCCAACATCTTTGTGACCCATTTTTGCTGCTCTTCTGAGGATAGTCTTTGTTCCAAAAAGTGTTTAAGACTATCATGATCAATTTTTACCTTGAAGTGTCTTCCCATTAGGTAAGTTCTCCATTTCTTTAGTGCATGCAACATTGCTAACATTTCCTTATCATAAATAGGTTTCTGTAAATACTTTCCTTTGATTGGATGACTTTCAAAAGCAATGGGTCTTCCTTCCTGCATTAAAAAAACACCAATTCCATTTCTTGAGGCATCACATTCCACAATAAAGGTTTTTGTGAAGTCCGGCGTAGCTAAGACAGGCGCTAGGCACATTGCCTCTTTAAGATGTTCAAAGGCCTTAGTTGCTTCAGGAGTCCATGAAAATGCATCTTTCTTCAATAATGTTGTTAGAGGTGCCGCTATTCTCCCATAATTCTTAACAAACTTGCGATAATAGCCTGTTAACCCGAGAAATCCTCGCAACTGCTTTATTGTCTTGGGGACTTTCCATTCCTTAATGGCTTTAATTTTGTTATGGTCTACTTTAACACCCTCGTGAGATATAATATGACCCAGATATTCCACCTCTTGTACTCCAAAGAAACATTTGGATGTTTTTGCATATAATTGTTTCTCCCGCAATAGTTTGAGCACCCTGTCAACATGTTCAACATGATCCTTCCAAGACCTGCTGTAGATTAGTATATCATCAAAAAATACTAGCACAAATTTTCTAAGGAAGGGTTTGAAAATGGAATTTATCAACCCTTGAAATGTAGAAGGTGCACTGGTAAGGCCAAAAGGCATGACCAAAAATTCATAATGACCCTCATGAGTTCGAAATGCTGTTTTTGGAATATCTTCAGTCTTCATTCTAATTTGATGATATCCCGAACGAAGATCCAACTTGGTAAAATAAATTGCTCCATGTAATTCATCCAATAATTCATCAATCACAGGAATGGGAAATTTATCTTTAATGGTGAGCTTATTGAGCTCCCTATAATCCGTACACATTCTCCATGATCCATCCTTCTTGTGTACCAATACTACAGGAGCAGAGAAAGAACTTTGACTAGGTTGAATTATACCCGCCTCTAACATTTCTGCAATCATACGTTCAATTTCGCTCTTTTGGAAGTAAGGATATCTATAAGGCCTGATTTTTGGAGGAACACTTCCTGGAATCAAATGAATAGCATGATCATGATCACAAATAGGTGGGAGTCCTTTGGCCGTTTCAAACACCTTTGAATGATTGTCCAAGACTTGTTGGAGATCTGCAGAAATAGATGATTTTGATGTCGGAACTTCTAGTGAGCATAATTGTGCAATTACACCTCGTTTTTCTTTCTTTAGAAGCTTTGTCATGACATTAGAGCTTATTATCCTTCCTGGCTTCCCTTCACTACCCCGTAATTTGACTTCCTTTCCTTCTGAAAAAAAATTCAAGAAAATTCTTGAAAATTAAAAGCTACTGTCCCCAAAGATTGTAACCATTGTACTCCTAGTACAACATCAGCACCTCCCATAGGAATGGAAAGCATTGGACTAGTCAATACATATTCCCCCATGGTTAGCTTGATATTATGGCATTTTCTAGAGAAATTTATAGTTCCTCCATTTGCAACCATTACTTGACATTCTGGTGCTGGGTATAGGAAACAATTTAATTCCTTGGCTACCTTACAATGAATAAAATTATGGGTGCTACCTAAATCAATCAACACTATTACCTTTTTCTTCTTTATTTTTCCTTCTATCTTGAGATTTTGAGGAGTGGTAATTCTTTCCAGTGCATTACACAATATGGTCAGATTCATTTCTTCCTTTTCTAGGGCTGGTTCCTGGTGTATATCCTCTTCTCGTTCATTTTCTTCTTCCTCTTCACAACATATGTAAAATAATTTCTTCTCATCACACTTATGACCTTTAGTGTATTTGCTATCACAACTGTAGCAAAGCCCTTTTGCTCTTTTTTCTTCCAATTTTTGTGGTGTCAACCTTGTAGGTTTTGGAAATCTAGGAGTACCAACACTTCCTTCTTTATAGAATTGAGTGGTAGGCTTCCTTGTCGCCATTATTTTACATTCAATTTTTCTTGCCAACCTGAATGCCTTCTCCAATGAATCTGGTTCCAAAACGCGAACTCCATGTTGGATATTATCCTTTAAAGTTCCTATGAAGAGATCGATCTTGTGTTCCTCTGGAATATCAGTTACCCTTATATTCAATTTTTTGAATTCCTCAATTTGCTACCCCACTAAACCCTTTTGTTTGAGATTTATCAATTGGCTAAAGAAGGTGTTGCTCTTTGTATCCTCATAATGTGCTATCATTTCTTCTGTAAAAATTGACCAAGTGAAAAAAAATTTACGGGAGCAAAGCCATCGATACCATACAAATATATTTTGTTCTAAATTTAAAGTTGCAATGCGTACCTTTTGTGTGTTTTGCACGTTATGGAGATCAAAATATTGCTCCATATGTAGTATCCATGTTACAGGATCCTTTCCATCAAACTTCCTCATATCCATTTTTTGAATATGGTGGTTCTTCCCGCCAACATTAGAGTTTATGAAATCACGATTAACATTGATTTTGTTCTCATCATGAGGTTCTTCTACTATCTTTTCACCATTAGGAAACATTTCTTGTATCAACTTTGTCAAACCTTCGATGTCTGGTTTTAGATCATTCTTCATGTTTTCCATGTTGTCTTTCATGTCATCCATCTTAGCTTCCATGCCAGCTTCCATGCCATCCATCTTAGCTTCCACGCCTTTCTTCAAAACTTCAATTTCATTTTTTGTTGCTCTTTGCGAGAGTGAAATTTGTTGCACTTGCTCTTGTAATTTTGATAGATCATGTTGCAATTCTTCATCTTCATGAGTCATAGTAGAGCCTTATGAAAGCTTAATGGGTGTTGAATTATTTTTACAGGGCATATTTTAGAACCCAATACTGATATCTATTCTACAATATGCCCTTGGAATCAATTCAAATTGATTCTTCTAACAAGACTTATGCAATTCGAAAAAAAATACACACCTTTTTCTTGCTTTTGAGGAGCCCGATATTGAAATTGGATTATATTTGTGATTGCAGCACTTCAATATTCTATTTTCATTAAAAACATAGCCCTCTGAATCATCTTTCGAATGCCACAGGTCTGACCTGATTTGGATTCTCCAAGACAAAGTTGTGTCCAATCTTCCACAATGACCTAATTATGGACTAGTTCAGTAGAGAGAACTTGTACGACTTTCCACGTGTCACTGTTTCATCATTCGTCTCTAAAATTGATAGCCAATAAACTTCAGTCTGTGTACTTATGACCACATTTTATGGCACTCCAATCCGATGCCTTGAGAGAGAGTTATTGAACTTTTCCCATGATCACCTCTTTGAGATGAAATTCAGGAGCTTGAAAATGCACTACCTTCCACAAATCATATCTCCAAAAATATTGTGAACCAAGCTCTAAAATTTTTTGAAAAATTTCTTCAGGATTTCAACTTCGCACCATATGAATTTCATATTCTGAAACTTCGTAGAAAAAACGTTATAGCACAAATTCCACGATGACCTGTTTAGGAGCCTGAAAAAAGACCTAACTTCCACAGATCATATCTCCGAAAATATTGCGAACCAAGCTCTGAAATTTTTAGAAAATATTCCTCAGGATTTCAGCTTCACACCTAAAAATTTTTCTTTTTGTACACGAAACATCGTAGAAAAAAATTTATAGCAAAAATTCCACGATGACCTATTTAGGCAATGGCTCTAGAATCCTAAGCTACGATTCAAATGTTGTGTAACCAGCTCCAAAAAGAGAAGAAAAGAGATATCAACGCCTTAGAAATGAGCCACTTCGAGGGGGGCAACCTCCAATACATTACATAAATTAACAATTCTTGGATTATACAATTTACAAAACCTCCTTTCTATATATAGGAGTCCATGGGGCCATAATGTAATCCTAGTGGGCCACAATGTAATCCTAGCCGACCTAACAATAATAATTTAAGGGCACAATAATAACAAAATGGGGGTTACAAGGGTACAATAATAAAAGTAAGGGCGTTACCCAAACAAAAATAAGGGACTATACTAGTAATGTAGGGACCTAGGGACCTAACATACTAAGAGCTCTATGAGTTGAGATTTGTATGAGATTGTTACATGATTCCATGATATACATAATATATGATAGCTAGGTTTTGTAGCTTTAAGCTTTCGTGGTAAAACATATTGTTATGTGCGATTGATTTTTCTTCATATGTTTGCAATTGGCGATTTAATTTCTGCAAAGAATTAAGTAGAAGGATTTTGTATTTAACATAAGATTAAATTGTTAGATAAGGAGAATCCAGAAATACATTATTATGTTTATAAATTTCTACATGGTATCAGAGCAGTGTTAACTATTGAAGATTGCAATATTGAAGCGGTGTTGAGTTTTGTGCTAGTGGGACAATTCGAATTTGCTGCAAGAATTTCTTAGTGCAACAATTGAGTAAACATTGAAATGTATTTCAATGGGTTGTGATTGGAGTATGAAATCAAGGGAAACTCGAACTACATAGCCTAGAAGGACAGGATGGAGGTAGTGCTTGAAGATAATGGCTTAAAGGAGTTCATCGATAGCGATGTTCCTAAGCCCACTTAGACGGATGTTGCATTACTTGACGCCTGGAAAAAGAAAGTAGCAAAGACAAGAAGGATTATGTTGGAAGGTGTGAAATACCATATTGTGTCAAGCCTTCACAGGAAATCCACTCCATTTTCAATGTGGAAGGCTTTGACAGATCTTTTCCAAAGCAACAGCGACCATAGGAATTTGGCGCTGAAAGATAAACTTAGGAAAATCAAAATGGAGAAGGGTGGCAGTATTCCAAATTATCTCATGAAGTTTTTCCAATGTCGACATGAGCTGGGGAGTGTGGGAATTACAGTTGCTGATGATGACTTGGTGAGCTTAGCTCTCCCTGGAATTTCGAAGAGTTGGCACAGTTATCAAGACTATGTCAATGGGTGGGAGAAACTGCCGGATTGGGAGCGAATTTGGTTGGATCTAGTGCAGGAGGAGATAAGGCAGAGTATCAGGGATGGCTCTTCATCAAAGCATTATGATGAAGAGGATTTTGCTTTGGCTGCCAAAGTGAGGAAAGGGAAGGGGGATAAATCCCATTCAAAATTCGAGGCTAAAGGCAAGAAGTTGTATTTGTCCAAGGTGAATTGTTTTCACTATCACGAACATGGGCATCTCGTCACTAACTGCCCATAGAAAAAGAAGAACAAGAAGGTTGTTGGAGTTGTAGCTAGTGAGGCCCTTGCCTCACAATTTGAACTTGATTTCTCTTTGATCACATGCTTGGTTTCAAGTGCAATGGGATCTGTGTGGTATCTTGATAGTGGTGATTCCTTCCACATGACGGGATATAAGGAGCTTTTCAGCGACTTTGAGGAGAAATATCTCCAAATGCATATAGATATGGGCGATGATGGATGATAGAATGCGACCAGAATCGGTACCATTACCTTTGAGAGGGAGTCAGGTAAACCATTTCTGTTGAAATATGTTATGCATGTTCCAGGTCTGAAGAATAACTTGGTCTCAGTCATGATGTTGGAGGACATAGGTTATGACATTGTTTTCAGTGATGGAAAATCTTTCCTGTGACATAAAACAACGGTTCAAACCAAGAAGATGGGGATTAAAGTCAAGAATCTCTACAAGCTGGAGGTAGATGGCTGCACTGTAATGTTGGGTAAAGAAGAAGAAATGGTGAGATAGGATGAGGGCGAATTATGGCACGCGATATTGGCCCATCTTCACCATGGTGCCCTGAAGATTTTGTAGCATATTTCTACTGGAATCCCCAAGGGTACACTTGTGCAGATAAATCAATGCAAGGGATGTACTATGGGTAAGTTTTTGAAGACCACCTTTCATGAAAAGGAGAACCATGCCTCAGTGATCCTGGAGAGAATTCCACAAACATGTGTGGACCATTCTTGGTTGCTTCAATAGCAAAACATAGGTATTATGTTATTTTTGTTGATGACTATTCTCGTAGATGTTGTATGTTCTTCATGTAGAAGAAGGATCAAACATTCTCAAAGTTCTATGAGTTTAAAGCATTGGTGGAGAAAGATTCGGGGAAGAAAGTGAAGGCTCTGAAGAGTGATAATGGTGGTGAATATATCTTGAACAAATTCAAAGACTTCTGTAGCAAAGAAGGAATTCGAAGAGAACTCATAGCACCTCATAACGTGTTAGCCACCTATAAATTTTGTTATACCAAGAGGTGGCTAAATTTTGTTCTTCAAAACTCCAAGAGATAATTCCCCTTTGAGAACCTATCATCCTTGAAGTTTTTATGAAGATAACTAATACTTTAGTTAATCTTCACTGTTTTTTCCCTTTTAAAACTGAAAATCTGATGTTTTCCTGAAGAAATTCTGCTGCAAAAACTCAATTTTTCCCCTCATTTTACCCCTTCTCCCACTCAAATTAACCTCCTCTTTTATCCCCTTCTACCTCATAAAATTCCTCTATTTTTTCTTATTTCCCTGATTTCCTTCATATAACCCGAAAGCCCCACAATCGGGCACTAAACATTATATAAAGCCCTTCTCCGATGAAATTTTCCTTTGTATTTCATAAAAAATCCATTTTTCCTATGTTTAAAGAAAACCTGTCGATTCATGGTCTAAACCATTCTCGACCGTTGATCTAAACCAATCGAACAGTCTTTGGCATCTCACATCAGAGATTTCATTGGATTCTTTTGAATATTTTGTTACCCCCTCCTGATTGGCGACCTTCCGATGGTTCACGTTGATCTTTTCCATAAGCCCATTCCCCCGCATTTGGACCTCCAATTCATTCCTAACCATAGATCTGATCCTCAGATCAATGGCCCTCATTCAATTGCATTGGTGCTTTGATCCCTTTGCTCCCACCGATCGCAATATTCCGATTGCATCTGGGCCGTCTATTCTTCTAATTCCGACGGTCCAGATGAATCCTCATTTCCCTTTGTTATTCCTCAAGCCCCACTGTATAATGTTTTCGGTGGATCTCCACTGTTGATCTCTGCAGATCAATGGCCGACAATGACCCAATCTCCGCTTACCCCTCACCTCATATTTTATTTCATTAACCCAAAGATCAAATCTGAGTCGTTGATCTGTTTCATCCAATGGTCCAGATTCATCCCGATAGGCCCAACTCCTTTGGGTCCTACCTTTCTCCAGAACAAATCCTGATCGTTCATTCCTGTGATCTGACAGTCCAGATCAATACCGCCTTGACTCTGCCCCACCTTCTTCCACCCGTGCAACTTATTTTATCGCGCTCTCACCTCCACTGTTGGATCTACCCATCTAAGATCTAACAGCCAAGACTCCATATCGGGTGATTTTTAAGCCCGAAGGTTAATTTTCCAAAGTTACATGATATGGGTTGTTTTAAAAGGCCACTTGTTGGTCAGTAACACATATCGCGTTCAAAAATTTAAACTGCCTTCCTTCCTTTTTATCACACAAAAACAGTGGTTTCTATGGCTGAAACCTCTTTGCCCCATTTGTATTGAATTTCATCACGTTTAATCTTCGTCGTTGATTTCTGTGGCCGATATCATAAGTCATAAGTCATTCTTAGTCATTGATCTCTGTGGCCGATCTCATCTGACGGCCTAGGTCATTTCCAAAACCCCAACTTTCGTTTTAACACTATTTTACCTTCCACCAAAGGTTTCCGACCAATTTTCTTTGCAAATTCTTCCATTTTATTATAATATGACCCCTTCATATTATAAAACCCAGATTGATCTCAACTGTTGATCAATACGCATCTACGGCTCGAACTTAATCTTTCATTTACCTCTCCAACCACCTCTCCTTTTGATCTCGACGAGCAGTCTCACCGTTGGATGCTTTCATCCAACAGATGCGTTCTAAACCTAAGCCTCCAAAGCAGTTTTACCCAGCCACGCAGGATTTTTATAACTGTGTATTTTTCAGGTTTTAATGGTTTTTCAATTGTTTTAAAGGAAGATTGAAGGTCGTGGATGACGATCCCTTAGGCCATTATTCATCAAGAAGATCATATGTTTTATCAGTCCCTCATGAGCACGGATGCCTTTATATAACCTCTGCGCACCTGTAACCATAACAAAAACATAGCAAACACCACAGCCAAAGAGTATCAGTATCCAGGGATAAAATCAAAAGAAGAAAATGTGTTTGAAGACTGTTAACACAGTTTTGAACGATTAAAGCATTAATTCGATTAATCAAAGATCTGATCCACAGTTAAAGATAGTTTGAAGACCAGAAGACAGAAACTAGGCTTCATTAAGCCTAAAACACAGAAATCAAGTAAATTAAAGGTGTTTTATGTGAAAACAATAATATCTACTTGTCCAAGAAGCCTCCACTACCACATCAGAGGCTAATTGAATCCTCTACAGCTACCAAAAGACACCTGCATCCTCAAAGCAATCAAAGAAGGCCTAGTTATTGCTAGAATAGAAGATATTTATCTAAAGACAGCTGAATAGTTATTAAAAAAGAAAGAAAAAATTTTCAAACTGTCAGCAAAGTTATTAAAAATATAAGAAATAGGCCTCAAAGTAAATCTTTTTCCCTTTGAGTTTAAAAAGACAAAAACAAATTAAATAAACATAATCATAATTCAATTCTCTCCCGCCTTAAGCCTTGCATGGCTTTCGAGGTTTGGAGCTGCATTTAGTGTAGAATTTATTGCATTTTAAACCTAAAGCTCCTCCACCTCCTCATTTCTTCTATAAATACTTCTGAAGAAGATGAGATACAGGTTGGTTGGTTTATCACTAGTTGTAATACTTAAACTCTCTGAAATAATACATAGTTTGTTGAAGATGAAGAAGAAATTGAAGTCTTGGAAGTCCTGACGATGTTGTCGCATGCTTGTTCTTGAGAAGGCTCTATCATTGGATCCATGAGCTTGGCTGTTGGTGAAGTATTCTAAATTGTTTAATGTTTTCTCCTGTTTTCATTTTGCTCCATAATTTCTTACTACAGTAGGATGAAATTTTTAGGCTAAGAAATGACTCTTGGAAGCACCTTAGACCTGTTTATCCTTCACTGTTTTATGTTTTCTTCTGCTGAGGTATTTTAGAGTCTTTAATCTCTCTCTTTAGTCCTCATGCTTGTTTATTTCTCTAATAGTTCGAATAGTTTGTTTCATCATGATTTATGGTTCTCCCTGCTTGTCTGCTGCCACTTAAAGGCTATTATTGAAGTCTCCCTTTCAAGTATCTTTGTTTATAGTGAGCCAAGGAGGTATGTTCTGATCATGCCCTTTGTCCTTGCTTGAATAGTTGTCTTAAAGTTATTTATAGTTGTGATCATAGATGTATTTAGGTGTTCCCTCTTCTATGAACATAATTATCAGTGAATCTTGTATGCTTTCTAATTCATTTGAAATTAAATCTTTGAGGAAATAGGGTGTTCCCTGAATCTTAGATTTCATTTTAAAAGTTGTTTGAAGTCATTATTTGCTTAAATTGTGGTTTTTAGAATTCATGGTTAGCCCTGTCTATCAAATAACTCTTTATTGTTCAAGTTATGCTTTCAAATTCCCTTTGTTGAAAATTAAACTTCTCTTTTCTAAACCATTAATGTCCATCTCATTCATAAACTAAAGGATCCTGTGGCCAAGTTAGATTTTCCCTTTGATATCCCATATCCATTTATAAGTTTGTCATAACCTCTTTTTGACTCCATTTCCCAAAAAAACTGACATTTCCCCTTTCTATCTATCTTTCCTAGACCTTTTATGTTCTGTTGTATCAATTCAAGCAAACAAACAAACAAACACTTGCACTTAATAACTAGTCTAAAACCAATACTCAAAGCACACAAGATAAACCTTTGCAAAATAAATAATTTGAGAGATCCCTTTCTGAGAACAAGAGGACTAGATCCTGTAACTCTAAAGATTGGTTCTGATGTTGCCCTATCTTTCGATTTTCCAATCTATCAAAACACTAGAGACCAACATATTGGAGATCATGGTGGGACCACTGAGTTCATAGTTTCCTAGCAAGCTCTTATAGACTCATTAGTCTTTCAAACAACCATAGAAATTCAGAAAAACCCAAAAATATTTCAGATTGGCTTCATAATAAACATGGTGGTGGAACCATAAAACATTTTCCTTCATAAAAGCTAAAAATTTTCCACCTGGCGACTCCACTGACCTCCAGTAGGCCTATTACTTCACTAGTCCTTGTAAACTCCCTTGGGAATGCATTGAGAAAACCCAATCATGTTGTTGGTGGATAGCAAAGTTCAATATCTTCCACCTGGAGACTCCACAATCCCAAAATACCTAATGACTCCACTGGTAAAGGACTCTAAGCTGGTTAGAAAGATACAGTGACCTCTTTATTACAAACATGGATCCAAGTATGGATAGAGAAGCTAAAATAAACACATTATTGAACCTAATTGGGAAAATAGTGTACATACTTGATAAAATATTGGAAAGGCATGAGGATGATATAGATGTTGATTATGTTGAGCAACTTATGCTTTTCCCAGATCAAACACAAACTCAACCACTACAAGACCTAGACAATGAGTAATATATAGATGATGATCAAGACTTTATAGAAGAAGGTGAGAAAGATTATAGAGAAAAAAATAAATAAAAACTACTGATCATGATGGAAAAGATGGTGTACATGCTTGGAAAGAGAATTGAAAGGTATGAGGCTAATTTAAATATTGATTATCTAGAGCAGCCCATGCTTCTTTCAAATCAAGAACAAACTCAAACGCTACAAGATATGTATGATGAACAAAATTACAAAGAAAGCAATGAAGAAGGTTGTTAGGAAATTCTTGATTACCTACCTATGTCTTGCACAATGCTATTAAGATAACTTCATGACCAAATTGCAAAAACTAATAGTAAGCAGTGCCTTGAGGAAAACACAAGCCATCTTGAACTCATAAAATCTGAAATAGGAGAAGAGACAACACAACCAGAGTCTCTGCCTTTATGTCATGACTCATTTCAGATTATTAAAGAAGAATGGCATTGTAATGATCTATTAGAAACAACTCCTGAATCCCATATTCTAAATAGCTGTCACAAAAATCATGAGGAGTTGTTTAAAACTAAGGTAGACCAGGAAAAAGAAGAGAATCCTCAAATTTCCCCCGTAAACACAAATGAAGATCCCTTGGAAGAGGCTCAAGAATACATCAGGCCTAAAAATCAGCCAACACAAGAGAAAGAAGACTGTTGTAAATTTGTCCTAAGCAAAAAGAAAATTCCTTCTCTCTTAACAGAAGAAGAGATTGATCTAATATTGAACAGACAGCCAGCCTCCAAACCTTCATTTGAACGAAACAATTATGCCCATCTACTTACCGAACCTTATTTTCTTGAATCAGAAAATACAATTATAGAAAAGCTAAAAGAGAAAGAAATTGATAACCCAATATGTTTGATTGGTGAAATTGTGTATACTAATGATTTTTCAACTTCTGATCAATCTGATGATGATGATGAGCTCCAAACAGAAACTAATCATGCAGGGCAACCAGTATTTGATTGGTTTCATGAACTTCATTATCAGATTGAAAGCAGCAATCAGCCAATCCAATCCATCATAAATAGCTTTCTCATAATTGGGAATCAGCAATCTATTAGTTTTAATGTTAAGGTTAAAAAGGAAGAGGAATTTTTTGAGCAGGATGAAGATAAGGGGCCTTCTCCTGAGAGGATTGAGGTAATAAAAAATACCCCTTCTCAAGAACATGATGATCTCTTCATAGAATATAGTCCACTAAATCAGAGCATACCAAGACTACAAGAGGACAACACTGCAATATCTGATAAATCCTCTAGTTCAGATAATAATGAAGATGAGGAAGTTTTTCTTTCTCAAGAAAATATTTACCTTGATCCAATGGAGAAAGAAGAGATAATCCTGGTAGAACCTTGTCTTCCAAATACTCTTAACCAAGTGTTATTTCAAGATCCTTATGCTCACTTCTTGAAGACATTTAAAGAAGGGATAAAGATTATTAGGAGCAGTGAATTACCAAAGGCAATAAGATTATTTAGCACTGCTGCTAAAAAAAAAAAAGAATGGGAGTGGCCCTGTTTGTCCAGCCTGACCAAAGAGATGAAGAAGGACCAATCATGGAATCATTTACTAGATTGTTTATACTGGAAAAGAGGGTTCATCAGCTAAAAACATGTAAATGTTCCAAGTTAGATTAGGTTAGATAGGAATATCAAATAAAGCTCAGCTTTGAGCATTTATTTAGTTGTTGATTTTTGTCTTGAAAGAAAAAGAAAAATACAAAAAACAATAGAAAAGAGAAAAGAGGGAAAATTGTAAAAGAAGAAAGGTACAGCCCATACCAAAAAAGAGAAACAAAGTCTGAAAGTGTGCAAGCTCAAATGCCACTCCTAATTAGTCATACAGCCTAATCTTGACTAATTAGTTTTAAATTTGCTGCTGATAGGTTAGTGAATAGATCATCCAAACAACATAATCTTGGCTTATCAGTAAGATAGATTAGGTTAGAAGAAAGAAGGTTCAAACAAGCTCAAAACTTGAACTAGTATGAGAGAAAAGACACTTCAAATATATTCAAAATTAGAGCTGAAGAGATGGTGAAGGAAGTTTTAATTTTTCATATCTTAAGCCTTCACATTTTGTTTTAAATTTTCTGCAAAATAACAATCTATGTGTAGCTTGTTTTCTATGCCATATATCAGCTACAAGTTATACTGTTCAATCCTGGCTTGTTTGCTTTTAAATTTCTGTTTTTTGAAATTAGAGAATAAAAATTTGTTAGACAGTCTAATCCTAACAGATAGTAGATAGGTACAGAAGCTTATGAACTCAACTGCTTAATCTGAGTTCATGGATAAATCAGAGAAGACTTAGATTAGTTTTTTTTATTTTTAAAAAGAATAAAATGTTGTTAAAGAGAGTTTTCTCATCTAAATGCACTCTAAAAAGAAGAAAAAATGTTAGGATTATTAGGAATGGGTAGGTAGACTCATTGTTTTGACAAGATTCCATTGTTCTAAATTACTGCAGAGATCATAAAAAAAAAAGGATGTTGCCCAATGGATTAAGACACTGGTTTAATGAAAGCTAGAGATTTGTAGCTGATGTTCTAGACAGCTAAAAGAACCAGCTATCTTCCCCAAGTGGAGCCACTGTTAGCCACCTATAAATTTTGTTATACCAAGAGGTGTCTAAATTTTGTTCTTCAAAACTCCAAGAGATAATTCCCTTTGAGAACCTATCATCCTTGAAGTTTTTATGAAGATAACTAATAATTTAGTTAATATTCACTATTGTTTCCCTTTTAAAAATGAAAATCTGTTGTTTTCCTAAAGAAAAGACTGTTGCAAAAACTCCATTTTTCCCCTCATTTTACCCCTTCTCCCACTCAAAATAACCTCCTCTTTTATCCCCTTTTACCTCATAAAATTCCTCTATTTTTCTTTATTTCCCCGCTTTCCTTCATATAACCCGGAAGCCCCACAATTGGGCACTAAACATTATATAAAACCCTTCCCTGATGCAATTTTCCTTTGTATTTCATAAAAAATCCATTTTTCCTATGTTTAAATAAAACCCGTCGGTTCATGGTCTAAACCATTCCCGACCGTTGATCTAAACCAATCGAACAGTCTTTGGGATCTCGCATCAGAGATTTCATTAGATTATCTTGAATATTTTATTACCCCCTCCCGATTGGCGACCTTCCGATGGATTCTCAACCGTCGATCTATTTCGCCATACCCAGATCCGACAATTCACGTTTCTCTTTTCCATAATCCCATTCCCCCGCCTTTGGACCTCCAATTCATTCCTAACCATCGATCTGATCCTCAGATCATTGGCCCTCTTTCAATCGCATCGACGCTTTGATCCCTTTTCCCCCGCCGATTGCAATCTTCCAATTGCATCTGGGTCATCTATTCTTCTAAATCCGATGATCCAGATGAATCCTCATTTCCCTTTGTTATTCCTCAAGCCCCGCTGTATAATGTTTTCGGTGGATCTCCACCATTGATCTCTGTAGATCAACGGCCCACAATGACCCAATCTCTGCTTACCCCTCACCTCATATTTTATTTCATTAACCCGAAGATAAAATGTGAGTCATTGATTTGTTTCATCCAATGGTCCAGATTCATCCTGATAGGCCCAACTCCTTTCGGCCATACCCTTCTCCAGATCAAATCCCGACCGTTCATTCCTGTGATCTGACGGTCCAGATCAATACCTCCTTGACTCTGCCCTACCTTCTTCCACCCGCGCAACTTCTTTTATCCCGCTCTCACCTCCACCGTTGGATCTACCTGCCTGAGATCTAATGGCCAAGACTCCATATTGCGTGATTTTTAAGCCTGAAGGTTAATTTTCCAAAGTTACGTGATATGGGTAGTTTTAAAAGGCCACGTGTCGGCCAGTAACGCATATTGCATTCAAAAAGTTAAAACTGCCTCCCTTCCTTTTTATCGCGCGAAAATAGTGGTTTCTATGGCCGAAACCACTTTGCCCCATTTGTATTGCATTTCATCCCGTTTAATCTCCGTCGTTGATCTCTGCAGATCAACGGTCCCAGTTTAATCTCGCATTATTTCATCGCCCTTTGCCATCCTCCAAGGGACTTCATAAGTCATTCTTAGTCATTGATCTCTGTGGCCGATCTCATCCGATGGCCCAGGTCATTTCCGAAACCCCAACTTTCGTTTTAACGTTGTTTTACCTTCCGCCGAAGGTTTTCGACCAATTTTCTTTGCAAATTCTTCCATTTTATTATAATATGACCCCTTTGTATTATAAAACCCAGATTGATCTCAACCGTTGATCAATACACATCTACGGCTCGGACTTAATCTTTTGTTTACCTCTCCAACCGCCTCTCCTTTTGATCTCAGCGAGCAGTCTTGCCGTTGGATGCTTTCATCCAATGGTTGCATTCTAAACGTAAGCCTCCAAAGAAGTTTTAACCAGCCACGTAGGATTTTTATAACTTTTTGTGTGTATTTTGCAGGTTTTAATGGTTTTTCAAATTTTTTAAAGGAAGATTGAAGGCTGGGGATGAAGATCCCTCAAGCCATTATTCATCAAGGAGATCATTCTGTAGGGTTTTCCCATTATGTTTTATCAGTCCCTCATGAGCACTGATGCCTTTATATAACCTCTGCGCACCTGCAACCACAATAAAAACACAGAAAACACAATAGCCAAAGAGTATTAGTATCCAGGGATAAAATCAAAAGTAGAAAACCTGTTTGAAGATTGTTAACACAGTTTTGAAGGATTAAAGCATTAATTCGATTAATCAAAGACCTGATCCACAATTAAAGACAGTTTGAAGACCAGAAGACAGAAATTAGGCTTCATTAAGCCTAAAACACGGAACTCAAGTAAATTAAAGGTGTTTTAGATTAAAACAATAATATCTACTAGTCTAAGAAGCCTCCACTGCCACATCAGATGCTAATTGAATCCTCTACAGCTACCAAAAGACACCTGCAGCCTCAAAGCAATCAAAGAAGGCCTAGTTATTGCCAGAAAAGAAGATATTTATCTAAAGACAGCTAAACAATTATTACCAAAGAAAGAAAAAATTCTCAAACTGTCATCAAAGTTATTACAAAGATAAGAAATAGGCCTCGAAGTCAATCTTTTGCCCTTTGAGTTTAAAAAGACAAAAAATAGAGTAAATAAACAGAATCATAATTCAATGACTCCTGCCTTAAGCCTTGCATGATTTTTGAGGTTTGGAGCTGCATTTAGTATAGAATTTATTGCATTTTAAACCTAAAGCTCCTCCACCTCCTCATTTATTCTATAAATACTTCTGAAGAAGATGAGATACAGGTTGGTTGGTTGATCACTAGTTGTAATACTGAAACTCTTTGAAATAATACATAGTCTGTTGAAGTTGAAGAAGAAATTGAAGTCTTGGAAGTCCTGACGATGTTGTTGCATGCTTGTTCTTGAGAAGGCTCTATCATTGGATCCATGAGCTTGGTTGTTGGTGAAGTATTCTGAACTGTTTAATGTTTTCTCTTTCTTTCATTTTGTTCCATAATTTCTTACTACAGTAGGATGAAAGTTTTAGGCTAAGAAATGACTCCTCGAAGCACCTTAGACCTGTTTATCCTTCACTGTTTTATGTTTTCTTCTGCTGAGGTATTTTAGAGTCTTTAATCTCTCTCTTTAGTCTGCATGCTTGTTTATTTCTCTAATAGTTCGAATAGTTGGTTTCAGCATGATTTATGGTTCTCCCTGCTTGTCTACTGCCACTTAAAGGCTGTTATTGAAATCTCCCTTTGAAGTATCTTTGTTTATAGTGAGCCAAGGAGGTCTATTCTGATCATGCCCTTTGTCCTTGCTTGAACAGTTTTCTTAAAGGTCTTCATAGTTGTGACAATAGATGTATTTAGGTGTTCCCTCTTCTATGACCGTAATTATCAGTGAATCTTGTATGTTTTCTAAGTCATTTGAAATAAAATATTTGAGGAAATAGGGTGTTCCCTGAATCTTAGATTTCACTTTAAAAGTTGTTTTGAAGTCATTATTTGCTTAAATTTTGGTTTTTATAATTCATGGTTAGCCATGTCTATCAAATAACTCTTTATTTTTCAAGTTATGCTTTCAAATTCCCTTTGTTGAGAATTAAACTTCTCTTTTATAAACCATTAATGTCCATCTCATTCATAAACTAAAGGATCATGTGGCCAAGTTAGATTTTCCCTTTGATATCCCATATCCATTGATAAGTTTGTCATAACCTCTTTTTGACTCCATTTCCCAACAAAACTGACATTTCCCCTTTCTATCTATCTTTCCTAGACCTTTTATGTTCTGCTGTATCAATTCAACCAAACAAACAAACAAACACTTGCACTTAATAACTAGTCTAAAACCAATACTCAAAGCACACAAGATAAACCTTTGCAAAAACAACACCTGAGATCCTCCGAGAATAGGAGTGTTTCCCATAAAGGGTCTTCACCTCTAATTACCTCACATTAATATGTCAACCCGAGAGCGTTTTGTCATTACAAAGAGTGACTCAATCCGAGGCTCATTTGTCAGAGTAATGCTAGTAGTACAGTGCTTAAGAAATACAAGAGTAAACGAATGCTTAACTGAAATCAAATTACTTTAAAGAAATAAATCACACACTCAGAAAACTCACTGTTCTTTTGTGTTTAGTTGGCAGCAAGAATAGTTTAGTTTTCATGCTCACTAGTTTACTGTTTTGATTTATTAGATTAGCAGCACCTTTTCATTTCAGCAGTACATTTTCATTTTCTTTCAAGTCTTATCATTGTAAATTTCAAATTGCTTTTAAAGTTTCAAGTTGGTAAATCATTATAGGGGATATCACTTCCTTGAACAAATATAACCAAACTTGTTTTCATTTTAGAATTTCCATTTCACCTTAGAAAAACCAAAAACGACAAAAAGTTAAGAAGTAGGTTATCTTGCACATATAGTGCGCCGCACTTCATCAGCTTACGATTCCCGGATTGACAAATTAAATGCAGCAATTTAGGACACACTAAATTGACCAAACATTTTGGCGCCGTTGCCGGGGAAGTGTAACTAGGTAACCAATTTCTTAAAAAAAAAACACATAAAATCATAAAAGAAGGGAAAACTTGATAACTTCTTGAAGTATGCTCTCCTCTTGCACCTAGTGTGATCTGGAGGATCAGAAAAGAGAGTTATTGGTTTAGTAATTTCTTAAGTATGCTCTCTTCTTGCACCTAGTGTGATCTGGAAGATCAGAAAGAGAATTATTAGCCCAAATTTAAAATAAAAAAAAAATGATGACATGCATAGAGCAAGAGATTCTAGGGGAAGGTTTATAGCTAAAGCCAAGAGTTCGATTTTCACAACTCCATCTTCTTCAAGGCATAGACCAGATTCACCACCATCTACCCCTAGCCTTAAGATTTTTGGAAGTCAAGAAACAACTGAATTAGAGGATTCTCCTATACCACCTACTAAAACCCACTTAGAGAACAAAGAGACTTTCTCTCATCCTTCCTTGGTAGAAGAACTAGAGGACTATAAGGACTCTAAAGAAACTATCATGGCAGAGGAAGTAATAAATAGAGGTGGAGGTAGAAGAGGAGGAAACAATGGAGATAACAATGGTGAAGGAAATAATGGTAGAAATAGGGAAGGAGACAATTTGTTTGGATTCCCTATAGTTGATGAGGAAACTCATGCAACAATGAAAAATATCTCACCATATGTTCTCCCTAACTTTTATGGATTGCGAAGTGAGGATCCTGAAACATTTCTGTTTGAGTTTGAAGTCGTGTGCCGAACTTATGACTATATGGAAAACTCTCAAAAACTCAAACTGTTTCCTTCAACATTGAAGGGAGCTGCTTTGAAATGGTTCATGGGATTAGCCACTCAATCTATTAGGACTTGGAATGATATGAAACAAAATTTTTTGGATAGATACTTGGACTATTGTATGCCCACCAATCATAAGGATGAGGTATTCAAAATGATGCAAAAAGAAGATGAAAACTTGGAAGATTTACTTGAAAGATTTCAATACAACTTGAAAAGAGCAAAGATGAGAAACTTAGATGATGAAACCTTGAAAGCCCTCATATTAAAATCCATTAGAGATGAATGGATAGATATTTTAAACATGATGGGGAAAGGAGACATTTCTCAGCTCCCACTTCGTGACATAACAGAACTATGTGTCCATCTCTCAAGAGGAAAATCTAAAACAGGAAAAGGGCCTAGGGATCCTTCTCTTATTAGGGCTAACAAATGTGCAACTGGATCAGTAAGTAGGGCAGAGATTGGTAATATGCTTGATGAGTTCAAAACTGATATCTTAGGGAGCCTTAGTGAACAACTAGACACCCTTAAAATCAAAAACAAGCAGAAAGCAGAAACAGATGCTTTAGCCATCTTTTGTCCGAAATGTAGAAAGAAACATGCTTTAAGGGAATGTCCCTTGGATGCAAAAGTTGTAGAAACATGTATGATTTGCTCAGAAAATCATGAGATCAGGGATTGTCCTTCAATCCCTGGACTCAAAGCTGTTCTTCAAGAAGATCCAAATTCAATAGAATCTCTCTGTTTTGTCGCAAGGAGACCTTGGCAGGGACAACAATCTCAAGGGTTTAATAACCCTATGAATCTTCAAACCCCACCAAATTGGACTCCTTGGCAACAACATCAAAATTCATATCAGCCATGGGTAAAAGGGATGCAAAATCCTTATGGGAGATTTGCTCAATTTTATCAATATCCTCCATCTTTTCAAAATCAACAAGCTCCACAATTTCCAAGCCAAAATCCACAACAACTTTCATTGCCATTTCCACAACAACAACCTTCTCAACAAAATGCAAATCCTCAACTCATGCTCCCATACCAACAGAAGACAAATCAACTTCCAGCTCAGCCATTGCCAAATCCTAACAATAAGAATCCTCAAACTACTTATATGGTGGAAGGACAACAATTTCCTACCTATATGATTGTTCCTCTCAACGATGTACAACTCAGATCTGGTAGAGTTTTAGAAAAACCTTCTATAGATATTCAAGAGCAAGATACCTCTGAGGAGGACTCTCTTCAAGTTAATAAGGGTTCTGAGGAAGAGTCTCTTCAAAATTCAAGCATGCAAAAAGAAAAAGAAAAGTTAACACCCACAACTCCTATAGTTGAGCAACTTGCATCTTCATCTACACCTCCTTTTCCGGAAAGACTACAAATTGATAAGGGGGTGGAAAAACAAATCTTGTTGCCTAACTATGACTTTTTAGATGAATTGAAGAATGTTTGTATCAAGATTCCATTGCTACAAGCCATTCGAGAAATTCCTATTCTAGCAAAAACCATAAAGGAGTTGAGTTTCAAAAGACCAGGAAGGAAGCTAAAAGACACAAGAAGAATCCACTTGGTAGGAAAGATTGCAGACATTATGATGGGAAAAATTACCATGCAGAAGTATGTAGATCCAAGAAGTCCAATTGTGAAGACACATATAAATGGGATAGAAATTCCAAACACATTGATTGACTTAGGGGCTGCTATCAACATTATGAGTAGACAGACTATGGAACAGTTAAAACTTCCTAATCTTCTTTTTACACCTACTTTATTGCAACTTGCAGATCGATCGGTTATTAAACCAGATGGTGTATTAGAAGATATTTCAGTCTCCTTAGATTCTTGGGAATATCCAGTAGACTTTATGATTTTGACTCCCAAAAGTAATCTAGGAGGACATCCAATTATCTTAGGAAGACCTTGGCTGGCCACAGCTGATGCTTTTATTAGTTGTAGATCTGGAGACATGTACATTTCTAATGGTAATTCGACAAAGAAATTAAATTTGTATCCTCCCGCAAGAGAAATTACAGAAATAGGAGACAATGAATGGGTCGATGATGAGAACACTATACAACCTGTCTTTACCATTTCTGAGATTAGTGAGGATAGTCAAATTCTGAACACATTAGAAAATTTTGAAGTAACTTCAGAATGTGACCCCACACAATTTCAGTTGGAATCTGACATAGAATATTTATCATCAAGACAAATGTCTCTTTACTCTATGGAAGAATTTGGTAGTTCTACTATTGAGATTTTTCCAGAAAAAACATTGAATATCAACAAACATTTGGAGAAGTCACAACAAGAAGAACTAACCAGAATCTTGCAAAAACATTCTACTGCATTTGCATGGGAGTATACTGACATGAAAGGTATTGATCCTAAGACTTGCATCCATCATATCTATATTGAGAAAAACAGTAGACCAATCAGACAACCTCAAAGAAGGATGAATCCAAATCTTAGGGAGATAGTGAAAGAAGAGCTCCAAAAACTTCTCAATGTAAACTTCATTTATCCAATTTCAGATAGTAGATGGGTTTCTCCTTTGGTTATAGTACCTAAAAAGAATGGTAAATGGAGAGTATGCATTGATTACAGGGAATTGAACAAAGCAACTTTGAAGGATCACTTTCCTTTGCCTTTTATTGATCGGGTATTAGATACATTAGCAGGTAAAAAGTACTTTTCATTTTTGGATGGTTTTAGTGGCTATAATCAAATTCAGGTAGCACCTGAAGATCAAGATAAGACCACATTTACTTATCCATGGGGAACTTTTGCCTACCGAGTGCTTCCTTTTGGGTTATGTAATGCACCAGCAACATTCCAAAGAGCAGTACTAGGAATTTTTTCTGATCTAATCCATGATTGTGTAGAGGTTTATATGGATGATTTTACAGTTTATGGTTATTCATTTGAAGAGGCATTAGAAAATTTGGAAAAAGTTCTCATAAGATGTAAAGAAACAAACCTTTCATTAAGCCATGAAAAATGCTTTATGATGTTTACTGAAGGGATTGTTTTAGGACATCATATTTCAAGAGATGGGATTAAGGTTGATAGATCAAAGTTGAAGTCATCTCCAAGTTACCTATTCCAAATTGTCAAAGAGATGTTAGAAGTTTTCTAGGATTTACTGGTTACTATAGAAGATTTATAGAAAACTTCACTAAAATAGCATCTCCACTCTTCAAGTTGCTTACAAAAGACTGTGAATTTAAATGGGATCCTGATTGTCAATCGGCTTTTGAAACTTTGAAAACAAGAATATCTGAAGCACCTATCTTGAGAGGACCAAATTGGAAACTCCCTTTTCATATTTCTACGGATGCTTCAGATACAGCTCTAGGAGCTGTGTTGGGTCAAAAAGATTTAGTTCCTTATGCCATTTATTACACCGGTAAAAATTTGACTCCCACGGAGTTGAACTATACTGTGACTGAAAAAGAGTTTTTAGCTGTTGTTCATGCAATTAATAAGTTTAGACATTACATAACAGGCTATGAAACTTTTATTCATACTGACCATTCTGCAATTAGATATTTAATGAACAAACCTGTTACTAATGGTAGAGTGACAAGATGGATTTTACTTTTGCAAGAATTCAATATTACTGTGTTGGATAGACCAGGAAAACAGAATACAGTAGCTGATTTCTTGTCTAGGATTCAGAATACTAAAGAAGATTCTCCTGTAGAAGATAAATTTCCTGATGAATACTTGTTTGCGGTAACTATTAAGACCCCTTGGTATGCAGATATTGCTAACTATTTGGTTACAGGGAAACTACCTTCACATTTATTTCCAAGAGAAAAACGAAAGATTATTCAGGAGAGTTCAAAATATTCATGGATTTCTAACGAATTGTTTAAAACAGGGCCAGATCTTGTGATCAGAAGATGTGTCAGGGAAGATGAAATGCCTGATATTCTTAAGGCATGTCATGATGAACCATGCGGCAGACACTTTGCGGACAAAAGGACGGCCTATAAAATCCTTTCTTTGGAATATTATTGGCCTTCCCTCTTCAAAGATGCAAAACAATATGTCAAAAGGTGTGATAGCTGCCAAAGAGTAGGGAAACCTACCCTTTCAAATGAAATGCCATTGCAAACACAGGTACTCATTGAACCCTTTGAAAAATGGGCTTTCGATTTCATTGGACCTATTAATCCACCATCTAAGCAAAAGAAGTATATATTGGTTTGCACTGATTATGTTACTAAATGGGTAGAAGCTAAAGCATTAGTATATGCTACTGAAAATTCAGTTGTTCATTTTCTTTATGAGGATATTTTTACTCGCTTTGGTGTTCCAAGAGAAATTGTGACAGATCAGGGGAGCCAATTCATATCCAATTTGGTGGAGAAGTTGATGGAAGAATACAAAATCAAGCACAGAAGATCTACTCCTTACCATCCGCAAACAAATGGTCAAGTGGAGTCCACAAATAAAGTTCTTGAAAGTATCATCACCAAAACTGTTCATCTACATAGAAGAGATTGGGCAGAAAGGCTTCCTGAAGCCTTGTTGGCCTACAAAACTACATGGAGAAATACAACAGGACATTCTCCCTATGAACTTGTTTATGGGAAAGAAGTCTTGCTCCCCATTGAGTTCCAAGTCAAGACCTTCAAGATAGCAGTTCAGTTGGGGATGGACTTATCGGAAGCCCAAAAGCATAGAATGGAGCAGTTGAATGAGCTAGATGAGATCAGACAAGAAGCAATTCTAAGAACTGATCTAGTTCAATATCAAAGAACTAAATGGCATGACAAATATATCAAAGAGAAGAAGTTTCAAGAAGGAGATTAGGCATTGTTATTTGATTCCAAGTTTAAAGATTTTCAAGGGAAATTTCAGACTCATTGGCTTGGGCCATATGAGATTGACAAGATCTTTAGCAATGGAGTTGTAAGAATCAAGACCATTGATGAGTTTCAAACTCCTCTTATTGTGAATGGCCATAGATTGAAAGTTTATCATAAGCCACTCTCAAAAGAGGATTTTGTCAAGATGTTTCAAGAAAGTTCTGCAATCAGGCTGGTACAGAAGAATTCTTCTTCTCCACCAGCCTAGCTTTTGTTTTTCGGTTAAAAAAAAATAAAAATAAAATAAAAATAAAAATAAAAAAATGGTATAAGCCTGAAAACCAATCATTGATTGGCAGTCTTATGCAGAAAATATAGGGTGAAAATCAGGAACACCTGACACTATATTTTTCAAAAAAAAAAAAATCTCTCTTTCATTTCACAAGCTTTGTCACCACCCACTCCATTTCATTCCACTTCATTCCATTTCATTTCATTTCATTTCATTTCATTTCACTTCATTCCACTTCATTTCATTCCATTCCATCAATAAAAATCTTTTTCATGACCATTTCCATCTGGTCATTTGTCATTTGTTCATTTCTATTCAACCAAGTAATAGCTGTGTCAGTTTCCGCAGCTGACATCTGTTTCCGCAGCTGACTCCAGTTTCCGCAGCCAGAAGCAGATTCCGCAGCTACTTCTCTGTTTTCAAAGAGAATGTACAGTCAGATGTTATTGCCATAATTAGAAAATAAAATGCAGGTGAGAGGATCAATGGAGCATTCAAGACACCAATGGAGATCAATCAGTTGAAGATCAAGGGCAAAGGCAAAGATTCCAAAGGTATGAATAAAATTTATTTCAAATAGTATTGAAAAACACATTTTTATATAGTTTTGAACCATGAGCTCTATCCATTACGCGCAATGGTTATATTGACAGTTCTGTAACCTTTCACGATCTCCATATTATCCTCTTGCATTCATTCACAAACGGTTTCATCATTAAAATTCCGATTTTCACTCATGTTCCAATATCCCACCGGAGACGTATTTGATTTGACCAAGGACTCTTGCAGCCGCATAAATCCATAACCGTTGATTGAAACATGTTCATATTTATTGCGCAGCCACCAAAATTCAAAACGCTGCCGAATGTGTTATACTTTGTTAATCTCTTTGTCGTGTCTCTGTCGTGTTTACGAAACCCCACTCTGCTCATTCTCACTCCCGGATATCTACCCACTGTCTCACTCCATTTCGTTCCTTTTGCTCATTCTCACTCCCGGATATCTACCCACAGTCTCACTCCATTCCGTTTATGGTGCTCATTCCCATTTTATGATACATCCCCACAGCCATTGTGCTCGTTCCTGTGCATTCAATCATTCTATTTCCATTTGAAACCCTCACGAAGGCAAATTTGTGAAGAACAGAGAAGTGAAATGGGAAAATTGCTAAGAGCAGAGCCGGAAGGACCGAAGTTTATAGAGGGATATCCGCAAGTAAAGGAGATATTGAAGAAAGAAAAATGGCTGCGTTTTATCCAGAAATTCAGAGGTTACCACAAAGAAGTTACGAAAGCATTTGCAAGGTCGTTTGATGGCTCGGAAGCAGAAATTGGAGACCTTAAGTTTGTGGTCAATGAAGCATCTATAGCAACAGCCACGAAAATTCTTCAGGAGGGAGAGCGTTGGTTCAAAAATAAAAGCATCAGTGATGAGGCATGGAGAACAATCTTACGAAACCAAGGTATGGATATAACTGTTTTTAAAAGAGGAATTCCTGTGCATGCATTGAAAGAAGAATGGGCCACTTTATTGCTAGTTGTTCAGAAATTCATTACATGTGAAGGCCGTTTTGGGTCCATGTACATGTACCATACTAGGCTATTGATGAATTTCCTAGAAAATCAAACTCTCAATCTCCCATATTTTCTATTCAATAGCTTGAAGAAAATGGCTGTGACTGTTCAGAAACACTTAGGAGATGTAGAGCCTCATCTATATCACCACGGCCTTATAAAAATTCTGATTGAAAAGGAGTTAAAGGAAAGAAAAGACACATGGGAACAATTTCTAGTTAGAAATTTCTTTGAGGAACCTCAGGAAATTCCTGAAGGTAGTTCAACAAGAAGGAGTAGAAGAAAAAGAATAAATGTTGAAACCCAAATTACTCCTACTCGGGAAATTCCTGCAGCTAGCACAGCAAGAAGAAGTAGGAGGAAAAGAATAATTGATGAAATCCAAAATACTCCTACTACTACTATGGAAAGAACTGATAGGGAAGAGAGACTGGTAAAAAGGAAGAAGAAGGAAATCAAGGGTAAGAAGCCAATAACACCAAAAGAGAAAGAAACTATTGAGGTTGTACATAAAACTCCTTCTTCTGAAGAAGAAGATCATCAAATGCTATCTGAAAGATTAGTTTATCTTCAAAAGCAGTCATCTATATCCAAGAAGTCAGAGAAAGGAAAACAAGAACAAAAGGATAGTGTACCACAGCGTGTGAGGAGAAGCAGCAGACTTAAGGGGAAATTGAGAAAAACGCAAATTAAGAGTCCTCATTTCATTGATTTGGGTGAAGAGACATCTGAACAGTCCCCAACTGACCATAGTCCATCTCAGTCAGTTAGTGAACCTGGTTCATTTCATTCCCAATCAGACAATGAGCATACTCCATCCTATTCTCAGCAAAATACTGATGTAAGCCCTCCTCGGCCAGATTTTGAACATAACTCTCCTTCACAACATTTTGGGGACAGCCCAATAAAAATGACACCTGAAATAGACCCCAAGCAGCAGGAAGTATATGACTATATAGAATGTTTGGAAAAGGCAGCCACAGGTCCAAGTACTTCTTCCATTCAGCCTCATACATTGCAGGATGATTTAGTTCAATCATTAAAACAGGAAATTTTTGAGCTGGAGCTTTTAAATAGGCACATCAAAAATGAAAATGAAACATTGAAAGAACAAGGCAAACTGGACAAGATCATCCATGATAATACTATGTTACATTTGGGAATATGGAAAAAGAAGAATAAGAAATTGAAAAGGAAATGCCAGAAATTGAGCAGAGCACTTGTAAATATCAAATTTAGATGCTTAATGAAGAAACCCAGAATGATGGCAGTACCAAGGAAGAAGAGAAGAGGATTGGATGTGCTGGCTGAAGTGTCAAGGCACATGAACTGAAGAAAGAGTATCAAAATTTTGGTTGCATGAGGACATGCAACACCTTCACAGTGGGGGTATGTTGAGTCCCAAATTTGCATCTTTTCCATACACTTTTCCATACCTTTTTCACTCACCTAAACCTCCCAAATTGTCAATATCATGTGCAAAAGAGAATTTAACATGGTTTTTAATTATATTTTTGTGTTTGCTATTTGATCTAGATTTTTTTCATTCAGCTGCGGAATCTTGCCACTTTCCGCAGCTGCTGCAACTTTCCGCAGCTATTTTGTGAAACTCTATGCTACAGGTGTCTACAAGGAAAACGAGCCACATGGGCAGGTCAGGAATGACGTGGACATGGTTCGTGTCCTATTGGTTCAAGAAAAATCATCCAAAGAAGCCGCGGTTAAAGGCGTCCACATGGAAGTCAGCCATGGAGTTTCATGTCGGCCGGACTCTGTTTCGTGTCACATGAAGATCCATACGGCCGTTTCTAAGCCTGCGGAGGATAAATCGACATCTGTACAGGGCTCCAGAGTCGAATTCAAGCATCCACCTCTCGTATATTTACTTTCCAACACGGCCATGCTCCTATATCCGTGGACGTAGTGGTCTACGTGCTCTCCACCAGCATGAACTTTAGGAGACAGTTATAGTTCGTTGTTATATATAATGCGTTTGCATACGCATATAGAGTTAGTCGATATTAGTGAATGTAGTCTCTGTTATCTTTTGATTAGTCTGCTCTGTAGTGATTACGCTGCACTTGTGCCCTAACATTACCATTCTGTAATGACTGCTTTTTAATATGAGAAGACTCTGTTTTTTAACTTAATTCGTATTTGAGGACCGTTGCCAAGGCTGGTGTAGAGGGCCCCTGCTCAGCTAAGGTTTTGTGCATTAGTGTATAATTTTAATTTCATTCCATTGTGTCATAATCCATTCATATGTTCATACAGTGCATTTGTTTCATTTATGTTTATACACTTCCATAATTTCCATTTCATTTCTGTCTTTCATGTTTTATGTTGATAATCACTGATCAGTGTTCTTGTTTCAGGTTATAGATAGGCAGCCCGGGCATTTTTATAGCTTTTTGACTAGTGACATGGAACTAACATTGTTCTGCTGCTAATTTGATTTTCATAGCTTTTGTTTAATTTTAGTATTGCTTATCTTCTTCAATAATTAAATTTAGATATACTAATCTGCTCATAGCATCTTCAGTTGCCTCCGAAAGCCACAGCTGGACTGATGGTGAGGGATTGTATTATGAAATGTGTAGTTTAGTATTAGTTTCTTTTCTGCAAATCTAGATATATTAAGCTGCTCATAGCATCTTCAGTTGCCTCCGAAAGCCACAGCTGGACTGATGGTGAGGGATTGTATTGTGAAATGTGTAGTTTAGTATTAGTTTCTTTTATGCAAATTTAGATATATTAAATCATGCATGACATCTTCGGTTGCCTCCGAAAGCCACAGCTGGACTGATGGTGAGGGATTGAATCATGAATGTATGGTTTAGTATTAGTTTACTTTCTGCAAATTAAATATCAGTTACTCAAATTGTTTATGATTACTTCCGAAAATCATAGCTGGACTAATGATGAAGGATCAGAAGATAAATTGATGTAATCTGATTTAGATTTATTTTGTTGCAATTTTGAATTTCCTTAAACATAGTTTCTTTTATGTTTAGATGGCAGCAAGAATAGTTTAGTTTTCATGCTCAATAGTTCATTATTTTGATTTACTAGACTAGTAGCACTTTTTCATTTCAGCAGCACATTTTCATTTCCTTTCAAGTCTTATCATTGTAAATTTCAAATTGCTTTTAAAGTTT